>OX326958.1:19552413-20152413 GCA_946800325.1 Luzula sylvatica
ATTTTTTGTTTGATTTTCGTTTTTGTGTTTATTTTTACGCTTTTCTTGCGATTCTTTGGATGATCTTGACGAGATTTGTAATAATAGGCAGTTTTTGTGCGATTTTCATTTATGTTTGTTTTTTCTTGCGATTTTTCATGATTTTTTTTTTTAGTATATGGATCGATAAATTATTGTTTATAAATTAAGAATTGTTTTGTATTTATTTCAGATCTGGGTTGTTGGTAAGTTTTTGTCTCATTTTTTGTTTATTATTGAGTTTTTTTGTGCATATTTTCGAATGAATACAAATTGGGAGTTTCTATCATATTTTCAAATTTGGGATTTGTTTGGCATAAATTAGAGCTTTTCGAATTATTCCAGATCTGGATTTATTTTGCATTTTTTTGTTGATTAACTAATTTCTATTTCTCCAAAAATTTCTTTCAAATAAAAAAAAACCGAAGTCTAACACCTTCAAAAAAATCATTTATCCTATTTTCTAAAAAATGTCAAATCTGAAGTGTAACTCGAGGAAAATACTCAATTTTACTGTTGGCCACATAAGAAACCGTAATAAAAGACTAAAACAAACAAATTTCTATTTTTTTTAAAAATTCATAAAAATGCAAACAGTGAAGTCTGACGCCTTCGAAAAAATCAATCATCATATCTTCTAATAAATTTGAAAACAGAAGTGTAACTCGAGCAAATACTCAATTTTCGTGTTGTTTTAAAAATACTCAGTAATAGAAGACTAACACACACGAATTTCTGTTTTTTCAAAAATTTCTTAAAAACTCAAAAATCTAAGCCTAACACCTTCAAAAAAATCAATTATCATATTTTTTTAATAATATGAAATCTGATGTATAACTCGAGGAAAAAACTTAATTTTCATGTTGCCCACAAAAAAATCCGTAATAGAACACTAAAACACACAAATTTCTATTTTTCAAAAAATTACTTTAAAATGCAAGAAGTGAAGTCTAACACCTACGAAAAAATCAATCATCATATCTTCTAATAAATTAGAAAATTGAAGTACGTCTCGAGCAAAATACTCAATTTTTTTGTTGTCTTTAAAATTTTCCGTAATAGAAGACCAATACACACTAATTTCTGTTTCTCCAAAAATTTCTTAAAAATTAAAAAAAAAACCGAAATCTAATACCTTCAAAAATATCATTTATACTATTTTCTAAAAAATGTCAAATCTGTATTATAACTCGAAGAAAATAATCAATTTTCTGTTGGCCACAAAAGAAACCGTAATAGAAAACTAAAACAAACAAATTTCTATTTTTTTAAAAAATTCATAAAAATGCAAAAATAGTGAAGTCTAACGCCTTCTAAAAAATCAATCATCATATATTCTAATAAATTTGAAAACAGAAGTGTAACTCGAGCAAAAAACTCAATTTTCGTGTTGGCTTAAAAATATTCCGTAATAGATCGACTTACCCAGACTAATTTCTGTTTTTTCAAAAATTTCTTTAAAACGCAAAAATTGAAGTCTAACACCTTCAAAATAATCATTTATCCTATTTGCTAAAAATGTCAAATTTGAAGTGTAAGTTAAGGAAAATACACAATTTTCCTGTTGGCCACAAAAAAAACCGTAATAGAAGACTAAAACACACAAATTTCTATTTTTTCGAAAAAAATCTTAAAAATTCAAAAAGTGAAGTCTGACCCCTTCGAAAAAATCAATCATCATATCTTCTATTAAATTAGAAAATGAAGTGTAACTGGAACAAAATACTCAATTTTTGTGTTGTCTTAAAAAATTTCCGTAATAGAAGACTAACACAAACTAATTTCTATTTCTCCACAAATTTCTTAAAAATAAAAAACCGAAATCTAACACCTTCAAAAAAATAAGTTATCCTATTTTCTAAAATATGTCAAATCCGAATTGTATCTCGAAAAAAATACTCAATTTTACTGTTGGCCACAAAAGAAACCGTAATAGAAGACTAAGGCAAGCAAATTTCTATTTTTTAAAAAAATTCATAAAAATGCAAACAGTGAAGTCTAACGCCTTCGAAAAAATCAATCATCATATCTTCTAACAAATTAGAAAACTGAAGTGTAACTAGAGCAAAATACTCAATTTTTTTGTCTTAAAAATTTTCCATAATAGAAGACTAACACACACTAATTTCTATTTCTCTAATAATTTCTTAAAAATAAAAAAACCGAAGTCTAAACACCTTCAAAAAAATCATTTATCCTATTTTCTAAAAAATGTCAAATCTGAAGTTTAACTCGAGGAAAGTTCTCAATTTAACTGTTGACCACAAAAAACGTAATAGAAGACTAAAACACACGGTTTTCTATTTATTTAAAATTAATTAAAAATGCAAAAACGTCAGTCTAACCCCTTCGAAAAAATCAATCATCATATCTTCTAATAAATTTGAAAACTGAAGTGTAACTCGAGCAAAATAATAAATTTTTGTGTCGTCTTAAAAATGCTCTGTAATAGAAAACTAATACACACTAATTTCTGTTTTTTATAAAATTTCTCAAAAACGCAAAAATCGAAGTCTAACCTTCAAAAAAATTAATTATCATATTTTTTGAAAAATATTAAATCAGAAGTATAACTCGAGGAAAAAACTCAATTTTCATGTTGGCCACAAAAAAACCGTAATAGAAGACTAAAATACACAAATTTGTATATTTTACAAAATTACTTCAAAATACAAAAAGCGAAGTCTAACACCTCCGACAAAATCAATCATGACATCTTCTAATAAATCAGAAAACTGAAGTGTAACTCGAGCGAAATACTCAAATTTTTGTTGTCTTTAAAATTTTCGTAACAAAAGACTTACTCACACTAATTTCTATTTTTCCAAAATTTCTTAAAAATGCAAAAACCGAAGTCTAACACCTTCAAAAATCATTTATCCTATTTGTTAAAAAATGTCAAATCTGATGTGTAACTCGAGGAAAATACTCAATTTTCCAGTTGGCCACAAAAAAACAGTAATAGAAGACTAAAACACAAAAATTTCTATTTTTTCAAATAAATTCTGAAAAAATCAAAAAGTGAAGTCTAACCCCATCGAAAAAATAAATCATCATATTATCTAATACATTTGAAAACTGAAGTGTTACTCGAGCAAAATACTCAATTTTTGTGTTGTCTTAAAAATACTCCGTAATAGAAGACTAACACACGCTAATTTATGTTTTCTAAAAAAATTCTTAAAAATGCAAAAATCGAAGTCTAACACATTCAAAAAAATCAATTATCCTATTTCCTAAAAAAATGTCAAAATTGAAGTGTGACAGGAGTAAATTAATCAATTTTCATATCGGCCTCAAAATACGCCGTAATTGAAGACTAACACACAAAAATTACTATTTTTCAAAAAATATCTTAAAAATGCAAATACCGAAGTCTAACTCGAGGAAAATGCAAATACGTTAAAAAAAAATCATTTATCCTGTTCTCTAAAAATATCAAATCTGAAGTATAACTCGAGGAAAATACTAAACTTTCACGTTGACCACAAAAAAACATAAAAGAAAACTAAAAGACACAAATTTCGATGTTTTAAAAAATTACTTCAAAATGCAAAAAGTGAAGTGTAACACCTTTGAAATAATCAGTCATCATATCTTATAATAAATTAGAAAATGAAGAGTAACTCGAGCAAAATACTCAATTTTATTATTGTCTTCAAAAATTTCCGTAATAGAATACAAATACACAATAATTTCTATTTTTCCAAAAAAATTTTAAAAATGAAAAAACTGAAGTCTAACACCTTCAAAAATATCATGTATCTTATTTTCTACAAAATGTCAAATCTGAATTATAACTCGAGGAAAATACTCAATTTTCCAGTTGGCCACAAAAAAAACCGTAATAGAAGGCTAAAAACACACAAATTTCTAATTTTTTAAAAATTTCTTAAAAATGCAAAAAGTGATGTCTACCGCCTTTGAAAAAATCAACCATCATATCTTCTAATAAATTTGAAAACTGAAGTGTAACTCGAGAAAAATACTCAATTTTTGTGTTGTCTTAAAAATACTCCGTAATAGAAGACTAACACACGCTAATTTATGTTTTCTAAAAAAATTCTTAAAAATGCAAAAATCGAAGTCCAACACCTTCAATAAAATCAATTATCATATTTTCTAAAAAATATCAAATCTGAAGTATAACTCGAGGAAAATACTCAATTTTCATGTTAGCCACAAACAAAACCGTAATAGAAGACTAAAACCCACAAATTTCTATTTCTATTTTTTCAAAAAAAATCTTAAAAATTTAAAAAGGAAAGTCTAACGCCTTCGAAAAAATCAATCATCATATCTTCTAACAAATTAGAAAATAAAGTGTTACTCGAACAAAATACTCAATTTTATTGGTGTCTTCAAAAGTTTCCGTAATAGAAGACTAATAAACACTAATTTCTATTTTTCCAAAAAATTCTTTAAAATGAAAAAACTGAAGTCTAACACCTTCAATAAAATCATTTATCCTATTTTCTAAAAAATGTAAAATCTGAATTGTAACTCGAGCAAAATACTTTATTTTCGTATAGTCTTAAAAATACTCCGTAATAGAAGATAAAAACATAATAATTTCTGTTTTTTAAAAAAATTCTTAAAAACGTAAAAATCGAAGTCTAACACCTTCAAAAAAATCAATTATCATATTTTCTAAAAAATATCAAATCTTAAGTATAACTCGAGGAAAAAACCAAATTTTCATGTTGCCCACAAAAAAAAAAACCGTAATAAAAGACTAAAACACACAAATTTCAATTTTTTAAAAAATTACTTCAAAAATGCAAGAAGTGAAGTCTAACATCCACGAAAAAATCAATCATCATATCTTCTAATAAATTAGAAAACTGAAGTATAACTCGAGCAAAATACTCAATTTTTTTGTTGTCCTTTAAATTTTCCGTAATAGAAGACTAACACACACTAATTTCTAATTTTTCAAAATTTCTTAAAAATGCAAAAACCGAAGTCTCACCTTCAAAAAAATCATTTATCCTATTTGCTATAAAATGTCAAATCTGAAGTGTAAATCGAGGAAAATACTCAACTTACCGGATGGCCACAAAAAAAAACTTAATAGAAGACTAAAACACACAAATTTCTATTTTTTCAAAAAAAATCTTACAAATTCATAAAGTGAAGGCTAACCCCTCCGAAAGAATCAATCATCATATCACCTAATAAATTAGAAAATAAAGTGTACCTCGAGCAAAATACTCAATTTTTTTGTTGTCTTTAAAATTTTCCATAATAGAAGACTAACACATAATAATTTCTATTATTCCAGAATTTCTTAAAAGTGCAAAAATCGAAGTCAACACCTTCAAAAAATCATTTTTCCTATTTTCTAAAAAATGTCAAATCTGAAGTGCAACTCTAAGAAAATACTCAATTTTCATGTTGGCCACAAAAAACGTAATAAAAGATTTAGGCACGAAAAATTCAATTTTTTATAAAATTGCTTCAAAATGAAAAAAAAATGAAGTCTACCTTCAAAAAAATCAATCATCATATCTTCTAATAAATTAAAAAATGAAGTGTAACTCGAGAAAAATACTCAATTTGATTGTTGTCTTTAAAATTTTCCATTATCCTATTTTTTTTTTAAATTCAAAATTGATGCGTAAGAGGAGGAAAATACTCAATTTTCGTGTTGACTTAAAAATACTCCTTAATAGAAGAGTAACACACATTAATTTCTGTTTTTTTTAAATTTGATAAAGATGCCAAAACCGAAGTCTAACATCTTCAAAAAAATCAATTATCCTATTTTCTAAAAAATGTCAAATCTTAAGTGTAACACGAGGAAAAAATACTCAATTTTCATGTTGGCCTCAAAATAAACTGTAATAGGAGACTAAAACACAAAAATTCTTAGGTTTCAAAAAATTCTTAAAAATGTAAAAAATGAAGTCTAACCACCTTCGAAAAATCAATTATCATATTTTCTAAAAAGTTTTGAAAATTGAAGTGTAACACGAGAAAAATACTTAATTTTCTTGTTGTCCAGAAACTACTCCGCAATAGAACACTAACACACATAAATTACTATTTTTCAAAAAATTCGTAAAACCGCAAAAACCGAAGTCTAACACCTTCACAAAAATTAATTATCCTATTTTCTAAAATATTTCAAATCTGAAGTGTAACACGAGGAAATTACTCAATTTTCATGTTGTCTTAAAAATACTTTGTAATTGAAAAGTAACAAACATTAATTTCTGTTTTTCAAAAAAAAATCTTAAAAATGCTAAAACCGAAATTTAACACCTTCAATATTGACGTATTTTATTTTTTATTGTTGCTTTAAATAGCATCAATCAAGTCAACAAGAGTCATGTCATATTCTTCTTCGTCGTGTATAGATGAGAGTGCGGCGTTCTTGGGTGATGTGCTCGAACCGTGTTGTCATGTATGTTTGAGTCATGCTTCGAAGTTTCGAAAATAGTTGATAACGCTATCCGGTTCGAAATCTTGCGTAAGGCTTCCCATTACGACCACCTATATACTGGTCTAGTATCTAATACTCAAAAACTCAAAATCTATACATGATTAAAAATGAAGCACAAATCAAACAAAATTGAGATGATAAACAAACACAAATCGAACAAAATTTAAAAAATCAACCACAAAATTGGAGAAATAAGATTTATATATGGTATTAGATGCTTTTCTGGATTGATAATTAGTACGATAATACCTTATTCATACCAAATTATACCAATTAATTAATATTAATTGCAAATTTAGATCCAATTTTTTCCATCGCACTCCTCAAAGCACTATTACGGCAAATCCCAAGACTAATATATAAGTTTTTCGCTTTGCAAATACAAAATCGATTTAAAAAAATATAGTTTGAATTAGTTATTTCCAATCTGGGAAACAAATAAACATACTCAACTCAAATCTTGGTTAACATTTAGAACCAATTTCGACAAAATCAGAAAAATCACAAAATCAAGGAAAAAATGGAAATATACCAGGTAGCAGCCGGTTCAGTTGCCGCCTCATCAAGCTATGTTTCTAGGAGGTACAGTCGTGGTCTGTGTAAGCTCTGGTTCCAGGAGATTGAGTCGCCGCCTCATCAGGCTCCGGTTCTAGGCATTTCAAAAAGAAAAGGGTACATCTGCGATTGGTCACCTATTTTTGTTTCAACTAGGGTTAGGTTTTTATGGTTGTGCGGCCAAAATTTCCGGAGAGAGAAAGAGGAGAAGTATATGTGGTGTTAGGACAAAATAAATTGAATGAACTTGGTATATCATGGTCCAAGATACTGCGTTATAATGGTCTACAAAGATTGGGCCCATGCAATGAACGGCTCAAATGCAATCCGACCCAAATACTATAGATCTGATGGTCCACAATTCTTGGATGACGTGTAGCAATATGGTAGTAGCAAAAAGAGTTGCATTATACTAATTAAAATTAAAATTCCAACTTGAAAATTGTATAACATAAAATATATCATATTTTATTTGTCATAAAATATCCCATTCATTTTAAAAAAAATCCTTTTCGCACTCATATTTTGATTACTTGTTCAAATATAAAAAATTTCAAATACATCCGCATAATTAATCTTAATGAAAGTATAATAACAAATGCTCACATTGCTTGTGATGTGCTAATCCTCGGTGTGGGCGTGGAGTAGTCGGTCGGAATGTCTCCTTCGTTCTTCTTTTATCCCTAATCGACACGATTATATACATATCGCCACAATTTTCTTTTTACTTCTATTTATGTTTAAGAAAAATCAATTCTGAAAATTCACCTCGGAGCTTCGAATCAAAATTCATAATCCTCTTGAAATTATCTTTCCAACACTACCAAAAATACTAAAATTGAAAAACACAAACAAGATAATTAGAGAGTATGCCAAACTTTCAACCTTTCAAAAGTCGAGTGTTGTTAGATTCGACGTTACCGAACTGAATAGGTTATATTTACAAATTCCAAACTCTTTTTTCTTATGTTAGAAGATGTTCTACATTTTAATGGGAAGAAAAAAAAAGAAGAATAGGAAAGGTGAGTTTATTTATTCCACCATATCCTTGCTATCTTGGTATCTACTACGGAATCTTATTCCATTTTCTCTCTTATTTAGTAGACCAGAAATTTATTCCATTTTATTCATCCATTCCACCTTCGCCACAGATCCTAGATTCATCAAGATAATGAGTAACCCGTTTTTCCTTGAAAAAACTTCCAATGAAATACTGAATTCAAATGAAATAGTGAAATAATACAAAATTAAGCACCTTAATTAACAGTGGACCTGGTTAATTAATCAACAACGTGATATTGGCACGGCTCAATAAAAGAGTGGGACCCACATGTCAGAGGCACCAGCTCTCTAATTGAACCGGACCAATATCTCGTTCCCTCAATCATCACACTCTCCATAATGATGCATTATGATTCATAAACATACAAGAAATAACAATTTTTTAGCTTAATGTCACCGAGAGCATTAAAATTTCCAGAAAAGAACATGCAAGAAAAAAGAAAGTATTAATCTTCTTTGCAACATAAACTAAAAACAAAAATGCATAAAATTATTTGCTACTCGTAGCCAAACATTCTTAGATTAAACAAGACAAGAATATGCATGAAAAATAAACCAAAAATAACAACCCACTATTTTTGCTCTAGATTGGAGAACTCAGGAGGACAGAAGATGATGTATGGAGTATGTTTCTTTAATAGAAAGAGAGAGAGAGAGAGAGAGAGAGAGAGAGAGAGAGGGGCATTGAAGAAGACAGTGCTCAAACAAAGAGGAAGTTGGAGAATTAAATGAGAGATTGGAAGCAATGAAAAACAGGATTTGATTTTTGATTCCTTTCTGCTCTGCTTATTAATGCTTGCATTTATTTTCGCAGTGCATTCTGCACTCTCTCTCTCTCTCTCTCTCTCGTTAGGGTGAGGTCATTTCAAATATTGGCGCGAGATTCTTGGGGCCCACTGCTCAGACATCCCGCCCCAATATTAACTACAATAACTGTTCTAACTACTGATTGTTATATTCTGTCTCTGCGACTTAATTACACTTGCAACTAGATGACCTAGTTTATCTTTTTACAACTAGAAAGAATTCAGATGAAGCAACCAAAATTTCAAATACTAGAATTTTCAAAAAATGTCCAAATCGATATTACAACATTTTGATTTTTATAATAATTTAATAAAATTATTTAAATATATATATTTAATTATATTAAAAAAATATTAAATAATATACATATATAACGTATCGTATCCTAGAGTTTTCAAAAAATGCCGTATAGCCGTATCCGTATCGTATCGGATACGATACTCGTAGCCGTATCCGTGCAACATAGATTAACAATGTCGAAATTCATCCAAAATAACATTTTCTAATTAATATTTTGAAATGTTAATTAATTCGGTGTTCCTTGTTAATTGCCATGTTAATTAAGTGTGTTAATTAACAAAGAGTGATGTCACAATAAGACAATTGCTTACTGCTGAGCACTCAAAAAAAAAGAATGATGTCATCGAGGATATTGTGATAAAATGTGATGTACAAGTATATTTTTTTTTCCGGTGAAGAAACAAATAAGGATTTCGATCTCACTTTTGTAGTCTGGCAAAAAAGTTTCTAACTTGTTCCATAAAAAATCATTCGTAAATTGTTCCAAAATAACTCGGTTGAGCTCGGCTCGATTTTGGTTCAATCCGACCTGAGATAGCTGGAACCAAAATCTGATCTGAGCTAGCTTGAACCAAAATCGAGCCAGCTCAAACTAGTCCATTTTCGTTCAAATAATTTTATCTATAAATCCTCAAATTTCATTATTGTTTGCATATAGACGCACAATTCATTAATATGTTGCGAGTACCCACTATTCAAATATCTATTACCTAAACACAATGAATTAAATAGCGGTAAATTTTCTGAAACACAATATTACATTATAATAAATAACGGAAATCACTAGTGAATTGCACACCAAACACTACGGACTTACATTGCAATTTAAAGGAGCATTTTTACAAACGACCCTATAATTAAACAAAATTTGAAAATAACCTGGTTTCGAAAATATTCCCAAATTAACCGAAACCATCAAATTGTGACGGACCATCCAAATAGTCTCTATTAACTTTGACCCCTCCTCTCTCGTAATACATCAAAACTCAATGACAAAGTATGTAATTGTATATATATTAAAAAGGACAAATGTCAATCCAACATTGCAATTCGATTTTTGGAGCACTAAATTTTTAAAATCAGGTAATTTTTTTTATTAATTTTGTGTAGTAACTTTAACATACAATTGTGTAGTGACTTTAATTTTGTGTAGTAACTTTAACATACAATTGTAACTAAACTAATGCAATTGACTTTTAAAATCAAGTGATGCCCAATTTTTAAAAATCAAGGAATTAGTTTTGAAATATTTCTAAAAAATTTATTTTTGAAATTGTTTAAATAGTCAAATGTAAAAATCCTCCCAATTTAAAACATTGCCTAAACCCAAATCCATATCCTAAACCCAAAAACCCAAGTTGTAACAAGCACGCGAGTTGAGCCAACTCTTTTTTAGCCGGACTCGAGTTTTTTTTAGCCGGACTCGAACTGTACTTTTGACCTCGCACTTTAGTTACAAACCGAGCCGAGGAAAAAAAGGAGGTTTTCTCTTCAAACAAAAGAGGGGTGTGTTTATACTAGAGAAAGCAAAGTTTGAATGCTTAATACCAGATTTCAAAAACATTCGAAACTTAAAACCACTAAATATGAAATTAAACTAGAAGATACATTCAAGTCAACCACACTTGAAAGTAGAAATCCAGAAGCCCTATTTACCGAAACCATATTAACACATAACAACAACACCACCAATTATTGAAAATCATTAAACCAAGTCTTATTTACAGAAAAGCCCTTCCAAGTTTTGCCATGTTTTCAGAATGACCCAAAGGTGTTCTCTCCACTGTAAGTCATGTAGAGAAATCCATCCTCGTCTTTGTTATCCTCGTAAATCGCTGACATCATCGCCGCTTCAATTATTCGCCAACAAATGGAAAATTAGGGAAGTGCAATTTGGAATTATCAGTATGATGAAGTTGACTTACCAGTAGGAGGAAGGGTATTTTTGACAAAAATAAAAATTGCTTTCTCGGCACTTAGTTTAATCCTCTTGCGTACGACATAGACAAACTGACCCACTGTAAGATCCGCAGGTACAAGATACCTGAAATATTTTGAGAAATATTTTCATTAGAGAAATTTTGTTAATATAGAATTAGAAAATAATAATGAAGAGATTTATTTAATATACTTTTTCTTGTCGATGTCAGGAATATCGCTCCTCTCTGCTTTCTCGACAATCACCTATAAGGAAATAAAATGTAAATATTATTATTTATATTTGTAAGTGTTTGAAAAAGTAATAAAAGGAAAATAAAATTGATATTAACTGGAATTCTATCAGGGTATTTCTCTCTGATGCGCGAAGCTTCGGCCTGTCTCCTTTCTGAAATGAAATATTAATAATTATTATGACTATAAACTTATATGTTGAATAAACTAAAGTATGCTAATCATAATATAGACTGCAAAGTTGGAAAATATTGTTTAATTATTTTAGCATCATCAATTTAAACTGGGACATTTTACAATTTGAGTGAGTTCAAGTTTCACTTGAAGAGCAAAAAGAGAGTAATATTTTTACCTAATACCAATTTTAACACTAATTACACAACAATTTAAATTCGAGCAACAATATCCATCAAATTAACGTATAATCACGACACTGCAAGTCGTAAACCAGAGCAACAAAGAGATCCCAAACTATCTGACTTAAAAACTGAAACCTAAGACCGAAATCTAATAATAATTAGTGAATTAGCAACGAAGAACTAAGATTTAAGTAGAGGCACACGAACCGAGTGGGTGTTCCAACTTGAACGAGCTCTTTGCCATGGAATCCTTGTTTTCTGAGAGAAAAAAAAACGAAGAAAACATAATCAGACATCAAAATTGATACGAACCAAACTCAAATCGAATAGAAAAGAAGACAAATTCAGTACCAATTGAAAAAATTGATAATATTCGAATCGAAATTTAGAGCAATATAAAGTGTGATCGCAGAATAGCGAGAAAATTGGGGAAAGAGTAAAAATAGGGTTTGCTTGTTTGTATAGTAAAGCAAAGAAACATCTACAAGCAAATTGATTTATTGACGCAATAGGAACCTTGTATATAACATTTACTCTCACTGATTCTGGGCCCCACATTTTGTGGACCAAACGTGCCAATTGGAGAAGGCCGAAAATTAAAATGACTATTGAAATAAATACTATATTTCAATAAAAAAATTATAGCAAAAGAACTAATTTAAAAATTATTATCTTGATAAACGAAAAGATATGAATTGTAATAAATACTATATTTCAATAAAAAAATTATAGCAAAAGAACTAATTTAAAAATTATTATCTTGATAAACGAAAATATATGAATTGTAATAAATACTATATTTCAATAAAAAAAATTATAGCAAAAGAACTAATTTAAAAATTATTATCTTGATAAACGAAAAGATATGAATTGTAATAAATACTATATTTCAATAAAAAAAATTATAGCAAAAGAACTAATTTAAAAATTATTATCTTGATAAATGAAAAGATATGAATTGTAATAAATACTATATTTCAATAAAAAAAATTATAGCAAAATAACTAATTTAAAAATTATTATCTTCATAAACGAAAAGATATGAATTGTAATAAATACTATATTTCAATAAAAAAATTATAGCAAAAGAACTAATTTAAAAATTATTATCTTGATAAACGAAAAGATATGAATTGTAATAAATACTATATTTCAATAAAAAAAATTATAGCAAAAGAACTAATTTAAAAATTATTATCTTGATAAACGAAAATATATGAATTGTAGTGATACAATACAATCATATTTTTGAAAGAAATTGAGAATGTTTATTTCGAAATTTGATAATTTTATTGTCAACTATGACGGGGATAAGCTGTGACCAGTTAATTTTATCTCTGAAATATCTCTAAATAAATTTGCGTCGTTATCTGAAGGAGATAATACTTATAATTGTAATATTAAATCACTCAATAATTAACGATAAACATGTATAAGAAAACGAGATGATATTGCTATGTAAATAGTGGAAAATACGTATTATTAAATGTAGAACAAGATAACAATAAGAAAATCATGTAGTTTTATTTTCCAGTTGAAGTTATTATTAATAATTGTCATCATTTTAATGTAATATATTTACTTATTAAGTGAAAATATGGATTGTTTATTTCTTCAAATTTTTCTCATTTAAATAAATTAATCATAATTAGTACAAATAAATACAACACCAATAGGCAATAATAAATATATTTCATTTAAAATGTAAAATATATAGTATATTAAATATGCATCAAAATGTACCATATATATATTCAAGAAAAAATATGTTTCAAAAAATCTAATATAAATATTTATTTATTTTTAGGAAGTTTAAACTTCACTTTCTAGAATAGAACATCCCCATAATTTTGCAAGTTTTAAGTTTTGTAAAGCTTCACTTTAATAATTTAAAAGTTTATAGGGAAGAGTTTGGTAGAGCCTAAGTTGCATGAATAATGAAATTTATTTGAGATTTATTTGAAATTAAGAAAATAAAATTAAGGGATTAGGGGTTGGTTAGAAACAAGTGGGTGTACAGAATATGGATAATCATAATTTAATAGTTAGTTGGGTGTATGAAATTATGGATAATCATAATGCGATACTTAATGGGTACCATTTACAAAAAATTTGAATGTTTTTTTTATCAACATGTTGTCAAACACAAACAAATATATAAAATACAAAACAAAGCTTGCAAGTAAAGTATTGCAAATTAATATTAATAATATAATATAAAATCATTTGCATCTTCTCGCAAAGAACTGGTAATATCAAATTATATGAGGCCATATACGGTCCCTGAGATTTCTTCACGCATTTTTTATATCACTAATTAATAATTAATTAATATGATAATTAACAAAAAAATATTCAATTAATGATTAATTAATTTATAATTAAATATATATGAATTAATACTTTTTAATCAATATTAAATTGATGATTAATATAGTGTATTTTTTGTTAATTATTATGTTAATTAATTGTTAATTGGTGACATAGAGCATGTGCGAAGAAATTTGAGAGGAATGATATAATTATCCAAATTGTAATTTGTAAGTAGCACAAAAAAAATCAAAAATTTGGCATAACTGGGTTTGGAGTTCCAAAAGTTTGAACATATTAATATAGGGCATAGGATTTAATATATTCAAAAATGTGTCGATATTATTTTTGTATATGCATTGTATAATATCATGAGAACTCATTCTTCTTATTTTATATATCTATAGAAATGTTGATCTACAAAAATAGAATTTCATTCAAACAAGTAAGGTTTTGCATTCAACTCACTCAATTGAATGAATTTTTTATTACTATTAGATTTGTTTTGAAATTTGTATTTTTTTTTCAAGATAATCTTTATAGTTTGTTCATGCCACTAAATGCACATATTTCAAAGTAATATAATTGTCAAAAAAAAAATACTGAATATTTGAATACTTTATATATACAATAATATATATAATTTGAAACAGAACATGTCACAAATACCGAATATTCGTTATCTTCTTTTCAACCAAAATTATTACAATAAGACTCCACTGTTTTTGTTACAAATCTCAAATTCATTATTTTTCTGACATCAAAATATCTTACTTTATATATTAAACTTACAAAAATCACCATACTAAATAAATAAATTAAAATGTTCCATCATTATTTTATCCTTCCATGTTGCTATATTTTTATGCCTTCAATTATTTATGTATATATTGATATTCCTCTTGATTGGAATCAAAGTTTTAGCATAAAATCAATTTTTATGCCTTCAAAAACGAAAAATATTGTTGAATAATTTTCACATGAGCTCTATCTTTTGTTTAGAAGCTAATTTCATTTATGATTGGTTAAATAAATGTTTTTCTTTTCAATCTAAGTTGACAGATGAAAACAAAAAGACCTTCAAGCGGATTGAATGGAATTAAACAATAAACATTTTTTTTATTTTTAATTGTAAGAGGAAACATATTGATCACGAGCTATGACATCCAAATTGTTGGAGCTGGTCCTGATCATGATGCACACCTCCACAAACTTTATCAAACAAAATCATTTCAAAAGAAATAATGTATTTGTTTCCTTCTAAATTTTCTCAGGGTTTTGGTAAGTCAGCGCTTTAACGCTCATTTTGGTGTCAAAGCCAACCTTTCTTTCTAGGATCATCGGTAAGGATGAATCGCTCCAGCAAAAAAAATTGATGTATTTGTAACAAAAAAAAAATTATGTATTAAATTGAATTTTTTTACTTATTTTATCATATGTTCATTTAATATAATCAATAAGGCATAACTCAGTTAGTTAATTGTTTTGACACAAAAAAAATCATATATTTTGAAAGATCGTAGATTCAAGTCTAATTGTCATTGATGGATGAATTCTTTACTAGTTCTTTTTTTCTCATTTAATACAACAATCAACACTAATAAGGGAATTGTAAAGATCCTTGTATCACCACCAGTTCCAAAACACCATTTACATGGTCAACCAATAAGCAGGAATTCTTTTGATAAATAAATTAAGGATAAATGAAGTTCATCTGATTTTCCTCTCCTTAAATTTACAATCATTTTGGCCTTTCAAAATGAGACACGTAATTCTTTGTCTGACCATCCATTCAGTAAGTTCATCGATTTTTCCCCTAAGCCATCGATTTTCCTCATCTAAACCATCGATTTTTTCCCTAAGCCATCGATTTTCCTCATCTAAACCATGATTTTTCCCCTAAATCCTACAATCTTTTTTTTTCTTCTTTATAGCCTCTTTTTTCTGAGTAATGATACAAACCATACCTTTCTTCCCACGAATTAACCACACCTGCCACGTGGCAGCCAGTGATTGGCTGCAGTTTTCCACAACTTTTGCTGCAGCCAATCACTGGCTGCCACGTGGCAGGTGTGGTTAATTCGTGGGAAGAAAGGTATGGTTTGTATCATTACTCCTTTTTTCTTGCTATATCGTACAGGTACAACAACACAACCATGCTGTACAGTTCTCCTAAACCCTACAATCCTCTTTTTCTTATATCGTACAGCACAACACAAGAGCAGCACGACCATGGTGTATAGCACAAGAAAACGATGGTGAGAGAGAGAGAGAGAGAGAGAGAGAGAGAGAGAGAGAGACGCACGACCATGGTGAGAGCCACCAGATCGCATGACAAGAGAGAGAGAGGCACGAAGCAAGATCGCCTGAGAGAGAGGAATGCCAGATGAAAATCGATGGCTTAGGGGAAAAATCGATGGTTTAGATGAGGAAAATCGATGGCTTAGGGGGGAAATCGATGAGCTTACTGAATGGATGGTCAGACAAAGAATTACGTGTTTCATTTTGAAAGGCCAAAATGATTGTAAATTTAAGGAGAGGACCACCAACAAGTAAGTGTTTCAACTGTTCTTCTTTCAAATGGCATCTGTAACCCTTTTTTTTGTTGCATTTTCGTTATTTGTTCATTCTTTGTGTATTTTTGTATTTAGATCCTCTATTCTTGGGAAGTCTTTGTTTTGTTTGGATCGTTGAGGTGTAGTTGTAGATTCTGTTCGGTTCAACATTTTTGTATCCGGATTAGATTTGCTGAGGTATAGTTGTTTCGACAGCACAAGAGTGATCAAGCAAAAGGAGTAAGGAGAGGGTGATCAAGATGCATCGATTTAGACACGAGTGAGAGATTGAAACATGGAGTAAAATGTGACTATGGAGAGGGGGCAACCTTTGGTGCACATATTTTGAAGGGGAGTTATATCGTACATATTTTTAAAAGGGTATTTTGGGTATTTAGAAAGGTGTATCATAAATTTTATTTTTTATGTATATTTTTTCTATAATGAACAATTCATATTTCGTATTTAGCCTACAATTCATTGATTAATATACTTGAGAAATTACCTTATATACTCAATAATTAATAATTACTCAAAATATCCTCGAAAATGAATGTATCATAAGCAAAAAGGGTGTATGATAAAACTCCCCTATTTTGAAATCGATAGATACCATGGCAGTAAGTAACCATCTATGGCGCTCAAATACTCGTAGAGCAGCTTTACATTTACTCAGAGAGCATCGTCATAAAGATAACGAGCATGACATGTACAGTGAATTCTTTCTTCGTTTCAATTTATTTAAAACCTCTACTGTTACACAGGCCCGGCCCATGTTTAAGGCCAGAGAAGCAAGGGCTCGGGTCCACGAATATGGGGGTCCAATATTTATTTTTTATTGTACATATATATGTACATTGGAAAAATGGGCCAAAACTGCTACCCGCTAACCCAAACCCGCGAGCAGCGATCCGCGACCCGCGACCCGACCCGCCAGCGACCCTCATTTGCTCTCTCTCTCTCTCTCTCTCTCTCTCTCTCTCTCTCTCTCTCTCTCTCTCTCTCTCTCTCTGCTACTTTCTCTTTCTCTTTCTCTGGCTGGCGATTGGCGTTGGCGATTGGCGTTGGCGATTAGCGTTTCTCTTTCTCTTTCTCTCTACTGTTACACAGGTTCAAATTTAAGGTCATTTTTTTTTTAGTATTTTTTTGAATTTTATATTTGATATTTTTGAGTATGTTAATGAATTTGCGGGTCCAATCTTCATTTTGGCTTCGGGTATTTCAAAACCCCGGGCCGGCCCTGCTGTTACACTATCAATTAAAGAAAAGATATGTATCTGTTTCCTTTCATTTTTGCAAAATTCACAAATTTTTTTAATTTCGTTTGTCTTCATTTTCAAAAATCAGAAATTTTCTAATTTATGCGTCTTTTTATTTGTTTATAGTTAATGACTTATTTTCTTCTAAAATAAGAAATCCTACAATCTATACCAATCTATCGGTTTTTTTTGTGAAAATTTTGAATTTTTGA
Organism: Luzula sylvatica; assembly: GCA_946800325.1. NCBI lineage: Eukaryota > Viridiplantae > Streptophyta > Magnoliopsida > Poales > Juncaceae > Luzula > Luzula sylvatica. Next base: position 19,570,471 of record OX326958.1, read on the forward strand.
AGGGCCATTTGTGAGGGGTTTAGGTCATTTCAATTTTCGATGTATGAAAGCATGAACTTCTCACAAGTCATAATGCTTGTAATCTTTTTGTGTGCATAGATCATTTCTCAAGGTTTCCTAATTTACTGTTTTTTTAGTATTATATTTCAGTTTCATTTTCATTTTTGTGTTTAATTTTATTTCCATTTTTATTCCTAGATTATGTAGGAAATTCTGACCCTTGATCAATGGATGACGTACAATTGCTTCAAGATTACAATTTAACCAAAATATCCATCTATAATGAAAATTATTGAATGATGAGTTCTATTGACTCGAGTCAAAAAAAAACTTGCCAGGTTCGATTATATAATAATTATTTCATTTTTTTATTAATATTTATTCCTTGATAATTTGGTTCTCTGTATTATTTAGGAATATGCTGGTTCTCTTCAAAATTTCATGACAACCAGTAAAATAGAATTACGACTACAAGATTCTCATTCAGGTCTCACACGACAACTATATATATAATTAACTATAAATCATCTCGGTTATTCAATTAATTCCCTAATATATTCTTATCTTGCAGTTTGAGGTTTTTTTCAAATCATAATGCATTTGGGCTTGCAAAATACGGCACCACTCATCTTCTCTTCCATGACGATATCAAGGTAAATGTTATATTTTAGTAACAAAAAATTAAAATTATATTATTACCTATTCATTTCTATATAATTTAATGTTTTTAGATTAATTAATGAGATATTTTTATGTGGTATTGACTATTGGTATTCTAAAAGTTGGTGTTTTAGCATTTATTTATGTATTTGACAAAAAACAATTTCGTTATGAAGTGGTAGAAACTTCGTCAAATATGTAGAAACTATCCCAAGATTTGTACCTCCTCTCTTCTCCTCTTTTGTTTAAGGTAAAGTTAATTTCATTTATTTTCCATTTTTAAATTGCTTCAGAGTTTACTTTTTTTTTGTAGGCTTAATTATGCCCATGTCTACTGGTCTCTCAAATCATGTAGTAGACATGCTTACATAAGAAAAAGAATATTGTCATATTCTCTTTTCACTGCTCACTTTGTTCATTAAAGTACTTGTTGTTTATTGGAGCATTTCTGCATGTGACTATTTATGGGAATAAAATTCAAAAAAATAATTTTTTTTTTCAAAATATTTCAAATATAACCTAAAACGGATTTTAAAATCCCCCCGGTACCGGGTTTCAAAATTCCGCCGCTCTAATTACCTTCCAAAACAAGTTGTGTCGGATTTTGCAGTATTAAACTAATACCACCGGGTTTTAAAATCCCGCCGATTTATTTAGCACTAAATACCGGGTTTTAAAATCCCGCCGGTTTATTTAGCACTAAATACCGGATTTTAAAAACCAGCCGGTTTAATACTTAATTAACTCTAATTTATACAATTAAACTTAATTAACTATAAAGAACGAGATTTAAAAATCCGATCTGGAAAAAACCAAATTAAGGAACCAGGTTTTAAAAATCCGCCAACTAAAAGACAAAAATAATGATGAGGTACTGATGTTCGAATTTTGAAAGAGTTTTTTGTCCGGGATTTAAAATCCCGCCGAATTTACCGTCTTGGTTTTAAAATCCCGCCGGGTATTCCGTCCGGATTTTAATGTCTTGCCGTGTTTTTTTTTCCATTTTGGACTTAAAAAATGATATAATCTATTAGTACAGAACTTTTTTTTCCATTTAGGAATGGAATATTTTTCTTTTTTTCTTTTTGTTCTCTCTTTATATATGAACATCACGTTCATGATTATTGTACAGAACTTTTTTTTTCAATATATCAAAAGGATCCGTCCTTTTCCTCAACAAAAAAAAAAGAATTAACTAAAAGTATTTTATACAGTATAAAGAAAATAACTAAATACTTTGTATTACAGTAACTACTATGAAAAAAGCAGTATTTACTGGTCCATATTTTTGTGTGAAATACTTAATTTTGGGCCTGATTGCTAGCCATAATATATGACTAATTTAAAATGGTACTTTTTATTTAGGCTTGAGTAAATAGATCATGGGCTTGTTATTTTCGTGTTTTCATTTTAAAGACCATGGGCTTTACTGAAAAAAAAAAATCAAAATTTGTCTTATATTTTTCTAATGCATAAAATATTTTCTCTGGATGCATGAAATTAACTTTTTATATGATAATTTTATTTCTATTTTTCTAACTTTGCAATTGTGGGCAACCATCAAATGCGTTCATGTTGAGTTCCCGTTCAAATTATTTCTTAAGTGTTAATGGATTGGATTCGGGCTGAATCCATAAAATATTATAATCCAATAGAAATTCAAAAAAATCACCCGGGAATTCAAATCCGATTAGAAAATAAAATTCAACCAACGAATCCAACGAGTTTCAGATCTTGCTATCAATTTTAATTTTCTTTCTAGCCATTGGACTACGTTGCTCAAATAGTTGAATGTATAGCAAAATAAATTATATGTCATTAGCTTCAATTTTTATTGACGGAAATAATAGACAAAGAATATTAAAATCTTTTCCATTTAAAAAAAACTTAATTTCCTTTTAATGAGTATATATAATTCTTTCCAATGTAGTACCAAAAATTCGACAAAACATCTCACATCACAAAATAAGCCCAAACCCTTATTTCTATTTTATTTGAGTATATATAATTTATACAATTTTATAATCATAATGATTTCAACAATTAAATTATGATATGTGATAATTCATTGATTAATCGTTGATTTTTTATGATTATAAATTTTAGTCATAAATTTTAGTGCAAATTTATGTTTCTATTATAATACAATAAACTTTGAACACTCTTAGAATCACATTGCCTTGGACTAATGATGCGGACTTCTATCACGTGAGAACAACTACGTTAAATTGTTTATCATTTTATATTAAATTATATGATAAAATGTGAATGTAAATTAAGAGAAAAAATTTATGGACATGAAATACTAATAAATTATACATAATATTATTAAATACACATTAAATATTGATAGTATAGTTATACTGGATCGGACTTGAACTGTATATGTGAATTCAATTCAATTTAATTCTTATAAATTCAACCTAGCATTTTCCTATATTTAAACAAATAACAAATTACATATGATATATTTAAGTTAATTTCCTAATAAAATTAAGAAAATATATTGTGCATTTGAAGAATGAGCACGTCCGAATCATCATCAATAGGAGAGTGACATGCGGCACATTGCTTTTTTTCAATTTTGACTGCATTTGTGAACTCCATGCGTACTCCAAAATGTACATCGTCCCTCACTCATATTTATACATTTTAGATGTATGTTATAATTTTGTAACATGTACACTTAAAATGAATGTTATATATTTTAAATGTATGTTATACTTTTTCACATATATGATGTATTTTTATGTATTATATATTTTTAGATATATCTTATATATCTTAGATATATGATATACATTTTAAAATAAAATACGTGTATTATATATTTTAGATACATAATATATATATTTTTGATATGTATGTATAATGTAACTTTTTAAATATAGTTTTTCACGAGAATAACATTTGATCAAATGTACAACAACAACTATTCTTATAAACAAATATTTGATCAATAAATCAAATATAGAACTCGTAATAGCATATATTTCTTCATTCCATCAAGAATTCAAGATAGATCTCCAATTTGAAAAGACAAAAGAAAATGTTCTCTGACAAATAAAAGTGAACATGCAATATTGATAGATCTTGCAAAAGATTCTCATCCAACCTAAAAGTCTTGAGCCATTCAATTCTACCTTTAGAATTTAGTTGCACCCTAAGTACTTCCTTTAATTGAATAAAAGTAAAACAAGAGATTTATCACTAAACCTAAGTTGTCACTTGATAGAGTAATCAATATCAAGATTAATGCTAATGTCATTATCTTGAAAAATGTAGTACTAACTTTTCCAAAGTTTATAAAATACATGCACTAACCCGACTTGGAAAATTAAGTCAGAAAGAGTAATCTTCAATTTTATCCCTAATTTTATTTAAAAATAAAGTTTACCAAAAACCCTTATTTTTTCTAAATATTTTAGAAAGCACCTGACTTGAGCCTATTTTGATCAAAAATTACTTTAACATCCTTTTATATTGACTTTATTCTCATGTGGGCTAAACAGATTTAAATCATTTTTATAGATTATAGGAACTAAAATAGAGAAATCTGACAAATGTGAAACATTTTTTTTATATAAATATTGAGAAAAGTTATGAAGTTATTTGATACTTTGTTGTAGGGATTAAAAGAGCGAGTCTAAAAAGAACCAAGATTATTTAAAAAAAAATATACAGAAAGGTTCTGAAGTTTTTGATAAATTTTACTTAAGAATAGAACTTATTAATGTCTTTTTTCCTGTGTCATTGTCACTCTAGCTGGTTTCTATACTGTTATGTGATCCCTAACTAGTTGTAGTAGTATATTCAATAGGAAAAAGTTGGACCTATCATCAAAGTCTCTCTCAAAAAGTTGTTTGATGACGTGAATAAGATTTAATATTTTATGAATTAACACATTAATTCAAGATTTAATTTTATAATTGAGTGTTAAATTATAAATTAGAATGATCAAATCGTAAATTAAGATGTCAAATTATGCATAAATATGTTTAATTTAAAATTTAAAAATCATGCAATGTCATCAAGAGGTGAGAAAGAGAGAGTTCTACATCACTACTCTATTCAATATTCAATTACTACATATTTTTATTTGTATTAGGGATCGTATGTCACTCGTATACGAACAACTCGTGAAATACTTAATTTTTAACTCATAATTGTAAATTCCAAATTTGTAAAAAATAATTCTAATTATGTAAGTTAATCGTACTCAGTATTCAACCTTTTAACATCATGAACTACTGAAAATGTTTCTAGAATAATCTAAGTTGTTCGACAAATTGTCAAAGGTTTTTTTTTCTTATGATTGAACGACAAATAAGATTCAACTTTATTTTCATTGAAGAATTGTACTTTTCCAGCTATTACAAAAATTCACCATATATAATTATCATCTTATGTTTGATTAAGTTATGTGTTCCCATGGCAATTTCCGTTGGAGGAAAATCATTACTCTGATATTTCTTATTTTATCATTACTATTTGGTATTACGGTGGAAATAATCAATTAAAAATTTAAATTTAAGAGTAGTGATGTACACCTCCTAGTACTCTTCTCCTACATTATTGATGACGTGGATATAATTTAACACCTTCAAAATTAACATACAAAAACATGATTTAACATCTTAATTTATGATTTAATTATCTTAATTTATTATTGTACATACAAATAAGATATTAAATCATGAATTAAAATATAATTTTTTAGAATGTTAAATCATATTTAGGTCATTAAATATACGAGATATGTCCTACGTTTTCCAAACTTTATTGAAAGAGCTTCCTTTGTTTTTTTTTTGAGTAAATTCGGAGAGGGCTCAAAGTCCCCCTTCCAAACACAATCTCTCTTTTTTTTTATTTTTTTATTACAAACTCGTAGGCCACACACTCTATTCACTCATTTAACATTTAATCTATAATCCAGTGTCTCCGCCGGGAATCGAACCCCACACCTCTCGCTTCCTAGCAAAGAGGTGTGACCAACTAGGCTAACTCTAGTTGGTGAGCTTCCTTTGTTAAAAACTAATATTTCTTGGATCCCACATTTTGCCTAGCAGCCCCAAAAATTAGAAAATTGTGGACCCACAAACAGTCAAAATTATAAAGTCCAAGCATCCAACCTCCAATCCTCACTTCTCATGCCACGTATGGGCCGTTTCCCGTTTGACATAAAATAAAAGACTGTGATACATTTCGAAGAATTCTTGTATTGTCACGGAGAAAAAAATGGAGTGAAGGTTAAGTATTTGAAAGACATGTGTTTCTCACATGTTTTGTTTGATTAATTTGTTGATATAAATTATTTAGTATTAATTATTATTATGTTTACAAATTTTTTTTAATTTAATTTAATTTGAAAATAATAATAATACATACATACGTACATATTAATTTATTATTATGAATAAATATTAATTAATTATTGTTAATGACTAATGAAAATTGTAATTTATTAGTTTGGTGATATAAATTATTTAGGATTAACTATTATTATGTTTAATTAAAATAATATGTTTTTTAGAATTTATTTTAATTTGATAATAATAATAATAATAATTAATACATATTAATTTATTAATAAAAATAAATATTAGTTAATTAATTATAGTTAACGACTAATGACAATTGTAATTTATTAATTTGTTGATATAAATTATTTAGGAATAATTGCTATTATTTTTAATTAAAATAATATAATTTTTTGAATTTAGTTTAATTTGAGGTATATATAATAATAATAAGCATTAATATATCTTAATTTATTAATAAAAATAAATATTATTAATTATAGTTATTGACTAATTAATATTGTAATTTATTAATTTGTTGACATAAATTATTTAGGATTAATTACTATTATGTTTAATTAAAAAGATATTTTTTTGTTTGGAATTTAGTTTAACTTGAGAAATAATTACCATGAAAGTGAGAAGTTGTTTTCTTGTTATTTTTGCAGGACATCATTTGAAGAAAATTTGGGTCATGGACATGTATGTAGGGGTGTCAACGGTTCGGATAGTGGTCGTACCAAATCCATATCCATATTTTTTTTCGGATATGGATCCGGATACGGAACTATCCGGATCCGGATACGGTTCGGATATTAAACGGATACGGATACGGTTCGGATATTGTCGGATACGGATACGGATACGGATCCTATTCGGATATTAAAACGGATATTATGATATAATAATATAATAATATTTTTAGAATTCAAATCTTGATTATCATATAATTTTAAAACAAATTATATATATACACATATATATAAGTGATTATTGATTATTATGTATTATTGTGAATTAAAATATAGTTATTGTCTATTATGTATTACTATTATTTTGATCATAATTATAACAAAACGGATACCCGTTTACAAATTTTATTCGGATCCGGATAGTATCCGGATCCATATCCGGATACATCAAAATTTTAGCTCCTAGATCCGGATCCATACCCGTAAAAACGGATACGGTTCCGGATCCGGTTCCATCCGGATCCGGATATTTTATTTTCGAATCCGGATATTTTTCGGATACGGTTCGGGTCGGTTCGGGCAGTATCCGCCCCATTGACACCCCTACATGTATGCAAGAATGAGTATTCTTGCTCTTTCCTTCGTATAAAACACATGACAATGAAGCTTGTCCGAGAAAATACCACGTTGTCCTTCAAATTTGTAATTTTTTTTTGTTCAAACCAAAACGAACTTGCCTTCTGAGTTTCAGCCAATCTAAGTGCTCCAAAATTGCAAAAACACATTTGATCCTATAAACACACATGCAAAACGAACTTGCCTTCTGATTTCACACCCAAATCTCCTATAAATACACCCTATCTAAACAACTAAATTCTCCAAATCACACCTTGTCACGGTAACACTCTTCTAAAACCCTAAAAACCATGTCAAGTACTCTCTCTAATCTAATTTTCTCTCACTCCTCTTCATGCCACTTCCAAACCAAGAAACTCCCTTCACCATTCCACTTACCCAAAAGAACTCGCAATCTTAAAATTACATGCAAGTCCACTCCAAACGAAAACGAAAACGAAAACAATAGTTCGAGCCGTCGTGAAGTTTTACTAGGCCTCGGCGGGCTATACGGAGTCTCAACTGGGCTCGTAGCAAATAACTCCGCATTATCTGCACCGATACAAGCGCCCGAGATAACGAAATGTGGGCCCCCTGCCGACCTGCCAGCCGGTGCGCCCCCTACCAATTGTTGTCCACCACTGAAAGGTAAAATTGTTGACTTTAAGCTTCCATCAAAGTCGAGTCCACTTCGTGTAAGGCCCGCAGCCCACGCAGTCAGCAAAGAGTACATCGCGAAATATTCAAAAGCTATCGAGCTGATGAAAGCACTACCTGCTGATGATCCGCGTAATTTCACTCAGCAGGCTAACATCCACTGCGCGTACTGCGATGGCGCTTATGATCAAGTCGGGTTCCCGGATCTCGAGCTACAAGTACACAACTCGTGGTTGTTTTTCCCGTGGCATAGGTTTTATCTTTACTTCAACGAGCGTATTTTGGGCAAGTTGATCGGTGACGAAACTTTTGCGCTCCCATTCTGGAACTGGGATGGGCCAGATGGCATGCAACTACCTGCCATGTATGCGAACACTTCATCGTCACTTTATGATAAGCTACGTGACTCGAAACATCAACCGCCATTCTTGATCGACCTTGACTGGAACGGGGTTGACCCGACCTTTACCAAGGATCAACAGATCGATCATAATCTATCGATCATGTATCGACAGGTGCGTCTATATTATTAATGTTAAATTTTGAACTAAGCAAATTTAATATTTCATTATTTGTTAATTAATACAGGTGATTTCTAACGGCAAAACGGCAGAACTTTTCATGGGGGCAGCATATCGTGCAGGTGACCAGCCAGACCCCGGTGCGGGTGCACTTGAGAACGTACCGCACGGTCCAGTACATGGATGGACTGGAGATAAGACTCAGCCAAATGGAGAGGATATGGGTACATTTTACTCAGCCGCACGGGACCCGATTTTTTTCGCACACCACGGAAACGTAGATAGGATGTGGTACTTGTGGAAAAAGCTCGGAAAGAAGCACAAGGATTTCACGGACTCAGACTGGCTTAACACATCCTTCCTTTTCTATGATGAGAATGCTCAACTGGTACTAATTAGCAACCCCCCATGAATTAATATGCATATACACAAAACTAAAATTAATGTTTGAAAATAATATTTGAAATGTCAACATAGGTAAGAGTCCAAATCAAAGATTGTTTAGACAATGAAGCAATGAGATTCACATATCAAGATGTAGACACCCCTTGGATCAACTCTAGACCTAAACCACAAAATTTGCTCCAGAAGGCCAAGACTAGGGGAAGATCTCTTCTACAAACAGAGAAAAGTACTCCAACAACTGGATTTACAGAACCAACTTTTCCTTTAACTCTCGACAAAAAGATAAACGCCACCGTTTCGCGACCCAAAGTGTCCCGTACCGGCCAACAGAAGGTGGATGAAGAAGAAGTGCTCATTATTGAAGGTATTAATAATTATTTCATATTATATAACATGTCAACAAAATAATATACTTATTTGAACAACTAATGTCAGGAATCGAGCTAGACCCGAACAAATATGTCAAGTTTGACGTTTACATAAATGCGCCGGAAAGTGAAGGGGTTGCACCAAATGCGAGTGAATTTGCGGGAAGTTACGTACATGTTCCGCACAAACACAAGAAGGGGAAGAAAAAGATGAACATATCGACGACACTGAAGCTCGGAATTACGGACTTGTTAGAGGATTTGAAAGCTGAAGACGATCCTTCCATCATTGTCACGCTCGTCCCGCGCAATAACAAGGTCACCATTGGCGGTCTCAAAATTGTCTTCTCTCAGTGAATATGGACAAAAAGAATAAATTAAGCATGATTTTATGTATCAATATGAAAATGTGACTTATTTTCAAAAAAAGAAAATGTGACCTGTATTTTTTTTCTTTTTATTTGAGGTGTTTTTTTGCCTCCTGCTTTCACTTTTCTTTGTGTTTTTTTCAATGTAAGGATTGTTGTGTAGTGGAGAACCACATGTGGTGGGAATAAAAAAAAGTAGTTTCTTTCAGAAATATCCTTTTGTTTGGTACGAAACAATGATGTGAGTTCAAAGTTCAAACATATATACTGATTGGCAATTATACTATGTTCTCTATGTTCATTCTAACATGCTTGATGAAAATTTCAAAAATAATTAATTTAAATAAAACAATTCGATTAATATATAATTAACATACATGTCAATAACTAACTGCTAATCAACTGTTACGTATTATTATACATTAATTCAATTATTAATTAATTCGATTCATTATTCTAGGAATTCGCATTAAATATGTTGAGGTGAATTTGGGAACACCGTATCAAACCTGAAGTGATAAATACGTGATATAGTTAATGATCTCGTAACACAATTGATTGAGTGTTTGACACAATAAAATTATTTATTAAAGAAGTTATTAGTTCGAGTCTTACCGATATCATATAAAAAATAAAAATCTATAACAATCACGATTTGAGGTCTAAGATTTTCCTCAAAAAAAAGATAAACAGGGTCATATATACATTCAGTAATTATTATTATTATTATTATTTTAATTTCAAATTTAGTTATTGAATATTAAATGGGTACACATGTAACATATTAAAGAAAGTTTACTTTTGTAAATTAAAGGAAGTGTTACTGGAAAAGAAAATGCTATTTCTTCATTCTTCTTACTTCGCTAACAAATATTAAGCAAAACATACAGAGGATATAAGAAAAAATAAGAAGGAAAATATGATGTTATTTTTTGTTCAATAAAGAAGACATTTTATCCCACACTCACTATTTGAATTTAATTGACCTTATGCTTTATAATTTCCCAACCACATCCACTGTATTATCAATTAACCAATTAATTGGTAATTAATTAGCATGATAATTAACAAAAGTACATTCAATTAACAGTTAATTTATATTAATTAAAAAATATTAATGTATATGTATTTTAATTATATATTATTTAATTGTTATTGGAGTGTCGTTTTGTTAATTATTTTCATAATTAACCATTAATTATGATTAATTAGGAAACGGAGGGTGTTTGGGAGAAATGAGGAATACTGTACATGACCTCTTCGTTTAAAAGGATCAAATCAAACAAAATCAAATCAAATCAAATCAAAACTATATTTAAAATCATCATCATGCAATCAGCAAGATGTGGGTTGACTTAACGAGTAATGATACAGACCACACCTTATTTTCACGAATTGACCACACCCTGCCACGTGGCAGCCAGCTATTGGCTGCAGCTAAAGTGGTGAAAGCTGCAGTCAATAGCTGACTGTCACGTGGCAATTCGTGGTCAATTCGTGGGAATAAAGTGTGGTCTGTATCATTACTCTACGCATCAAACTAATAAAAAATGCATAGTTTTTTTTCCGGGAAAATGATTGGTGAGTGAGATTAAAAAATGCATTGCTGTCCATGATGGATGATTGATGTGGATATTTCAATTGGACAAATAAGAGCCTACCAAACTTGACTACTGTTCAATCCAAAAAAAAACTTGACTAATGTTTGATGAATAGATACAGGGTCTATGTGTCATGGTACGGAAACTTAATTGAAAACTTAACGATTTATGAAATTGGTAAATGTAGAGGTAAATTATTTTGTTATATTTTTATGAGTAATCATTCAGTCCGCGAATTATTATCCACGAATTTACCGCGAATGCCACGTGGCAGCAGATGATTGGCTACAGCCAATCATCTGCTGCCACGTGGCATTCACGATAAATTCGTGGGTAATAATTCGCGGACTGTATCATTACCCTATTTTTATTGTCATGATTTAATAGTAATTATGACAATGATTATTTATTTGTATTACTTTTTTGTATTGGATAAAATTTAGTTATAAATAAAGAGTCTAGGCTAGAGTTTTATTCATTCCAATAAACACCAACAATTGTATTCTTTCATTCTCCAGTATAGTAAATAGTTTGAGCGCCGCCGTGGTTTTTTCCTTGAAAGTTTCCACGTAAAAATCTTTGTGTTCGTGTGTGTTTTTTTGTGGTTGTTTGCGGTACCGATCATAACACTATGGTTTATGGGCATTATTTAGTAAGTTAATTGGGTGGTGGAGAAATAAATACGTCGGATTTAAAATAGAATTTTAGGGGAATTATTTATGATAATTTGATTGAATTATTTAGAAAAATTATGGTATGCCTCTCCATTTCACCCAATTTTTTTTGATGCCATCATCAATTAAAGGGTGAAAATGTCTCCTTTTTGCACCCAAAATTTTCTCTAATTAATTTTGTATCTAAATTTTGATAATTTTAATTGAAATTTAATTCATTACAACATTGATTAGTTTAATTAGAAACTAATTAATTAAAAAATAATTAGAATCATTATTAATTGAAAAAAATATTCGGATGCAAATTGAAAATTCATTTTATCCAAAATGATTTAACGATGTCAGGACAATGACATTATGAAATCACCGGAAAAATAAAAAGCGCCCTAGAATTCCTTAATTATAATGGTGGCCTATGTTGAACCTTAGCTAGTTAGCTCATTAAGTACGTAACACGTGATACCTACATAGACTTTTAGGAATAAACTTTTTAGTCTTCGCACGGCAGCATGTATAGAAAAATCAATACACATCATCATTCGGAAAAGTCCTTCCCCAAATTCTTCAGGAAAAAGTATTATATAGATATATTACATTAAGGATGATCCATTTATTGTTATTCGGAAGTTCTCTAACTTTTGAAGTTTATAATAACTAACTCAAATCTTCTCTTCGAAAAGAGAGAAACGTATTTTTTTTCGAGTAAATGTACTGTTTGCGCATATTTCATTTTGATTGTTTTTATAAAAAAAGTTGGTTCGCAGATAATGATTAGCTTACACTGTTATACTGATAAAATGCACTGAAATACAAAATATATACATTGTTCTGCGAAAATTTGGAGACGGAAAAGGAGACGGTCATCCGGAATACTAATGTACGGAGCGAAAACACAAGAAATATGTATTAGGATTAAGACTAAACCGTCAAAAATTTAACACATTGTTAAAACCCGATTAGGCAGTTTAAGGCTAGATATTGAGAATGTCTAGTTGTAATGGAGTCGTTATGCTCTTTAGGTTGTAACGAGGACGGTATATGTGTGCATATTAATAATTTTCATTGGGTAGATTTATTTATTACAAAATAGTATTGCACGGATTATTTAATTAGTTGCATGTTCTTTGTTACGTGAAAACTGCGTAGAATATGACAAATTTCAAAAAATCAATTAATGATATTGCAATGCAAGACATACATAATATAGATGTACACGACTGCTAGCTCGAATTCACACATAATACAACTAACAAGGTATTATACTGAATGATACAAAATATTGTTTTATGTATGGTGCATGACGGACCGTGTCCATACGCGATTTCTGACACGATTTAAAAATATTAATCTACAAATTAAATATATTATTCTACAACTTCAAACATATTTATTGTATACAAGATATTATATTGAATTCTTAAACTATATACGTTAAAAGTATCTAAGAAGTATCGAAAAAGTATTTGTCATTATTTTATAATAAAATAATTTGATACTTCACGCAAAGTATTCGATACGTATTCGACGAGTATCATCCTGAATATCGATGACGAATATGATACGAACTTGATTTTTGAAGTAGACGTGCACGCATCATAGCAAATTAGTAAATTAGTCGTTGTAAATTTATTTTTGAGTGCAATGAAAAGCAAGCACTAAGTCTAAGTCAACAAAGTGACAATTTTAAATTTCATATTAGATCATTGGGGACCATTTTTATATTAATAAAAAGTACTGGGACCATTTTTGGATAATGGTGGAGTAGTTTTGCTGACTAAGATCTTGAGTTAACTAACACACTCATGTACCATTTACCTAGATACACAACTAAATTGATTTCCTAACTAATTTGCTTAATCCAAACTATGTGAATCTTATCTTGACTATTAGATATAGAACTAGAATATATTATTTACATTATTTTTATGAACCATAAGCTCGAGTATTTGACTCAATACTTAGACTTTCAGTTAATTTTTACTGTTTTCTTATTTATTTATTTTATTTTTGTGACTTGGGCTTGGAAATACTAGGTTCTGTGTCATTCATGACAAAGATTGGGCTTTTAAGTATAAGTTTGGGCTGAAGAACTGAACAAACAATTCATTTTGATAATTATTAAATTTTCCAAAATAAAATATTAACAACAAAACACCACCGACAAAAAAATCATTATTATTATTATTATTATTATTATTATTATTATTATTATATCAGAAAAAAAAATGTTACAAAAAACTGTACAAAATTTAACAAAATTATCCCCATTCCCTCACCCTCTCTCATCCTATCACTCTACCACTCTGTCTCTCTCTCTCTCTAAGATTTGCGCGCAGAATGGTAGAGCTCCAAGTAATCCATCGCGGGCCGGTTCCAACTCCAGTCTTGTTCCATCACTTTCTTGCTCAGCGAGACGAACCACTCTCTCGCATCGTACCATGCCGTTATTGCCCTGTCCACATCAAAAAAAAAACACATCACACATCATTAACTACTAAATTTAATTATTTAAATAAATAAATAAATATATATACCTGTTGAGGGCATAATCTACCCCAGCAGCATCGGCACCGTCGAAGCCGAACCCGTTGGGTTCGACTCCTGACGCGTGGGCCCTCTCCGTGTCATTCTCCACGTCAAATACCGTGTCGTACAGCCCTATTTCACAAAACAATAAAAAAACGTTAAATTTATAAAATAAAATAATAATAAATAAAAAGAAAACGTACCACCGGTTTTGCGAACGACGGGTATGGACCCGTATCTCATGGCAGTGAGTTGGGTCAACCCGCACGGTTCGAACATTGATGGAACCAGTATGAAATCCGATCCCGCATATATCTACAACAAAAATCACAAATATTAAATTAAAAAAATATATATAATAAATTTAGTTAGAGAGAGAAAGAGAGAACGGACCAGATGAGAGAGAGGCTCGTCATAGGTGAGAACGAGCCTGGCGAGATTGGCGTGTGAAGAATGGAGTTGGTTCGCGAGATTCACGAAATCGTTTTGGAGTCGTGGATCCGGAGCCGACCCCAACAACACCACCTAAATAAATCCACCAAAAAAAAAAAAATTAATAAAAAAGAATAAATATTGAAAAGAAGAAGAGGAAAGACGGAAAGACAGACACCTGGCAGTTGCGCTCGAGGGACCGACAGATGGCGTGTTTGATGAGATGAACCCCTTTTTGGGCGGTTAATCGCGTGATTATCCCAACAAGTGGGCAATCAACAGAAACTCTCAGCCCGAGTTTCTGTTGTAACGCGATTTTTGCAGCTTTTTTCCCCTCCTCTGCATTCTCAGAAGTGTAGGGAACCTGCCAATAAAATTCAAAAAAATAATATACCAGTACAATTTTGCAAATAAACCCGAGAAAATATTAAAATTGAATGAATGTGTGTGTGTACCATAAGGTGGTGGTTTTTAGTCTCGGATTTTGGTTTCGTACATGATAATGTACTGGGTTTGTGTGTCATGATTGGTGTAAAGGGTTACACATATCAAGTTTCTTAAGTGTGTGCTAGTGAGTGAGTGAGTGAGTGAGTGGGTGGGTTAGGGTTTTGTTTGTGAGAGGAAATGGGGGGAATGCATCGGTTTAAATAGGCATGAACGAGTTTTTAATGGACCATTTTACCCCTGTATACAACTACATTCACCCGTTGGATCGAGAAAAGGCGAGGGGTATTTCAGGAATTAATTATTTTATTGACAATTTTACCCTTGGACAGCTGTATGTGACTCTGTGAGGGGTAACTAAACTCACCTAACTTATTTTTTCTGGACCGTTTTACCCTTACACAGATATACTTTCATCCCTTGAATTCGAAATGGTAAAGGGCGTTTTGGGTATTACACTATACAAGACAAATACTCTTTATTCTCACTTTGGAGTTGCATAATTTTTTCTGGACAATTTCACCCATATACAGCTGTACTCAGTCTTTGAAAAAAGAAACGGTAAAGAGCCTTTATACCTAATGAATTATACATTGACCATTTTACCCCTTATACAACTATACTCGCCCGTTGTATTGAGAAATACCATGGGGCATTTCAGTAATTAATGATTTTTTTACTGGACCATTTTACCCCTCTACCAACCACTCGAGTTCAGAAACGGTAAGGGCATTTTAGTCATACAACACATTTTAAAACCCATAAAAATAAAATGGGCTTAGCCTAAATAAAAAACATAAATGGGCTTAACCTAAATAAAAAAGGCCTAAAAAACAAGAGAGAGAAACTTACAGGGATAAAATCGTCATTGTAGGGATCCCAAATATCGAGATCGATTCCGTTCAAAATACCGTGGAATTTGTACAAATGAGGCGAAATCGCAGGATTTCCAGATACCTCTTTCGAATACGTAACCGAAACCTACCAAATTTTGCAAAAATTATATTTCAAACCTTCAATTTACACAATATTACAAAATATACAAGTACCGTTGTTGCCTTGTCCGTAGCGGTCATAGCTCTGCTAATTTGGTGAATACCAAATTCGAGATTATGAATCGTGAAAATAACTTTAGCATTATTTAAACCGAAGTGTGTGTAATGCTCTTTAAATAACCATGCTACTGGTGCGCTCGACCAATCGTGACAATGTAATATATCCTGTCAAAAATAAATTAATTAATAAATTATTAAAAAATATATATATTATTATTACTTACGGGTTGGGACCCGCTTTGCAAGAGAAATTCGAGAGCGGCATGACAGAAAAAGCCGAATCTTTCTCCATCGTTTCCTCTTCCATATACGCACCCAACCGAAAACATCCTGAAAATAAAATAAAATAATTAAAATTTAAGAAATAAAAATAATTTAATTTAATTTGAATTTTGAAGTACCCGTTTTGAGGCTCGAGGAAATATACAGAAAGGCCCTCGACTTTTCCGAACCAAACTTTGATTTCGGTCCCACCCAACTCAAAGCTTCTTTTGAAGTGTAAATCCCTCACCTAAAAACCCACAAAAATATCAAAAAAGCCCAAAATAAAATATAACGAAAAATTCCAAACTTACATTGCTAAGATTCATACAATCATACTTCGGCAATATTATCTCAACATCGTGTCCTAAATCTTGCACGGCTCGCGACAAACTCGTCACCACATCACCCAATCCCCCAACCTTCAAAAACAAAAAAAATTCAAAATCACATTTTATTAATAATACTAATAATTAATTAAATTAACATACTTTGGCAATAGGAGCCATTTCGACTGCGATATGAACGATATGGATAGGCGGTTCCTTAACGACTCCTCCATTTACGGGAATATGATAATCCATCCCGTTTCGATTATCGAAAATCCCACCGTCCTCTCTTTCCGAGAAAACAAAGTCCATCATGTATGCGTCCATGGGGACTTTAACCGTGGTTTTCAAATGGGTGGAGGAACGGGTGGGGACCATGCGCTGAGGTGGCAAGGGGCCGGATTGGTGGGTCCAACGATTGAAGGAGCCGCGGAACCAGACTTCGGTCTTGCCGGTCAAGACGGTGTTGGACGGGTTGTACAGGACGGTCACGGTCGAGCCGGCTCGGACTTCGAGGGGATCCGTGTAGACTATGTGTTTTTGAGAGAGGAGGAATGAGCGGATCGTTCTCTCTTTCATTTCCGCTCTCATTTTTATGGACCTCTCGGCCTGTCACACAAAAAAACGTTAATTATCGTATTTACCCTTTCAGAAAAGTTAAAAAATATCATATTTACCCTTTTGAAACTTGCAAAATATGATGGTTAAGATATTTTGAGGGGGTGAGTATGATATTTACTCTTCTAAAATTCGAAAATATCATATTTACCTTTTTGAAACTTTAAAAATATGAAAATCCGATGTTTGAGATTTTTGAGAGGGTAAATATGATATTTTGGGGGTTTAGAAGGGTAAATATGTAAAGATTATTGTATATAAATATAAAAGGGACCTTTCTTTGGGCGGCTTCTTCCTTGGATTTCCTCTCGTGTTGGAGTCTTTGGAAGATTCTAGATTCTTCGTCAATCCAAAATTCCTCTTGGGAGATGGAATTCGGCACAATTGCGTGGAAGTCCTCGAAATTATTGTTATCGTAATTTTTCGCCTTTTGCGGGGGACCATCCGCAAACACCCAATCCATTACTATTGCTCTTTCCGGCACAACCACTACAAAAAAATTTGTAAAAAAATAGTAAAATATTACATTATATTTGTGAGAGTTAACATTTTTGTGTACCGTACCGTCAGTGCACCACCAATCACCATTAATTCTCTCACTCTTGATGAGTTTTTCGCTCAGAGATAAACCCTCGCACCAATTATTATACCCACCATGTAACCAAATTTCTTGCGAATTTTCTAAAGGTCTTGAACCCCTATTATAAAACAATCTCACTCTCTCTCCTCCTCTAAACCTTGTTGGTACGAACCCCCAAAGATTTTCGCTACGCGTCCCCGAGTTTTGCACCACGCGCATCAACCCTTCCTTTTTCTTCGCCACCTCAGCTTTTGCTTGCGCCATGTCAGCGTTTTTATCCGCCTCCGCTTTCTCTCTCTTCCTCTTATCCTCCTCCAACCTCTCTCTCTCCTTTTGCTCGAGCGCGATTCGCTCGATCTCCTTTTGCTTCTCTTCGACCAAGTATTCGTCGAAGGCGGCTTCGTCGATCCCGCCTTGCACATTTACCAAAAAGTCCTTGGAATTGTTGTTTTCGTAGACATTGCCCCCGTCGAAAAAGACGAAATCTATTCGGTACGCTTGTTTCGGTACGAATAGCTTGCAAGACCACCAATCTCCGTTCAATTCGGTTTTGTGCAATTTTTCGGTGAATAATTTCCATCTCCAATTATTAAACCCGCCTTTTATCAACACGTCAGGTCTGTCTTTCACCGACGATAAATTCCGATTCAAGAAAATCTCGATTTCTTGATCTGGGATTATGGTTTCCGGGAAAATGAAAATCTTGTTTCCGGAATTTAAGTTTTGTTCCGCGAGTTTTTGTACCGTTTTTCTGTATAATTCGCGATCCATTTTCGGTTTTGCTTTTTCTTGGGATTTTGGTTTGATTTGAGTTTCGATTGATTCTATTATTGGAGGTGGATTTAATCGAGATTCGATATGAACGTTTGGTTTATCGATGAAACTTAATAAATCAGGTTTTGTGGTTTCTTCTTCGAAAATAATGGATTCCAAAAATGCCCTTGGTTTGGTTTCTTCGTCGTTTGAACCTTTTCCATTGTTGGTATTTGAATTTTGAGATGGTTCTTCTTTAGGGTTTGGGTTTTTGGTTTTTGCTGTGATGTTTCTTCTTGGTTTTCTCCTATATGGACCTAAATGTAAATAAAAGTGAAATTAGGGGGTGAAATGTAAAATTCAAGGATTAATATAGGTTGATTTGATCTTAGGAACCTGAGCTTGATGAGGCGCAAGTACTGACAAGTTGGTTTCTTCTAAATCCTCCATTGAATCTTACTAGCGACTGAAAAGATAAAAACAATAAATATGATTAATTAGAAAATCCAAGTGTATTTATGAAGTTTTAATTTTGGTAATCATGCACAAAATACAATCAAGTGCTGATGTGGCAAAACTACAAAGGGTTTCGATCCTCTCCATTTCATGCAGATACTGGACAGGTCCTAATGATCTAGATATAAGTTACAAAACTAGATACTACTAATTATACAATCCTAAAAGTTCTAGATATGAGTTATATAACTAGATACTACTTTATACAATCCTAAAAGTACAGAGTTAACCAAATTTCGTGTTAATAATACTTGAAATAAGGCATGTGAAATTATACAGTAAAAGAAAGGCGAAATCTTTCAAGGACTTCGCAAAAATTGAATCTACGGGATCAAAATCAAGACTAATATCGGTACATTTATGGGGAAATCTACTACTTTGAGCCAAAATCAAATGAATCCTGAAACAAAACCTTTGAGCAAACAAATAAACTGAGAAAATGAATATAAATACCAACAATCCAAAAATTAGAAATAATAAAGGGGGCTTACTTGAGAGAAACCACCAATTAGAGGTTTAATTCTCAATTCGTTGTTCGCCAAGAAAGAAGGCCTGTTTGATTTGACGAGAGCCATATCCATTTTTCTCACTAACTCACTCTCACTCTCACAGTGAAGGTCGAGGGAACTCTTACAACGCAAAAACAATAAAAAAAAACGAAGAACCAGAAAAATTTGGATACAAATAGAAGGAGAATTGAATTGTAGTTGATCTCTTGTTAGTGGAGACTAAATATAGTTTGGTAATTATAAATTATAAAATTATAAAAAAAGACTTAAAAATGAATTTAGAACAAGAAATTGAAAAGACTGAGAAAGAGAAGATACAGAGAAATGGAAGTGGAAGTGGGGTATGCAATTCTCTGTGCTGTGCGGCCAGGATGGTTTAAGGCTGCTTAAATAGTAAAAAAATTCAAGGCTTGGAAGTTTTACACTTGCACCCTTCTAGATTTAGAAATATATTTTACCATAATATCTCTTTCTTGTCCCTACAAAATTGTGGGCTTACAAATTTTAGGCCACAATATATGTTTTGGTCCCTACAAAAGTAATGTGCTTGCAAATTTATCCCAAAAAGGAAATATTTATGTAGAAATACAATGTCATGGTAGTTTAGAAAAAAAAAATTAGTAATTACATTTTAATATGGTACTAAAATTGATATTTACAAAGAATAAATGTCGGGGGTTTATGAAAATAGAGAATTTTACGACGGAATATATGTAAATTTTCATCACCGTCAAAAAAACGGATACTTTTCAACGAATCAGTAAACTGCCAAAATAAACAGCAAGTCATATCAATAACGCTTAATCTTTACAGACTGTAAATTCAATCTCTTATGTCTCTTCTGGATTTCGTGTCCGGTAGGTGTCACCTATATTTTTCTTACGTGGCATCGTATTGAGTATATTGAAATTATACTGTCATAGTAAGAACATTATTACAAAAATCTAATATATACATATATATAATAATAATGCTAAAATACTCAAGTGAATATTGAGGATATCATATTCATACTCAAGATTTTTGAATCATTGGATATGAATCAAGATTTATGTTGTGCAATAAATAATGAATTTTCCTCTCCTCAAAATTTGTATGACTCTAAAATTTATTAACATATCGTTAATCTTGATGCAAATATAATGATTATAATGTCTTAAGTATAATAAATCAATACTCACTCGAGTATTGTAGCTTCTCTCTCTCTTGAAAATTAGTTTGGCACAAATATTTATAACAGCACACTAATCTTAATGGAAATTCAACGATTTAAAAACATAACTAAAATGATGATTTATTTGTACAAGTAACATAGCCTTACTGTGAACATTTTTTCATTAAATTTACATTGAGATGTGTGCATTTAAACTTGTGGTACTTAATGAAAAAATTTCAAAAATAAATCTAATAATTAAAAAATCATAAGTACTAAATTTGTGGGTACTTAATTAAGTATCATAATCTCTCTCTCTCTCTCTCTCTCTCTCTCTCTCTCTCTCTCTATCTCTCTCTCCCTCCCTCCCTCCCTCCCTCTCCCTCTCTCTCTCCCTCTCTCTCTCTCTCTCTCTCTCTCTCTCTCTCTCTCTCTCTCTCTCTCTCTAAAAACTCTTACCTTTTTTTTCAATTAAATATGAAACTAAAAAAAAATTAATTTTTTGGATATTGTAAAAAAAACCTTAAATTTAGATATGTGGTAATTAAAACAAATTGTTATCTTTTTAAAATTTTAAAAAAATCCTAAATTTTTTGAAACATGTAATAATTTTAAAAAATTATTATTATATGTTATATTTATATAATTTTAATGTTTCATATATTACATTTTGACTTTTATAATATTTCCTGAAAAACAAGCATAAAATAATAATAAAATGAACAACAATATTAAAATAACATTTTGCAAATATTTATAAAATAAAATATCATGATACTATTAAAAAAATACACGAAAGGAGAATGAAAAAAAAAACTAGATGTTTGCACAAATATTTTTCAAGGTGTTTATTTTATTATGAAGTGATGTTCGTTTTTCATGAATAATAAATGAAATATTAAAATTATATAAACACGTAATTTGTCAAGGTTTTTGTAAATCACATTTTAAGAAATATTTACAATTTTTCTTAAAATTATTGAAATTAATAAAAATAACAAAAAGAATAATTATTACATATGAAAAATAGAAGAGTATTTTGGTAAAAAAAAAAAATCATCCAGGGGTTATTTGGAAATAAAAGTTTGGTAGAGGGGGATTTTGGAGTTTACAAAAAGATAGGAGATTTTTTACAATATTCAAAAAAAATAGGGGGTTAAAAATATATCAAAAACTTATGTACGAACAATCAGATAAAAACAAAAGTTCTTCTTCTCCTTGTCATCCGAATAATATTGGTTTTAAGTTTTTAGGCATTCGCTTAACTTATTATATCCGAATAATTCTTTTTTTTAACGGAACAGTACATTAATAGGTGGGATGGAATTTTGAGAGAGTAAGTATATATTTTTAAAAAAAATTATATACAATATTCTTTTTGATTTTACAAATACATTGCATTTAGCTCAACTAAACCTACCGGTCATTTCAAAAAATAATAACAATCACAAACTATAAAAAGTAAATTATATTAATAGAAAAACAAGATAATAGACAGCATTTCAGTTTTATATCGAAAGTAATTATCTGTCAATCAAAAACAGAAAACGATTAATTATATCATCTAACTGAGATATTAACCCAATATAAAATTTTGAGATTTCTTTCCTAAAATTGCAACGAGCATATATTGTTATTGTTCTGCAAATTCTCCTTTTTCACAACACCCTTCTTCTGTAATTTTAATCATGGAATTTCATTTTCAACTCATCTACCTTCTTCTCCTCCTTGTCATCTTTTTCGGACTTAGCCTTTACAGGGTTGCCTTCATTTCCCCTGAACGTAAACGCAAGGCCCCGATCCCGTCCATTGAGTCTCGAGACAAGACCCCCGAGATTAAGTCCCAAGATGGACCGAAAGATATCCAAAATGGGACAGGCGTTAACAATGCCAAGCTAGCGAATGACCTCGACGTGGCATCCGTAAACAACAATGAGCGAACAAATGAGCTCGACGTGACATATGTTAACAATAACGAGCGAGTGAATAAACTCCACGTGGCTGTCGTTGACAATATCGAGCGAGTGAATGATCCCCGCGGGGCAGCCGTTCACAATACCGAACTAGTGAATGAACTTGACGTGAGGACCGTAAACAATAATGAGCGAGCGAATGAGCTCGACGTGACAGTTGTTAACAATAACGAGCGAGTGATTGAACTCCACGTGACTGCCATTGACAATATCGAGCAAGTGAATGATCACCGCGTGACAGACGTTCATAATACCGAACTAGTCAATGAATTCGCCGTGAGGGCCGTAAATAATAACAAGCTCGACGTGACGGTCGTTAGCAATAACGAGCGAGAGAATGTGCTCGACGTGACAAATGTAAACAATAACGAGCCATCAAATGAAGTCCACGTGGCGGTCGTTAACAATAACGAGCGAGTAAATGATCTCCGTATGGCAGTTGTTCACAATACTCAACTAGTGAATGCACTTGCCGTGAGGACCATAAACAACAACGAGCGAGCGAATGAGCTCGATGTGACAGCCGTTAACAATAACGAGCGAGTGAATGAACTCCACGTGGATGTCGTTGACAATATCGAGCGAGTAAATGATCCCCATGCGGTAGCCGTTCACAATACCGAGCTATTGAATAAACTTGTCGTGAGGGCCGTTCACAATACCGAACTAGTGAATGAACTTGCCATGAGGACCGTAAACAATAACGAGGCAGCGAATGAGCTAGACGTGACAGACGTAAACAATAACGAGCTAGTGAATGAGCTCGACGTGACACACATAAACAATAACGAGCCAACGAATGAGCTCGACGTGACAGACGTAAACAATAACGAGCGACTGAATGAGCTCGACGTGACAATTGTTAACAATGGCGAGGAAGTGAATGAACTCCACGTGACTGTCGTTGACAATATCGAGCAAGTGAATGATCACCGCGTGCCAGCCATTCACAATACCGAACTAGTGAACGAATTCGTCGTGAGGGCCGCAAACAATAACGAGCCTGACGTGACAATTGTTAACAATAACAAGCGAGTAAATGAACTCGACGTGGCGGCCCTTAGCAATAATGAGCGAGAGAATGTGCTCGACGTGACAAATGTAAACAATAACGAGCCAACAAATGAAGTCCACGTGACAGTCGTTAACAATAACGAGCGGGTGAATGATCTCCGTATGACAGATGTTCACAATACTCAACTAGTGAATGAACTTGCCGTGAGGGTCGTAAACAACAACGAGCGAGCGAATGAGCTCGATGTGACAGCCGTTAACAATAACGAGCGAGTGAATGAACTCCACGTGACTGTCGTTGACAATATCGAGCGAGTGAATGATCCCCGCATGGTAGCCGTTCACAATACCGAACTATTGAATACACCTTTCGTGACGGTCTTTCACAATACCGAGCCAGCGAATGAGCTCGACGTGACAGACGTAAACAATAACGAGCCAGCGAATGAGCTCGACGTGACAGACGTAAACAACAACGAGCCAGCGAATGAGCTCGACGTGATAGACGTAAACAATAACGAGCCAGCGAATGAGCTCGACGTGACAGATGTAAACAATAACGAGCCAGCGAATGAGCTCGAAGTGACAGACGTAAACAATAACGAGCCAGCGAATGAGCTCGACGTGACAGACGTAAACAATAACGAGCCAGCGAATGAGTTCGACGTGACAGACATAAACAATAACGAGCCAGCGAATGAGCTCGACGTGACAGACGTAACCAATAACGAGCGAGTGAATGATCCCCGCGTGACAGCTGTTCATAATACCGAACTAGTGAATGAACTTGTCGTGAGGGCTGTAAACAACAATGAGAGAGCAAATGGGCTCGACGTGATAGTTAATAGTAACGAGCAAGTGAATGAATCCCGTGTGGTAGCCGTTCACAATATTGAAGTAATGAATGAACTTTCCCTGAGGGCCGTTCACAATACCGAGCGAGCCAATGAGCTCGACGCGACAGATGTAATCAATACCGAGCGAGCGAATGAGCTCGACGCGACATATGTAAACTATAACGAGCCAGTTAATGAACTCCACGTGGCCGCCGATAACAATAACGAGGAAGAGAATGAACTCCACATGGCCGCCGATAACAATAACGAGCAAGCGAATGAACTCCACGTAGCTGGCGTGGACAATATCGAGTTGATCCTTGTCGAGGAGGAACAAGCCATCGGCCAGCTTGCCGACGAGCTTCTCTTTGTTCATGGCCGGGCAGCCTCGGGGACATACAACGAGCTTGATAGCCCAGAAGATTCGCCGAACCGTCGACTATTCCTTGTGCCACCTCCACCGCCGCCAGTCCAATTCCTCCCACCTCCACCTCCGCCAACATCACCACCACGAGAGAGGCGCAGCATGGTGGCGAGATCGGTATTGGAAACCATTCCAGAAGAAAATGAGGAAGAAAGAGACGATCTCGATAGGAGGCCGGGAAAATTAGGTTTCAAAAAACGATGCGGCAAGTTTTTCAAGAAATTACTGCGATGTAACTGTGTCGGAGGCATGAGTGTGGCAAATTAGTGATCAAATTTAGTTATTTCATATATTGAATTTAATTTAGTTTTTGTACAAAGAAACTTTTCTGGTGATTAACATTGTCTAATGATTTTGAGTACGGAGTGTTTTATTAGTTTTAACAATGTCAAAACTCAAATTAATCTCTCTGCGTATTTTTATTTGTTTTCTTTTTGTTTAACTTCCTTTTCTTTGATCTAAATCTGGGTATTTGTAAACCTCAAATTCATCTCATACCAAATCAAGCGTACCAAACAATAAACAAATAACCAAATTAAAATCCTAACCAGAATATCAAATACGATTCGCTGAATCTGAAGATGAGGATTCTAAAATTAAATCCAACAAATTTCAACGACTAATCAAATATTAACATTATGTCCCCTTACTAATTATAAAAATAGCGATTTTAATAATATTTTCGTGGATAAAATGCAGTTCGAAGTTCTTTAGAGGCGAATTACAAATGTAATAATTCTTGTTATTCGTTATTTTCATGGACAAATATTTATTTTTTATAGTATTAATTTATGTGTATGAAACAGGATTGTCAATTTAGGATACAGTATAACATAGAAATAGAATATAATTGAGATGTCATAAATATAATGACATGGCATATATGATATAGCATTCTTTTAATGCAAGATTCATGTGGTTACATATTTGTGTATTCTAATGACACTATTAAAGCCTAATTGGTATGAAGCTCATAATTGAAATAATAATTCTAATTCTAATAATAAAGCCCGTCAACCTAACTCCTGATTAACTGAAAACCGTCTGAATATCATGATCTCCAGTTCTTTGTACCGGTGGTGGCGGCTACGATGTGCACGCACTTTAACAACAAAATAAATATTTGCTTATGAGATTCACAAAACTCTTGGTTAGATTGCATTAGATCCTTCAAACTCCGTGCAACCATAACCAAATGAGCGGAAAAAATGACCTCGAATTGAAAGTGAAATCTAAAACTCCAAGACATGAAATAAAATGGCGATACCAAGACCAAACAAGCAGAGTTAATAGCCCGTTACGAAGAGATCATGACCATGCTGGAGACATATTGGTACTAACGATCGCATATCAAGTTGTCTCTCTTAGGCGACAAAAATACACATTTCTTTCACTCGCACGGTGAGGAAAAAGAAGGAATGCAACCGTCGCTATTCAACAAGAATACTGACGGGGCATAGGTAGATATTCTACGGGACACGGGACACAACGGAGATTTACAAATCGAGGCCCACTACCCCGTAATTTCGGCTGTACCCAATTTTGTGCGGACCTTGAAAAAATAACTCACATCCTACGGCAAACGAGATTACCAACGATGCCTACAACTTAGGCCCAGATAAATCGCTTGTTCCAGGCGGAATATTCGAATTGCTAATTTCAGAAATATTGGGCAAATATTTCAGGCAATATTGAAGGCGGTCCAGAAATTTTTCAGGATGGCATTTCTCCTAACATAAAATATTGTGACATTTCCTCACGTCCAGAAATTTTGTTTGGTTACAACGAAGTGACAGTACAAGTTAAATATTGAGAGTATATCTAAGGAAGTATACAGTATTACATGAGCAATTACTACATAAATATACAATTTAGACAACTCATGATGCACCGCAAATAGTTTATACAATTTTAATATTACATACATTTTATACATTCGACTTTTATATTTTTTTTTCCTGAAAAACTAACATAAAATAATAATGACATGAACAACAATATTAAAATAACATCTTGCAAATATTTAAAATAACATGAAATTATTAACAAAATACATAAAAGAAGAATAAAAATAAAGAAATGTTAGTTTTCCATGAATAATAAATAAAATATTAAAATTATACAAACACGACATTTAATAAATTTATTTTTGTGAAATCACTACGTGTTAAAAATTATTTATGAATTTTCTTAAAACTAATAAAATTAGTGACACATACCAAAAAAATATATATGAAAATAGAAAGATATTTTGGTAAAAAAAAAATTATAACACCATCCATTGTTAGTTTTAACTCCTATAAGGGTAGTTGAAAATAAAAATTTGGTAGAAAGGATTTTTGGAGTTTCCAAAAAAATAGAGAGTTTTTTAGAATATCCAAAAAATAGGGTTTTTTTTTGAAAGTTTCCCAATATTAAATAATATCATTCCTTATATTATCTGCACTGTCCTCTATGTTATATATACTTATATAGTAGGACTCCTTGTTAATTTTGGAGAAATAACAATGATTGACCAATTATTAATGATATATATCTAATCATGAATTATATAGCATTACTATACAAATCATACAAGTTAGATATTATTGATTGTGGAGGTTAAATCTAAGAATAGAGGGTGTTATGAGTTTCTCGAACCAAAATACCTTTTTATGTTTATATTTGACTTTAGTAAATCCTTTTTACTATTTAAAGATATTTTTGTAGGAGTATAAATATAGGGGAGTGTTATGATATACCCATTTTTTTTTATGATAGACCATTTTTCAAAAAAGTATTTTGAATATTTATCAACTAATAATTTTTTTTTTGTTAGATTCAAGTGTATATTTATTATTTAATACTATGCAAAATAAAAATTATGCATAATTAATTGATAAATATCTAAAATATCTTTAAATACTTTTCGAAAATGGGTCTATCATAAGAAAATGGGTCTATCATATAACTCCCCATAAATATATCATTTTAGGAGTATAAATATCGATATTACTCTATGAATATAAAAAATATTTTAGAAGTATAAATATATTATTTTAGAAAAATAAACATATATATTACTCTAGTAATATAAATATACTATTCTAGAAGTATAAATATATTATTCTATCAACTAATATAAAAAAAAAATTCTAGGAGTATAAAGATATCGTTTTAGAAATATAAACATAGATATTAGTCTAGGAGTATAAAAATATTATTTTGTGGGTATACAATATTATTAAATCAACTACTATAAAGATATTATTATAGAAGTATATGAATAAAGTTAAGAAAATTGGACTCTCCGCAATGCTCCACGTCACCCTCTTAATCTTGGTTTTCGATCAAGATCGGACGGCCGTAATTTGAATGGACCCGGTTTATGTAGACCATTATATAAATTAATCACATGAACCATATGAACCATGTCTTGCCATTTTTCCTCAATATCTCATTGAGTTATCCCTACATCTCTCTCCTCTCATTTCATTTCCACGACACAGGAGAAAAAAAAGAGAAAAAAGGACGAATGGCCGCGAAAAATTATGTTATTGTATGTGTTGTTTCATTGTGAAAATTTTGTAATTTGTATATTACGTTTGTACAGTTTATGTTGTATTCTAAAAACTATGTAATATTATATGTTGTTTTAATGTACTATTTTCATATGTATTGTATTATGTCATCGCACAGCTAAAATATTTAGATTTCGACTGAATCATGTTAAGATCAAGGAAAATATACATATTACAAAAAAATACATGATGTAAACTCGAAAATTCTCGCGCAATTGCTTGGGGAAAAAGCTAGTTATTATAGAAGTATAAACATAAATAATATTTTAAATGAATAAATATATCTTCTTTCTTACCACTCACACGCAAATAATATATATTTCTTGTAGTTATATTCCAAATAATATCATGATTCATAAAATAGTATATTCAGCCATAAAACGAAATATAAGAAATTAAGGTTGAAAGCGTGTAATGTTATATTATAAGCGGACTGATCTTGTCATTGGATCTATCTTTTTTTCCATCTTTTTATATTTGGATCTATCTTCTTTCCTCGAGACAATGGTCTTGCTTGCTCTAGATTCTTGGGATATGATTCATACGGTCTCCAATTGAATTTTGAAAATGGAATTTCGTAATGATGTGATGGATAATGACGAGGAAATACCAAACTCAGACTCAATTTAAGCTTTAAGCTTTTCCCAGTAATTTAAGAAGATTGTCTAGCCGGGTATCTTCGACACTTTAAATCTCAGGCTCAATTTTGCAATTTGGTTCCTCCTTTTTGTTCGTAATTATCATTGTTCAAATTCATTTCGTTACTATCTTTTCCTTTTTGGCAAAGGCTTTTGTGCAAATTTCCTATAAAAAATTTATAAAATAAAACTAAAAAAAAAATTAAAAACAAAACCTCAGTTAGGTTTTTGGGAAATTCAAGTTTAAGTTGACCCTAATTTCAACAAAAAAAGAGAAAAAATTCAATGAAGATAGTAAAAAACTAAAAAAATTATACTGATAATTCAAATTGATAAAAAAAATAAATAAATAAAAAAAAAAAATCTTGCAGTATATTTTTTTTGCTTTTGAAAAGTCTCAAATCCTACCTGAGGGAATTCAAGGTACATAATTGATTTCTTGGATGCAACTATGCAAAGCAAGAGAGCTCTTTTAGGGTTTAGGATTTAGGGTTTAGGGTTTAGTCCGGAAAGGATCTTAAGGCCTCGGTTGTCATAATCGGGATTGAGAACACTCAAACGCTATCTCTCGATTCACTGTGTGAAGCCGTCATTACGAAATATGGAGATCTTGGAGTCCAGTCACTTTTCTACCGGGTCGCCAACAACTCGGTTCTTTTCAAGCCTCCTCCTCTCATCTCCATTCCCACCATTCTCGGCGACTATCTCTTTTGGGAAGATAACCACCATGTCTCGCCTCAGACCTGGACTCAAGCACTATCGACGCGTTCTTTTGATATTCTTTGGAATGTCGTGATCGAGCTATACGATTTTCCACTCCACTTTTGGCATGTTGACTACATACACCAAACAATAGCAACGTTTGGTACCCTCATATCGATTGACCGGTCCAATTTGGTTGGCGATGACCGGACCGTTATCAGGTGTAATGTGCGGGTACCTTCGCTCTCCACTATCCCTCTTCGCATACACGTGGCTTATGGTTGGCATTGGTCCGTTATACGGGTTCGGTTCACTGAATTTATCGGATCCTTCAACCCAAACGGCTCCGAACCCATCATACATCAAGACTCCCCTGCCTCGCATCACCCTTTCACCCCTCCGCCATCTCCATCTCCTCCTCCCCATCACCCAACACCGATCACTCCTTCTTTGTTTAAAACCCACCGGTGTGTACCCCGATAGGAGAGATTGGACAAGTATGATCGAGCACATTTGGTCCGTTTTAGAGATTCAAGAGTGGCTGAGAATGGGAGAAAGATTCGTTTTCACCGTTTCACTCGTTTTAACCGATTCACTTTCGTTTCCTACACAAAACTTGATCAAGAATTTTTTCCTCGATTCACAATTATTGTCCCGTTAGAGTCTTCAAGAAACCGAGGTTTAAGTATTGTTTATCGATGTCATATCTATGAAGAAAATTGTGACGAAAATTTATTTCGAGAAATTTTTCTTATATTTGAGTTTATGTAATAAGTTATAGAATTAAGTGTTATAGGCTTAAAGTGTTTAAAGCCATATATTTTCTCGACATGTGGTTTGGTACGAAAATTCTATTTAATGTGTCAATGTATATATGCCAAAAGATTTTTTTGCAAAAAAAAAAAAAAAAAAGAAATAAAAATAATTGATGACTATCGATCTCAAGATCTGCTTTGAAAGTCGAGAACTTCGTGCCATCAAGGGCAGGCTGCTTCCTATATAAAAAAAAAATTAAACACTTACTGAGAATTTCCAGTTGCCAGAATTTCTAAAATTAATGACCTAAATATTATTGAGAATTGAAAAAAAACCCACATAATGTGAAAATTTGAAAAAAAAACAGTGTGTCCTTTTACAATTTTTGACCTAATGCAGGGTTTTTTTGCAATTCCAGCAAAAATCAGGTTTTTTTAGCAAACGTATCCCAAAAGAACATACATAAAAATGAATTCATGATATTAAATATTAATAGCAGGATAATTAATGAAAATTGGAGGATTATAATGTCATTAAAGTAACTTACAAGGTTTGGAGATTATTCTTTTGGATCACCTACTGGTGCTTTTCTTCAGCACAAATCAATTTCGGATCGAATCAGTTTCGCATTTTTCGAGCTTCTGAATACAGGGAGAAATTGCATGTCTTGTACAAACCAAATTTAGCTGGGAAAAACCTCTCTGATATGCAATGGTGTATCTTAACTTCTGATTCGTATACAAAAAAGATGCTGCCAATAGGAGATTTCATTTCATTTTCCTGTTCCCATGTCCATTCTTCTGATCCTTTCTCTGTTTGTATACAAAAAAGAAAAGAGATTTGGAACATGTTCTTAGAAAGAGATGAGCGAACATGAAATTGCACTTAATACATGTCGGAGGTACTTCTTCATGGCCCCCCGGAATGAGATTTCATCTTCTCTGTCCACTCTGCCAATGTTTAATGTCTCTTTCTTTGATACTTCAAGTTAAACCCTCACGAATCTCCATTAACAAATAAACACACAAGAGTCTTGTGGAACTTGGGAGAGAGAGAGAGAGAGAGAGAGAGAGAGAGGAGGAGGAGGAGGATTTGGGTGAATATATAAAGAGCATTTGTAAGTATGTAAGTTGTATGAATTGTAATACTAATTTGAACTCAAATTATTTTTAAAAGCCCACCGGTAATTTGAAAGGGAGAACATAATATATGATTCTTTTTGATATTTTTTAGATGATCATGTGATCGGAACTGGATTTATTATATTAATTTATTCATTTATCTGGGAGGAACTGGAATGAACATAACATATGATTCATTCATTTAATATTTAAGAGATAATGTGAATATACTTGTTAATTTGTTGATTCTTTTTGAAAAAAAAAATTCAACTAGATGTGAATATTTGGGAGGAATTGGATTTGATAGAGTTGGATTTCTGACTTTTTGGTTCAGAACAATACAAGATTTGGATCGTTGAATTGCTGTCTTATATTAATAGCAAATTAACAATGCATGATCCAAAATAAATCGTACCTTACCAAAATTATTACCTTACGTAATTATATCAAAATAAATAAATAAATATTCCATCGAAACTATTATTGTGAGTTATACGATGAATTCGTATTTGTGTTATGTTTATGTTTGTTCATTGGTTGAAAGAATGCACGTCAAGTGTTTGACGTCTTTCTTGGACAATTTGTCGAACACCTTCATTGCATTATTTATACATCCACATTTTGAGTACATATTTGCTTAAAAAATCCTCCATCTCTCGAAAAATTGTCGAACATCTCTGCTTCATTATAAATATCCTCTAAAGAAAATTGAACTTCATTCTTAAGAAATAACCAATTATGAAACATTAATTACCAAGGAATTTCATATTTACTTAAATGAGGAGATTGAGAGAACACACGGTATGTGAATTTGGCGAAAATGAAGAATCAATTTCTTGGATAGGTTGATTAGATGGAAAGAAACAAGTGATGAACAATGAACATACAAGGGAGACCAGGCTAGGGCTTAGAAAGGGCAAAATGGACATTCTATAAAAAATATTTCTCAACTTATGGATTTACTGATACGAAGAAGTCATATAAAATTAAATCAAAATATTTTTATATCATAAATTATTTTTGTATCGATATTTTGTTTTCAACGTCAATATACCATTTTTAATGTTAATGCGCTATCTTCGGTGTGATTGTACCATTTTTTTTGTCTCAATATACAGATTTTAATGTTAATATATCATTTTTAGTGCAAATATTTGTTTGTAGTGTTAAGTTATCATATTACTTGTTTATAATGCGTTATATATTCTTTACAGTGTACTATTTGTAATGTTCATATATCATTTCAAATTTTAATATATCATTCTCAGCGAATATATTATTTACATGTTGCAATAAAATCAAATTTGATAATTAAATGACATGGAGAAAACAAGTCTAGGTGTTTAATTAGTTTTTAAATTATGTATCATGCAATGAATATTTTGAATCAAATAGTACTCATTAATCATCATTAATCATCATTTTGAGTCAAATTTTTCTTGTTACACACTTAGGTATCATGCAATGGTGTTCGCTCAAAAACTTGTGCAAATTTATTTTATTAATATAATTTATTATATCTTACATTTCATCCTCTTTCTGTTAATGTTTCTACTTCGGTATAAAATTTATAATTTTTGTTTATCATGAAATGTTTATTTTCATGAAGGGGTTATTTTTTAGCTTAAAAAATAATTCTCAAAATATTAATCAAAGAGTACAATAAATCAATTGTGAACTTCATTTGTACAAGAAATAATTGATCCAATAATTTAGTAATGTTTGATATTCTTTATGTTTTATAAGGTACATATATGATATATTGAATGACGACATAAGCTTCTAGACTTACTTACAATTTCATTATGTAATATTAATGTAAATCCTTCTTTTATAATAAATATAAACAAAGGCACATCAGTTGCTATCCTTACTAATTATTATTACTAGGAGAATACTCGCGCTACGCGGCGAGAATGCTAATTATGTTTTTCATTGTAATACAAAGTACATATAAATATGATAATAATAATAATATCATTTCATAATATAATTATTTGAACTAATTTGTCCATGATTATGTATATGATTTACAATTATTTTACATCATGAAGACAAAAAATTTCATTTTCTTAAATAATAGTACTTGTATTAATGTCATTGTATGATAATAATAATATGAGTTATAACATGATTTAACAAAAAAACATAACAACAAATATTATATCATTGTTATTCACAATATTTCATACAATATCAAATATAAAAATAATGAATCATACAACATACGTAATAACATATTATTAATTATATATTACTAATAATTTGTTATTGATTCAAAATGCAATGAAAATTATAAATAATGCCAAACTTAATATTGCAAGTGATTTAATAAATAATATAAAAAATTAATTTAGCATAAACATAAATATAAATTATTTTATAGCGTATGATTTTTTTTTTTAATTTTATAGTTTTAAAAATAACATTTTTATTTGATAAGTGTTTATACATTTAAGAAATTATTTCGATGGATAAACTTTTTTTTTTATTTCTATTATTTTTCGAAAAAATTAATATTAAATTTGTTTTATAGAAAACACAAATATAATCAACTTTGTATTATATGGTATTAGTATAGTTATAATTTTTTAAAAATAAATATTAATATTTAAAATTTCTATTATGTAACTAAAATAATTAAAATTTTATTTTGTAAAAATGCACTTTTTGCATTGTATTTTACATAATATGTTTACAAATTTAAATTATGGAAAATGGTATGTACGAACTATACTAATATGAATGTCAAAATAAAGAGAAAGTTAAAATGAATATATTTCATGAATTTTTAAAATTAAAATTCTAAAATTAATACTACTATGTGTTGTATGTTTATAATATTACATATTAAGTTATTAGTATTTCATATATAAACTTTTCATCTTCCATTTTCTATTATGTAAGTAAAATAATTAAAATTTTATTTTCTAAAAATGCACTTTTTGCATTGTATTTTTTACATAATATGTTTACAAATTCAAATTATCGAAAATGGTATGTACGAATTATGCTAATATGGATGTCAAAATAAAGAGAAAATTAAAATGAATATATTTGATGAATTTTTAAAATTAAAATTCTAAAATGAATACTACTATATGTTGTATGTTTATAATATTACATATTAAGTTATTAGTATTTCATATATAAATTTTTCATTTTCCATTGTATTCACATTTGATCGTGTAATTTTGTGTGAAATGATAACAATTGAATAGACTTAGTCTAGTGCGAACCTAACCAATAATATTAATCCACGTCATTGATGTATGATGATGTGGCTTTCCAAGGATGCTTAAAACATGGTGTAAAATAATGACACATATGGATGTCAAAATAAAGAGAAAATTAAAACGAATATATTTGATGAATTTTTAAAATTAAAATTCTAAAATGAATACTACTATATGTTGTATGTTTATAATATTACATATCAAGTTATTAGTATTTCATATATAAACTTTTCATTTTCCATTGTATTCACATTTGATCGTGTAATTTTGTGTGAAATGATAACAATTGAATAGACTTAGTCTAGTGCGAACCTAACCAATAATATTAATCCACGTCATTGATGTATGATGATGTGGCTTTCCAAGGATGCTTAAAACATGGTGTAAAATAATGACACATAAAAGACTACACAAAATATGATTTTCAAAAAATCTAAAAAATAAATCAATGGTTTAGATCAAAACACATCACTAAAAAGTCTATAGGATGAATCAATATCACAAAATCTAATGGTCAATAATCATGAATAATCATGATGATGTGGCTTCATGAGGAGGCTCAAAGATAGGTGAAAAATAAGGGGGTGGATAAATTATTTTTAATGTATTACAGAATTGTATGCTGATGACTTGAAATCTTTTTGTAGAGAGGTGTTCGCGTATTATTATCAATTATATTATTTTGTCTAATTTCTGTTTAGTATAAAAATATTACAATAGCTTATAGTTTATAAATTTGAAAAGAGGATTTTTTGTGCAAATATTAAATCTCATGCATTATTATAAAGATCATGATGTTGACAATAAAGTATACTCGGTCCAACATTGAGAGTAATAATTATAATTATACTTCCAAGTCTAAAAGAAGCACTAATTAGTAATCAACAAATTTGTGCAAATATTAAAAACATTTGGAAAACAATATTAAACCTCATTTAGCTTACAAATTTTAGAACCTAAAATGTAAACTCAAAACTAACTATAAAAACTAGGAAGTGAGATTAACTCACCTCGGGTTATCTTTTCGAAAAGAGAAAAAAACTAGGAAAACCAATAAGCGGGGTTCTATGATTTAATTTAAACAAATTAATTATAATTTATTAAAATATATTAAAATCAACTAATCCTGCATATTCAATAGTTAATACAATAATCAATAATCAACAAATATTCACTTACACTGTTACAAATCATTCATAACATAATCTCGCATAAATATTTCCCAGCCATAAAATCTCTGACAGCATAGAAAATATTTTCATTTTATCCTCTTTACAAAATTTCACTATAATTGGCAACATGGAATTTTGCAAAGAATTAGATTATAAACTTCCACTCAATCTACTTCCACTCAATCTATTATTATAATATAATCAGTATACAATATTATAATAAATATATAATAATTATAATATTATTATTATATAATTAACATATAATTATTATATATTATAACAAATAATATATAATATTATATTAATTATATGAATAAAATATTATATATCTTATATAGTAATATATAAATATTACAACAACAAAACAATATTATAATATTATATATTATAATATTATTACATGAATAAATTAAAATAGTATTAATTTTTATCAATTTGATGAAATATGTTTTTTATATTTGCAATGACAAAGTTCCAAAATTTTGAAAACAACCAAACAAAAAATTATATTTTCCAATATTTTATAATTTGAACATTCAAACAAACTGTGGAATTACTAATTCCAGAATTTATTACTCCTCCACCTTATAATCCAATTCCACTCTACTAATTCCGCTTGCCAAACAGCCCCTATATGCATTGCTTCCTGAAAATAATATTATAAAAAACATAAAAAAAGAAGTGAAGCATCTGTTATACAACGAGAAATTCAAAAACTTTAGTGAGACAAATGGCATAAAATTTAGTGACACAACACGCAACAGAGAATTTGAACAAAACATTTTTGTGGTACCAACAACCGGTACAGCAGATTCTTTCTCCAAATTGCCTTCTAAACCGATGCGCCAACCGGTACAGAAGCTAAGTACTACAGCACGATCTCACTCTTCCTCTAAATTCTTCGAGTGGTATAATACTAGCCAACCGATGCGCCAACCGGTAAACTAGTAACCCACTACTTTTGCACAAAAGTCCCTGAACTTCTAGAAATCCTCTAAATCTTCTTTTCTCTGCATAAATTTCTCCCAAAAACTTCTCCAAATTAACACTGCAATTATCCACTTTTACAAATCAATTTATATCTCTTGTATATATTTTACAAAAATTCCTACAAATCAATACATCAAAACATTATAAAAACACAAATATAAAAAATACAAGAGAGAATTAGTATACATCTAAATTGGCCTTTGTGATTTTTTTCTCAAATAAATGCTTTGAACTCACGGTCATCAAAAGCTGTCACCTGCAAAATCAATTAAAATGAATTTAATCTTGACTGCGGAAAAACCCTTGTGTTATTTGAAATTTAAAAAAAGGCCCGAAATAGTCTGAGTGTTGGAAAAAGGAGAGAGAAGCATATTTCTTGAATTTTTGTAATATACATATAATACAGGGGCTCTTATGAAAATGTGTTGAATAATAATATGATCTATAAGTAAAATTTACGGGGTATCGTCGGAATCCTCCAATCCATGTAAAGAGAGAAAAAACCTTTGCAAGTTCTCTGTAGAGTCCACAAATACGAACAATATCTACATTTACAAAAACATATAGATTTTATTTGCATATATGAGAAATGTAGGGTTTTATAAGCAAAAACGCCAATGCTTTAGTTTTAATTTCTGGCAATTTGTAGAACAATTGGTTCAAAATCCTCAAAATAGTCTTCTTCCATGAATCTCCCCTCCCATTAAATTTTGGATACAAAGGATATGGTGAGGCCACATCATCAGTTACTGTTCACCATACTGTTCGTCCGTACTGTTTCCCCGGGTTACTGTTCATCGTTTTTTTTTTTTTTGGAATTTTATTTTATTCGACATATGTCTTGTGTTCTAAATAAAATATTTGAATTTTTCATCGTATTAATAAATATAATTGACATATGTCTTGTGATCTAAATAAAATATTTGAATTTTTCATCGTATTAATAAATATAATTTGTATACTATAATTTTACTGTTAATAAAATACTATTCATAGGGGAATTCTTCAAAAACCCCCCAACTTTTCTTTTTTTTTTTTTTTTGGAATTTTATTTTATTCGACATATGTCTTGTGTTCTAAATAAAATATTTGAATTTTTCATCGTATTAATAAATATAATTGGCATATGTCTTGTGTTCTAAATAAAATATTTGAATTTTTCATCGTATTAATAAATATAATTTGTATACTATAATTTTACTGTTAATAAAATACTATTCATAGGGGAATTCTTCAAAAACCCCCCAACTTTTCTGAAAATTCTAAAAAACCCCCTCTACTTTTAGAAAACCCCCTATCTTTTTTAGATTTCCTCAAAAACCTCCTATATTTTTTGCTTCTTCAAAAACCCCCTAACTTTTTTAGATTCTCTCGAAAACCCCCTATCTTTTTATTATGTTTTTTAAAAAATAACCATTATACCCTTTAGTTTTATTTTTTAAATTTCTATAATTTAATAAATAATGAATATATATTAAATTATTATAAAAAAATTAAAAATAAATAATACTTGATATTATAATATAATAATAAATAATATATAGTATTAAAATATTATAATAAATAATATATTGATATTAAAATATCATTTTCAACAATTATTATAATATTTTAATATCAATATATTATTTATTATAATAATTTAATATCTATGTATTATTTATTATAATATTTTAATGTGGCGAAAATAACACTTCAGTTTGTTAACTAAATTTTCTTTTTTTCATATATACCCCTTAAAATTGTGCTATTTCTAGATAAAGTCCGTTTTTTGGAGTCGAACAAATAAAAATTCTACTCAACTTATAATTTATTTGGGGTTATTTTATTTTTGAATTTTGTTACAGCTTGATGGTACCTGATTCGGGAAATCCAATTTGAGGAGGAGAATTCAATTTTTTTCGTTCAACCTCTTCCGGCAGAGATAAATTTACAAAAGCAGCCCTCCAAATTTACAGTATTTTCATTGAGAGCATCTTTTCCTTATCTTATTATGATTATATTTATTATTTATAGTTACATAATACATGATTGGGATATAGTTATTTAATATCTGTGAAAATATCAAAAATACACTTGCAAAATGTGAAAATATCAAATATACACCTCTATAATCTGAAAATTTGAAAATATTTATGAAAAATATGAAAATTTTCAAATATACGCCACTGAAAATAAATATATAAGCTTGTAAAAACTGATAATACAAAAATACCTATCTAAAACCTGAAAATTTAAAAAATACCCTGAAATAACAAATATATCCCTCTAAGATAATAAAATTTTAAATACACCCCTCCAAAATCTGGAAATGTAAAAAACACCTCTAAAATATCAAATATAACTCTATAATATGAAAATTTCAAAAATACTTGCAAAATGTGAAAATATCAAAAATACACCTCCAAAATTTGAAAATACCCTTGCAAAATCTGAAAATATCAAATATCCCTTCTATAATCATACCTATTATAAAATGAAAATATATTATTTAAAAATTAAAACCATAAGGAAACAATTAAAACCATAAGGAAACAATTAAAACCATAAGGAACTTCTACATCACGATATTAAATTATTTTACTTGGATGATCAGCATACTTATACTGACTTTTAGCAATATCATATGATTATAACATAATTCAGTGTTTATAAGGTAATGAAAGTGATTGATATGTATTTCTGCATTTTTTACAATATATAATTAATTTACGATATATAATTAATCAACTTAATTATGCATTGTAAAATAACATAATTTTCTCCTGCACAATATGTGAAGAAATTTTTGTGATATTTTAATCGAAATACATGATTTTTTGCACAATAAGTAAAATCATATGTACGTGACAACAAAATTTCAAAAGATTGTATATGTTAAAACCTAAATTTAACAAATGAACTACATATTTTCTATTGAACAATATCTTTTGTTTTATATATTTAATAGTTTCAAATATACCATTGAAAAATAATGAAACACCTTACATTTGCCCTTACAATATGATGATCATTAGTTTGAGTATTAATCTAATTCTTGATGACGTGAATGTGATTTATTATCTTAATTTTTAACCTATTAATTTATGATTTGATATTTTAATGAAATGTTAAAATCATAAATTAACACAACTAAATCATAAATTAGGATGTTAAATCTTAAATTAAAGTGTAAAATCAAAATTTAAAAATCATATCATGTCATCAAAGATTGTGGGGGGAAAGTATTGGACGACGCACATCACTACTCTGTTTGAAATTCTTGTATTTACAAAAGATAACGTGGGAAAACTTTTTTTTAAAGATGATATTTGTTTCAAGTTGCACCCAGATTTTTAGATTTCGTGACATGCATACATGAAATTTCTCAGAAAAAGTATGTATTTTCATTTTTGTTTCGAGAAAATTGTGTTATTTATAACGGTAACATTTTTCCATGTTGGATAAATAAGTCCAAGATTTAATGAGAAAATGGAAAAGGAGAAGTAGATCGGCACCCTGCATAAAGAAAAAATAATGAAATAATTATGTCAAATACAAATCAGGAAATATTTATACGAAACTAAATTAATGCAAGCTTTCATTGTTTATTCCTATGAAATGGTCATGAATACAACTTTTTCATGAAATACGTAAGTTAATTGCACAACCGAATAATAACACATATATATAATTCAATTTTAAATATAAATCTTATGCCAAATCATTATATTTAAAATCATAATTAATTATGTAAATCAAGGAATAGGTGAAATTAATATTTTGTTCATTTTCTACAGATGCCTTGTTCAGTTATTTGTTATAAATGTATCTCTTAATTACAAAATTAATTTATGATTAAAAATTGAATCAGAACCAACAATTAGGAAGTTACAGAAAAGATGTAACATAATGAAATTAAATAATAAATTAATTTTAGGCTGACTTGTATAGCATATATTTCATCAAATAATCAAATGGCACATATAATTCGTAACACAAATAAACATCCAATATAATTTAACAATTTTAACAATGTAAATTAATAACACAGAAGTCGAAACATCAAATATCAGTCATCATACAAATAAACCCAAATAAAAAACGAGTAAATGGAGAAGGCTCGGTAGTTCTCCATCCATTGATGCCAATGAGACTCGAACCCACAACCTCTCACAACATATGATTCTTTATGTCTCACACCCAACCACTGGGTCACAAGTCTATTGGCCGAATAAACTAAAATATAATTAATAATATAAAAAAGATGGATCACTGTCACCCAAATCAATTAATATTGTCAAATATTTTAGAATTAAATCAAATCATTTTTTTCTTACGAGTAGTATAATAGTTCATAAATCCTAACAGCCCCAAATTTCATATTGGTTTTGATATAGTTTCTTATATCTATTTCATCGAACAAGTTGTATGCGTTGTATCCGTAACTCAACTTCTATGCATTCCACCCTATGAGAAATCCAGTGGAGTATTTTGGAACAAGAGAGATTATGGAGAGGCACTCTTAGGTAAACCATTTGTATGCTAGGGTTGTAGAGGAGAGAGAGGAAGATGGGAAACGGAGATAAATTAAAAGAAACGGAGCGTTAAAGGAGAGTGAAAAGAGTTTCTAAAGTGTAAAGTGAAAAAACGACCAGCTTCCGCTCAAGAGTTTTAGATCTAATAAATACATCACTCATCTTGAGGTAGATCAAACGGTTAAAAACGCGTGAGCATCAACTCTCTTGGTATATACGCAAGTTGAATATATATGAAAAACAACAATTTCATCTATATTTTTCATAAAACACGAAATATCAAATTTATCACAAAATTTTGTAAATATCAAATGTATCCATTTGAAATTTATAAAATTATATCAAAGATAATTAACTATTAAGAAAATATTAATAAGTTAATTTCAAGAAGTATTATTGGTTGAAAAGATTTGATGTCAAATTAATAAATTATATCAAAGATATTTATGTTTCAACAAATTGTATTAATAAAATATAAAATATTGTATGTGTATAACGTATTTTATAAAATGACTCCAAAAAAGAAGTACATATTTTAGAATTATGTTTTTGCGTGATTTAGAATTTCTTTAAAATAAATATGATATTTTAGTTTTAATTTTTGAATTATGTAAATATTATGTTTTGGTGAAATGAATGTCCATGTTGAAATTTGGGATGTTATTTCAATGAATTAAAAATGTCTTGTATTGTCTATAACAAATCTAGATCAAATATGTGTGTTAGTAGTCTCAAAGTCCAATTAGTTGAGTGTTAGACACAAAAATTATATATTGTGAGAAATTGTAGGTTCAAATCTCATTTTCATCGGTGGATGGATCTCATATAAGATTTTTTCCAATTATTATAAAAAAAAAAAAAGGAAATCAAGAGATGGAATTTTGGTACCTTTTGAATAAGAATGAGATAAATCAGGAATTTGAATTTAAATAAATGGGTGAGTTTGACACAACAAATGTCGATTACATGTTTGTTTATTATCTCGTACTTTTATGATTTTGATTCGAGTTTGGCTTCAATCTCACAATCTAGGTGCACTATATTTTGTATTTTC
The DNA here is from genome assembly GCA_946800325.1 of Luzula sylvatica. Taxonomy (NCBI): domain Eukaryota; kingdom Viridiplantae; phylum Streptophyta; class Magnoliopsida; order Poales; family Juncaceae; genus Luzula; species Luzula sylvatica. The sequence goes on from OX326958.1 coordinate 19,613,504, forward strand.
AATTTCAATGTGAGTCGTATTGAATTTAATTACTCTTAACACCATTTCTATAATAGATAAACCTTGACTGATTATTTGATTACATATTTTTTTTGTGATTTTTATGTTATTTTCAATAAAATAATTGATCTTGAATGATTTGATCGAAACATCTAAATTTTGTGTGTGATATTTGAAAATTATGTTGTCATATAAGATAATTTTATTTACACTTTCGAACCAGTTAATGAACTGGTTGACCCAGTGGTTCGACCAGTGAACCGGTGATCCGAGACTCGACCGGGTCAATGTCCGGTCCGGTTTTTAAAACATTGACTAAAATTGCAAACTTGGCATTAAATAGGTTAAAAATTATACCAAAATATTTTATGCAAGGTGAATAATACATACACGTTCAATTAACATAAATGATATTATAGGATAATGATCTTGTAATCTTTCAATATATAATTTCACATTACGCAATCCAAACACATTCTAATAGATCGAGAAGGTTCGGATCCAGCTGTCCTTAATCTCAACGTTCGAATTTTTAAATCTGATTCGACCGTTGGAGAAGATCCGGATCTCGCAGCACATTACGACAGACAATGCAATCGATTTCATTATAAAGCGGGTCGCTCTCTCCAGAATATTTTTATTTTGCTGTTAAAAGGTTTCTCAAACTTTTTTTCACTTCACTGCTACTTAATTTTCCATTACATTCATAATTCATGCTTAGTTTTCGCTTGATTCAGGTACATTAGTGCAATCGAAAGAAAATGATGATGCTATTAGTATTACAACTGGTCTTTTCAAGTTTATCCGTGACGAGATCGAGCTTCAAGATTTCTTTGTCCAAGTCGACTCCATCTAAAAATGCTAATCCAGCGGCGCAATCGAAGCCAATTAGATAAAATGTTTTCTATTTCAGACAAACAGGAATTATGCTGTAATAATTGCTCAGGTTAGTAAAATGTTTTTGAATTTTTCTTTTCTTTTTTGAACATCATTGATCAGAAATTATTATAAGCAAGGTAACCTTAAATTTGTATTTTCGAAATAGAAATCTCATTCTCATACTCAAAATTGAAATTCCTAATTTTTTTCGACAGGTTCGTGATGCAATCCAGATCCAGATACAATCTTTAGAACTGTTTAGGTAACTAAAATCTTTTCTACTCCAAAAAAATATTTGAATTAAAATTAAATAGCCATGTATTCAATTCTTTTGTATTCAATTCTCATATTTTGTAGGGGGTATTTCGATATTAGTCAGTATATATTTTAATGTATATATGTTTTTACTTTTTTGTGCATATGTGCAGGTGTATCGCAGGCGAGCCCCTCCTTGTTATTAATCATTGAGAAATTTACAAAAAGACCCTCTTCATTATCAGGAATTAGTTGCAAAGATGCCCCTTTCTTCATTATCAAAATCTCAAAAATGGAGGGGCTTTAAATTATTATATATATAAGCAAGATAACTTTAAATTTGTATTTTGGAATTCCCAATCTTTTTCGACAGATTCGTATTTTGTGTTTTGTGATTTTGTATGATAGGCTGTCGAAATTACCGGCGATACAACTTGCAGTTACCAGTGGTTCCGCCGGTACGACTGGTACGAAGAAAGTCAATGGAGAACAAACTGGGACATGCTTTCGACTGGTAAGGAATACAACACGCGTCGGTACGACAGGTACGGAATACAACTTGTGTTTTGTTTTTTAAGAATTATTTTCGATTATTGTATACATGTAGTTTGGTTCCATCAAGAAGTGGGAGCAAATCGAGCGCCAGCCCATCACTCAAATAACAAGAAAAAATAAAGGTGTTGAAAAAATAAATGATTAATAATTCAATTTAAGCGTCAATTAAATAATAATTGAATAATTATAGGTTTTTTGGACAACAATTCAAGCAATAATAATTAAATAATCAAGGGACCTACCTGGAGGTTAAAGGATTCATGTGAAATTTGAAATTACGAGGGGTTGTATTGCACAAAATCAGAGATCTGAGGATTATTCCCTTGCATTGAAATTTATATTATAATTATAATTATAATTATAATACTAATCATAATTTTTTTGGACAACGATGCAAGCAATAATAATTGCATAATCAAGGAGCTGCGTAGAGGTAAAAGGATTAATGTGAAATTTTGAAATTATGAGGGGTTGTATTGCACAAAATCAGAGATCTGAGGATTATTCCCTTGCATTAAAATTTATATTATAATACTAATCATAATTTTTTTTGGATAATGATGCAAGCAATAATAATTGCATAACCAAGGAGCTGCGTAGAGGTAAAAGGATTCATGTGAATTTTTGAAATTATGAGGGGTTGTACTGCATAAAACCAGAGATGTGAGGATTATTCCCTTACATTGAACTTTATATTATGATACTAATCATAAATTTTTTTGGACAATGATGGAAGCAACGATAATTGCATAATCAAGGGGTTGTGTAGAGGTGAAAGGATTCATGTAAAATTTTGAAATTATGAGGGGTTGTATTGCATACAATAAAAGATGCGCGAATTATTACCTTACGTTGAAATTTATATTATAATACCATTTTTAGTTATTAACTTATTATATATAATAAGTTAATAATAGATTTTTTCTATATTTATGATAAATATTGCTACAATTCAAGTTCAAACATAATATATTTTTTTGAATGATTTAACATATTGCGCAAAGCGCGAGGGTTTTGCTAGTTCGTGATAATAATCATTTTGCTTGGCTCCCTCAAAAAGAAAGAAAAAATATTGTTTGTTTATCTTTCATAAAAGAAAAATAATAAAATAGTAAACTTTTTAATGATTTTCCTCTAATCTCTATTAAACTCATCAATGATTTTTTTTCTCCATTTACTGGTGATTTTACTTGAATTTTAAATCATTTTCTTTATATCATCAATCTATTTAGATCTAACTCTGTTTCAAATATTCCTATAATACCGACAAATTTATTTGAAGATTCTCATCGAATTACAATCACAATACCATTATCATGGAAGTAACAGATTATAGTTTTTTTTTATAGTTTAGTTGGTTGAATTTAAATTTGTTACGGCTCAACCAATTATGAGTTCAAATTTAGTTGACAATTTGTTTATAAAATAAAATTACAGTAAATAGCTACCTTACTAACAAAACAGAAAAAACATTATAATATACCGTTTTGTCATCCTCAAAAGCAATGAGAAAATTAGAAGACATGAAATATCATAAATATATATACTATAAAATATGATAATATCATATATCTCCCTTATTTTATTATTTGCTCTAGAAATTTCTAAATCATCCTTGATTCAATATCTTTGTTTATACATGAAATAATTCGGAAAGTCGAGTGCATTTTTTTTTGTTTTGAAAAACTATGAAATGAGGGTATTCGGATATTTTTCATATTTTTTGCTGGGATATTTATGGTATTTCACATTTTGGAGGGGTATGTACATGCCATTTTGAGATTTTGTTGGGTACACATGAAATTCCGTCAATAAGAACTCATGTTGCCAAACTACAGTATAAATAAATAAAGTTAATATTTATTTTCATCAAAAAAAACAAAAAAAAAACTTCAGTACAAGAATATAAGACTATTAGATATTGAAATCTATAGATATATATATGTTAAAAAAAAATCCAAAAACAGAATCCAAGGACTAAAATATATTATTGAAATTAGCAGAATATATTTTGTATGTAGCAAAATATACTGTTGAAAATATATTATTTTATTCTTAATTTTAGTCATGTTAACATGTTGGATTCAATAATATATTTTGTTCATTTAAATAGTATATTTTGCTCATTTCATTATTATATTTAGCCTGCGTGAATTTTTTTTTTTTCTCCTTAACAAACATGTGTGTGTGTGTGTGTGTATATATACATATATATATATATATATATATAGAGGGAGTCTAACCTACTTAATTAAGTACCAAAGTTTTGGTACTTAATGCTTTTACACTATTGGATTTGCATTGAGATTTGTGAATTTAATGATGTGCACAAAATTTCATGATCATCATGAGAAAACACAAATCTCAATGCAAATCTAATGGTTAAAAAGCATTAAGTACCAAAATTTTGGTACTTAATTAAGTAGGTTAGCATCCCTCATATATATATATATTGGTGATTTTAACAAGATACACATTTGTGATTTGCATGGTTATTCGGAATATTATTGGACCCGCTTTTAAATTTTTATTGGACCCGCTTTTAAGGTCCATATGCAAATCCAATACCAGAAATTCGAAATGGATGATAGTTTTTTAATCCAAATCCAAATGTACCACAGTAGAATCTAAGACAAAACCACCCAACAATTTATCAGGATTTGTTTTTGTTTATTAAAATTATATGCAGTCAAATTTTGTTGATCCATAACTCTAATCATGGCTAAATCTCATATCCATATCCATATTGACATGCTTTTATCCATAATAATAGTGTTTACCTCTCCATTTGAGGCATTACTATTCCCTCTAATTTGTTACTCGCTCCGGAAATAGGCCCAATCTGAGAAAACAGAAAAAACAAAAAACAAAGAGATAAGAAAATAAAAAAATTGAAAGAAATAAGAAAGCCTAGCCCAGTAAAAAAAGAACAGAACAATTTCAGAAACTTACAAATTTGAGGTTACTAGAATTTTTTGTACTAATGTTTTTTTTCCCAATTTCAGAAATTTTAAAAATTTACTTGATTATTATTCAATATTATTGTTCTTTTTTATCTACCAATTTCACAATCATTTATTACTCCGTTGAAATTGCAATTCGACTCAAACATAGATGATTCTTTTTTATTAAAATATTCGCCGCGTAGCCGCGAGTTTTTTCCTTGTTTAAAAAATTATTTGGATGGAACAAAACATATTGAATTTTTTTCAACTTGATTTTGTTACATAAGCTTCATGTTCACACTATTATTTAGTCCAAAGAAAACTAAAACAGCAAGAGAGTTTAATTTCAGATTGAATGAAGTCTATATTTTGAAGTTGAATTTGGAAAACGAAACATGCTCTTAAGGTTCAAGTTTTGTATTAATTAATGAGTAAAAAGTGTTACGGTGTCATGGCCCATGTTACATTTTGATCTATGTTTTTCAAATCTTTTTAATTCTACTTATTCTCTAGAAGCGAAGTATTGTTTAAAGAGAAATTATACTTTGTCACTAAATTTCAATGTTAATTATCATGTTAATTAAGTGGGATGTTTCGTTGATATCTGGTGGCACCATATATACCCTCTTGTTTAAATTACAAATCCGTTGAACTAGTAGATTGGCATGGATGCTTTGGATTGAAAAAATGCGAGTATTTCTTTCTCGCCAAATTGACCAAACGACAATCGCCCATTTGATTTGTTTCATCATGTCCTCCAACTGTGAGGATCGTTGCTCGTTCGCAATAATTACCATAAATTCAGTATGGTTTCTACCGGCGTCGAGGGTAGTCCTAACATCTGGTAGATCCTTAATGTGTAGTTCCATTGCGCGAACAAGTGTGTTGTCATTTCGAATTCTCACCAATAGGAGCTATAGCTCGGTTTTCTTGTGTCAAGAAGGTTCGATTGTTGAAGGTTAACCATAGGAAGAGATGAATCTTGAGTGGTATGTTCAATTGCAGTATTTGGGAAGGCCAAATTACTCGAATCCACGGATCATTTAAAAGCCAGTAAACTTGCCGGGTTTTGTATTTGGGGTTATCATTCCATTCTGGTTAGTTACCAAGAGTTTGTAAATTGGCCGAAGTTTTGCCAAATTCTTCATAAAATACGAGGCAAATGCCCATGTTGGTATCCTATATTAGGTTAAGTTCGCGTGGCCATATATATTCGCGACATAATTTGTCCACGAGGACTCTCTTTCAAAATCGAGCTTGAATAACCATTGATGAGTAGAGTTTTATTTTGGTCATCTAAATTTATGATTCCCAAGTCAATTCATTGTCGCATGTTAGTCACATACGCGAGTCGAGACCATACGGATTCTTAGTTAGCCCTTTTTCTGTTCTCTCATTAAAATGAAAAAATATTATTATTATTATTATTATTATGACAAGAACTCTTTGTCAAATTCAATGGGTGGAATTCAAGGTTCAGGTCTCGCATTCTAAGCATTTTGTCGAAATGCTTAGAACACGGCACTTCTAAATAACAAATAAACTCCAAATTATAAAAATAATTAAATTGTAAATATTTTGATATAATTCTTTTTCTCTTTGAGTTTTAATCTAGTTTAATTTAGTCATGAATGACAATTATTTTAACAATATAGATATACTTTGGAAGAATATTAAGCAAAATTGATTTGCGAGTGAGTGGAATTTAGATTTTGCAATTTTTCGTTCTGACAGATTAAGAAATTAATACCCAAACAAGTTTCCCCCTTTTGGATTTCATACATTTTCATTTCTTATACCAATTTATCAAGGAAAATCCTATTAGTAAATCAATGAAAAGAAAAATAACCCCCAATTTCATTACTAATTTACACAAGTCCATACAATATCCCTCGAATCACAAAAGAAAAGAAAGAAATTAAACCCGCACAAAACCCTACACACAATCATACAGACCAAAAAAGCAAGAAAAATCCTTCTATTCAATGGGCAGCAACAAAATCAGATGCAAACAAATCCACAGCTGCAGAATCATCAAGATCTTGAATCGGAGAAGGGGGAACAAAAATCACATACTTGGAGGCACATAGTTTCTTCCTCTGAGGACAACTCACTCCAATCACTCTCCGCCCAAAGAAGCACGGAGATCCGTCGGTCTGTTGTTGTTCTTGCGGCGGCGACTCAGGCGGCGGCGAGATGAAAACAAACGGCACAGATCGGTGTTGTACGGCGAGCGAAATCAGCTTCGAATCTCGCATCCTAGCAAGCGCACCTGGCCTGAGAAACCGATTGTGGTTTCTTCTTTTCAGAGAAAGAGAAATACTTCGCTTCTTCATCGTTACAGAGAGAGAGAGAGAGGAGAGAGAGAGAGAGAATTTGGGGGGAATGGAAAATATAAGGAGGGAAAAGGAGGCGGTTTTATCATTCGAAAAGGAAGGAAGGGAGGGAAACGGCGAAGAAAGTGTGACAAAGAACCATTCTTTTAATGGGCTTTTTGGGCCTTACATATTTACTCTTCCAAAAATTCTAAATATCATATTTGCCCTTCTACAAATCCAAAATATCATTTTTACCCTTTCAAAAATTCCGAAATATCATCATAATTGCCCTTTCACAACTTACAAAATTTTAAAACAAACTACCTATAAATTATTAACTTTTTAACATATTTTTCTCAAGAATACTATGTGAATTATAAACATAAAGAAACAAATTCATGATCCCAAAACCCATTCCTCTATAAATTATAAATATCATATTTACCCTTCTACAAGTCCAAAATATCATTTTTACCCTTTGAAAAATCTGAAATATCATTATTCCCCTTTTACAATTTACAAAATATAAAAAAAAAATACCTAAATTATTAATGTGTGGTAAATAATTTTCTCAAGAATACAAAGAATACTATATAAAAAAATAAAGAAACAAAATTCACGACCCCCAAATCGCACACCAACAATTATCGATCGATCTCCAAACACTCTTTCTATTAAATACACCCTTCAAAACCATCTCCCAAACATGCTTACCGGGCACGATAAACAACCCCAACATCACCCCCAAAATCTCCCCCGCAGCTTTAAATCTACCTCTCGTACCCAATCTCACCACCAAACCTTCCAAAAATTCGCGCTTTTTTCCCTCCTTTAATTCCCGCAAAAAAATATTACACGTACATAAATCAGGATCGCACCCCGAATCCAACATTTTGGTTAACAAATTCATCGCACGTGCCATGTCACTGAATTTTAATAACCCGTTCAAGATTATGTTATACGTGACCACATCGGGCGCCACGTCATCACGGGCTAACATGTCGTAAAATAATCTGAGCCCTCCATCTACTAATCCAACGTCACAGAGCCCTTTGATCATCGAAGTATACACGACCACGTCTGGTTCGCAACCTTTACTCAACATGTTTTTCCAAACCATCATGCCGTCTTTTAGTCTACCATGATCGCATAATCCTTTTATTAGTATGCTGTAGCAAATTTTATTAGGGTCTAGATCCGCATCCACCATGGCGCGCCACGTGTCGAGTGCTTGTGAAGTTTTGCCCGAATTGAAGTATCCTTTAATTAAAGAACTATAAGTCATTAAATTCGGTGCGCAATTTTCGTTGGTCATTTTGCGAAAAGCCCCCTCTGCTTCTTCCATTTTACAATGACTTGCCAGACCGTCGATTAAAGCCGAGTATAAAACCGTGTTCGGTTTGATCCCTTTTGAGAGCATTTCTTCCCAAACCCTAATTGCTTCGTCAGGTTTGTGATGTTTGAAGAAGCCATTGATGATAGCACAGTAAATGAACTCGTTAGGCTTGACTCCATTTGAGTCAGTCATTTGATCGAGCACTCTGAGTGCGTCAAATGGACGGCCGAGATTCACCAAACCATGAACGATCGCACCATACGTATGGGCTGCTGGTTTCAACCCGTCCAAGCTCATCTGACGAAGCACTGATGACGTGGCATTAGCACGGCCATTGATCAGTAGTCCGTGTATTAATGTATTGTAGGTAGCAAGAGAGGGTTTACACCCTTTCAAAAGCATGAATTTGTATATTTTCGATGCTGATTTGGTATCTCGGGATCGAAAGTACGAAGAAAGAATCGGGTTAAACACGGCTGGAGTAGGGGTAATGGATGGGTCCAGTAGCATTTCGTGCAGGAGAGAAACCGCATCGGATGTCCTCCCCAGAACGGAAAAACTGGAGATGATCGTAGAATAAGTGTAGGCATCAGGTTTGAGCCCTCGGCGAGGGATTTCGTAATGTAAAATGTGCAAGTGGGTGCTGATTGAAAATGGTGAGAGAGATTTCAGAAGAAGATTAAATGACAAGATACTTGGTCTTAAATAACGAAAACGGCGAAGGGCAGAGAGGAAAAATGGCAGAGAAAGGGGCAGAGGAAGAGGAGGAAAAGAGGAGAGGATGGAGTTCAAGGCTGGCAATGAAGGCGGGTCTACAGTAAGGAAGATGCGGATGGAATTAAGGGGAGAGGAGGAGGAGGAGGAGCAAGAAGGAGAATAAGAATGAGCACAAGCTTCGTCTTCGTGGTGAGGGAGAGGAGGGGAAGAGGACATAGTAATGGCGTTAGGGTTTTTGAGGGAGGAGGGAGAACCATCGTTAGGAATGCAACTGAAGGAATACGATTCCCGGTTCAACCAGCCAGAGGCAACAATTCAATTCTCGGCTTTTGTAAATACAGAATTTGGATTCTCGGATTTCTATTCCCTTAGTCGGTTCATTTTATTGGACTTTCCATGAACTTGCCATAAATAATCCCCTCTTTTTATTGTTGGTATTTTCATCGTTTCCGTCGAGAAGAGAAGCGAAACCCTAGTCTAGGATTAAAGAAGAGCGATATGGTTTGTGGAAAGTGTAAGCTTCGATTCTCGATTATTTGCTTGATAATTTGTAGTTTTTACTTCAATTTTGTGGTTAAAGGCCCTAATTTTGGTTGTAATTGAATCTTCGAATTTTGATCTGTAGGTGAGAAGAAGTTGGCGAAAGTTATTGTCCCGGACAAATGGAAGGATGGGGCGAGCAATACAACAGAGGGCGGTGGCCGCAAGATCAATGAGAACAAGTTGCTTTCTAAGAAGAACAGGTTAGCAATTTCTCTCAAAATTTGATTTCTTTCTTGATTTTCTTGGTCAAGTTTCATGATTTATGGTGTTGAACTTTGAACTTAGGGATATTTCATAGGGATTCAGGGTCAATTTGAACGATTTTTAATGGTTCTTTATTTGATTTCTCCTAATTGTGTTAATAATTTGATTTAATAGGGATTCAGTGTTAATTTGAAGGATTTTTAATGGATTTTTGATTGATTATTAATAGATGGGCTCCGTATGGGAAGAACGCATGTAACAAGTGCACCATATGCAAGCAACAAGTTCACCAAGATGGCAAGTATTGCCACACTTGTGCTTATTCTAAAGGTTAATATATATATTCCCCTAATTTCCTTCATTTAAATTCATTTAATTCTAGGTATTTCTTCAATGTTCTTTTTTCGATTATTGATTGATTCTTTGTTTTTTGTCTTTTTCCTCACGTGTAGGAGTTTGCGCTATGTGTGGAAAACAAGTGTTAGATACTAAGCTCTACAAACAAAGCAACGTATAATTCGTGTTTCGCTATGTTATGTATAAACTTTGAATATTAATGTTACTTTTCAATTTTCATTAATGCTTTATCTTGTTTGTGGTTAGCATTATTTTTCCTCGATCGATCGATTAATAACTGTAAGACTAATTCGGCTTGTGTAATGTAATGATTCCCATTCATGGTTAAATTCTTCCTTGATCAGATCAAAATGTGATTATTTTCCAAATTTGAAACAATAAGATCCTACATGAACATATATTAGGAAAATATTTTTTGCGGCGATGAATTATCAATTTTTATGATAATAATGTCAATGTAATCTAAAAATAAAAATATTACACTATTTTAGGTTATGGATGCAAATGACGTGTTTGTTTATTAAATATTGATACATATATTAGTGACATTCTATTATAATATTTGAGAAATTATGCATTTTTCGCAAAAAATAAATAACAACAAATATTATATCATTGTTCGTAAAAATTCAATCAACTTTAATAAATTATTGATCCAAAAAGAATATCGAAATTTAATTTAGCAAAAACACAATTATAAATTATTTAACATTGTTATAAAATAAAGAACAAAAGAGAAAGAGAATTGAAGGAGACAATATTTTTTATTGAATGAGTTGGGAAATACAATAACCATTATCCACTTTATATAGTAGAGAGTGAGTGCAGGTCAAGAAATTTCTTGTCATTTTAAACGTTACAATACAAGTAAATAATACAATATCAAATATACTAAATATCCTATAATTAATGTTTCCATCTTCACAAGATTTATTGCTTGACATACATATTATTATATTCATAACAAACATTATATTATTGGTTTAAATATACAACTTTAAAAATAACAATATTATTCGATATATACTTACAAGGTTGAAGTTTTTATAAAGTTAAATTCCTAAAAATATCATTAATATTTGATGTATGTTCTATAATATTCTATAAACTTGTATTAGTATTTCATTTATCATTGTATTCGTGCGTCATCATTAGTATTTCGGTCAACGCCATTAATGTAGATGGTCCGACATTCTAAAAATGCTTAAAATTGATTGTAAAATAATGAACAAAAATTTCAACGACTAAATTATGACCATAAAAAATCAACGCATAATCGATGGTCTGGATTTTGTCACGTATTATGATCTAACATTTGGTCTTTTAAAAATGTTCAAAATTAGTTGTAGGATATTAGACACATAAATTTCCTAAAAACAGAATGTGACCATAAAATCAGTGTTTATACTCAATGCTCCAAATTTTGTATCTAACATTGAAATAATATAGTGATGCGAATATGCGATGCGGCACAAGAGGACTTGGCACTCATTTGGGTGAAAAATAATGATTTAGCTAAATTTGAAAGGAAACTGGACTTTAAATACTACAATTGGCTGCTAATAAATGTAAACAGGTTGTAATTCATCCACATATAACAAAATACAATAAATATTATGTATATATAATAATATACTAAAATTCAAATCAAACCGCAACGTGTATATAAAAATGTATTATGTATGTATAACAATGTATAATAACGTGTATTAGGAATTAGGATAGTACTCACGCTACGTGTCGATCAATATACTTCTATTTCTATTTTAATATGAAATTATTTTTTTATGACAATTAAAAAATCATTTTAACAATTGTATCACAATATATTTTATTTAATGAGATTTTTAAAACTCGATTAAGAATAACCATACGTATTTTAAGCAAATTTTTCATTTTTATCATATAATAAAGTATTATATTATTATTCTAGTTCGTAATGTACGTGCAATACCAAATGTAGAAATATTAAACCATACAAGTTATGTATGTACTGCAGACTTGATTATATAATAAACTAATAGTTAATACTAATATTATTTCTATCTGGAAATAAATTACAAATTATACACTATATCACATTTAATTGAGAAAAAAAAATATGAAAAACTAGTATCAAAATTTAAGCAAAAATGTAATTAGAAATATTATTTTCATGAAATTTTTACACTTTTAAAAGTAACAATAATATCTCCTCTTCTATATTTATTATTTTTTAAAAATTGTATTCATAGTTTATTAACCAAACCACAAAAATAAGGAACTTAGTATTTTGTAATATTCTTAAAATAATAGTTCTAAAATACTAATAATAATACTTAAATATCAATTATCTTTAATTGTATCTTCTTTCATAAAAATTTAAAATGTTGAAAAGAATATGTAATGCACGTATGAAAAATATAAGAATAAAGTTAAGAGGCCATATACAGTACCCCCTCATTTCCCGCAACACCCTCTATTCCCTAATTAATGGTTAATTAGGAAAGTAATTAACAAAAATACACTCTATTAACAATTAAATAATATATAATTAAAATACATATACATTAACATTTCTTAAATAATATCAATTAACTGTTAATAGGATGTACTTTTATTAATTATCATGATAATTAATCACCATTTAACCATTAATACATGATATAGAGGATGTGGTGGGGAAATGAGGGGATATGATATATAATTTTAATTATCCATAGTTATTTCAGACAAATAAAAAGATTTAAAATATCATAGAACAATGGAAATCATGCAAGTAAAATACTACCAATAAAAGAAAAAAACTATATAAGTAAACATCTCATTTAAATAAACATTACAAAGTACAAAACTACAATTACAACAAGTCGAAAGCAAACATTATTCATTCAATACTACTTATACTCTCCTAATTAATTATTAATTAACTAATTATACACTACTAATATTTCTGTTGAAGTACATGACGCAACTGCACTTTCTGGCTCTCCATTCTCGCCTCCATTAACTTGGCCTTCAAGCTATGTTTATGTTGCATCGCCCCAATCGGGCACTCGATACACCCTCTAAACCCCCTCGATTGCAAATTCATAGAATCCTGCGAACTCATGCTCTGCGGAGAACAAATCTCCATTTCGTGCAATCCAATTTCGGGCGAATACGTCCCTATCGAACTCCTCGCATTCGAAAACCTTGCATTTGAAGTCCTCGCATTCGATGTCCTCGCGTTCGAATTCCGCGGATTTGAAATCTCGTCACTCTCCTTCTTATTATCATTGTATTTCATTCGCGCCGATTTCCATAAAAGTCGCGAAATTGCCGATTCCTTCTTCTTCACTTGCTTATTATTATCGGTCAAATAAATTTGGTTTAATTCTTCGTTCAAAGAAATTTGAATTTCTTCGTGAATTTTTTTATTATGATTATTAACCGAAGCTTCGCTTCCTTCGATCGAATTGCTCGAACCGCCTAATCCTTCGCGGCTAATTGTTTCCCAACTACTAATCTCTCCATCGCTATCGCTCTCGTTATTTATTAAATTCAAATCTCTGTTTTCGAATAATTTTTTGGGTTTTTCTAGAAATAGTTCCGTGTCGGGACTCGCGATTTGGATCTCCGAATCGTAATTATCGAATTTTTCGGGGTTGTTTTTGTAAATCGGTTCGGTTTGTTTGAGCTCTTCGAATATGGTAATTATATCTTCGGATTTATTCGGTGGTTCGTAATTAAAACCGTTAATAACTTCCTTTTCGTTAATAACCGAATTAACCACGTTTAATAAACCATCACCTTGGAGAAAATTACCCTTTTGCCCCTCGGTTAAATATTTCTCGAGTTTATTCTTCAGGTTATCTAATTCGGAGAATTTATTTTCGAGGGTAATTTTGGCATCGATGAGTTTCATCTGAACTCGTTCCTCTCTCCATACTTCGGCCATTTGAAGCATTTTTCTCTCTTCGTCCACTTCTTCTCGAATTTTGAAATGGTCGAGTTTCAAACCCTCGATTTCGATCTTATCCTCTTCGACTTCTTTCGCCAGCTCATCGCAAATCTCCTCGATTAATTCCCTGTCTTTTCTCTCCTTTTCGAAATCTTGAACCAATTCCTTCATGGATAGTTTCGTCTCTTTCAACTCGTTCGCAAGTTTCGAATTTAAAATTTCTGATCTTCTTCGAGATTTCTTTTCTTTTTCGAGTTCGGATTGCATGTCGTTTAGGATGGATCGAACTTTCTCGTGCTCTCGTTTTCGCCACGCTATTTTTTCCTCGGAGATTTTGTTCAAGAATTGGTCGATTTTTTTCTTGGCATTTTGTTTCTCGGTTTCGAGTTTGGAGATTTTGGACCGGGCTTGTTCGAGCTCGAATTGGAGGTTCGAAATCATTTCTAATTCGTTTAGGTTTTCGGTTAGGTTTAGTTGGGATGCAAGTTTATACGCGTCTAGATTTGATGATATGTTTAGACTTTCTGGGTCCCATTTGGTCGCCTTTTCAGCCGAATCGAGCTGAAAATTAGTAATATTAAATAAATAATTTGTTAAATGTATAATGCAAGTTTAAAATTCAAATTTACCTTTTTGAAATCGCAGTTTTTAGGGTCTAGAACTGAATTTGGACTTGAAGTTTCGATTTTTGAAATTTGGTGAAGGTTTGGACCGTTTGGATTGGTTGGTTTAAGTAGCTGCACATGTAAATGTCTTGGAATAGCCTGAAAAGGGAAATAATTCAAATAAAAAGGAAATAATTAATGCAACACATTAATTATAGTGTACTTTTATGGTTTAATGAAATTATTATATTGTTAGTATAAAAGAGGCAAAATTAATGAACTTTCAATTAATTCGAACAAATAAGGATTTGAAAGTTATATTGCGAAATAAACGGGTTTTTTAACGATATTTAACCTAATTTGCTAATTACTGCGACTAAAAACTACCGATAAACCTCAAATGAAGTAAAAAGTTACAATCTTTTACTTCAAATTTGATATTTCACTTGATTTTTTCAATGTGATATAAATAAACTACCTGAATATCCATCTGAGGGCACCTCTCTCTGCCATTGAACCCTCCTCCGCCGGCAGAAACCATCTCCGGCGGACGGATCCGCCACACGGCAGCAGCGAGTCTCCTCACAGACACATCCTGCGCCGTTTGACCACTTCTCGACTTGTCATTGCTCGATTTTCTCTCGGGTTTTGAGACCCCATCTGGAGGCAAGTTAACTGGATCGTCAATGCTCCATCTAAGAAGAGGAGTAGCAGGTCCACTTCTACGACCACCAGCACCGCCTGAAGGCCGACGCCGGTGACGATTTCCGGTAGCAGCACGCCGGTTGTTCATGTAGTTGTGGTTTAATGCAGTACATTAGTTGCCATTGTTCGATACTTGCTTAAAGAAAAAACCCACAAATATCAGGAAAAACTCGGCAAAAATTCAAACACGGAGAGAGAGAGAGAGAAACACGAGAGAACACACACAAAAGACACGCACACTGGTAAGAACACGGATAGAGAGGGGAAGAAGAGAGAGAGAGGGGAGGAGGGAGAGAGAGACGTTGGAGAAGGGAAAGAGGGGAGTGGGTGCGTCTTTTTGTGGGACATCGGTAATGTAATAGGTTAAGATTACGGTGTTTGAAGTTACCATTTTACCCCTATGTTAATTTTTTTGTTTAGGAACATGTCCATCAAATCACCCAAAAATATGGGATACTTGCAATTTGACCTATTCAAAAACTAAAATGTCATGTTGACCATGATAATGACAAAAGTATGATATAAAACCCCTTTGAAAAATCTAAAATACATATTGACCCTATGAAAACCTACAAAATATATACAAATATTAGGGGATGACAGCACAGTAAATTTACTTATTTTTTTGGTGTTTTTATAATTTGAATTTGGAAAGTATTTTGCAGTGCATTTTTCTCTGGACTCGTATTATTTTTAATTAGCGTGGCTTGTAAATACATGTGTTTTTTTTTGCATTTCAAACGATAATAAAATATCTTGATAGAATATGATTTCAAACCTGTAACCTCGAATTAGTAGGATGTGGATCGACTATAGTCTCGATTTTATCCAATTATTACTAACACTGTTCAAATGTAGCGACTATTTTTAATTACATAATGTGTTGCTGATAACTCTAATATTTTATAACACGTGTCATGATTTTTCAATATCTTTAAAAATAAGTATAGATAATTAAAGAAAAAAATATATTTTTATTTCCTAAATTATTGTCAAATGTTTAATGTGTCTCCTAAACTTTAATTTTGTTCTATCAATCCTTCGAGCTGTCAATTTAATTCAATTAGCCCCCTTCATCTGTTAAGTGATGATTGTACAATTAACTGATGACGTGACATTAACACCATGTCGTAAAAAATATTATTTTCATTACCATTTCAAACAATTTGGATCCAAATCTAATAACATTTAAACTAAAAATAAATTATTAAAATATTAAAACAACCCAAACTCACAGAATATGATTTGGCGATAAAAAAATTTATGACATGATATCAAAGCCACGTCATCAGTTAACTGTACAATCATCACTTAACAGATGAATGAAGTTAATTGAATAAAATTGACAGTTCATGGAGTTGATTGAACAAAATTAAAGTTTATGAGGACACATTGAACATTTGACAATAATTTAGGGGCTAAAAGTGAATTTTTTTCATAATGAAATTATTGATTTGGTATTTAATTTATCAAATTTGTTATACATAAAATTTATTAATTAATTTTTTTATAATTTCTAAGAAAATAAATATTATATTTTATTTTTATAGGTTAAATATGATAATTTTGTTTTTTATATGACCAAACATGTAAATGCCCAAACTCTTATTATAATCAGATCATTTTGTCAAAAATAACAACACCACACCTACAAAAAATATTAATTAACCTTAAAACGATAAAACAATAATTTTTATTTCCTAAAATACCCCTGTAACCACGTTCAGATCGGTGGGGGCATAATCGGCATACCAAAAAATACAGAAGATTACCAGATCCCTCCCCCAAAACAGCAACCATCGAGTATTTAATGCGGATCGTAGTACGTGTCAGTAATATAGAAGTCGATCTTGCTGTACGTGTAATTCGGAAGAGAGGAGATTTGAAGTATTGCCTCGGATACGGGGAGAAAGGCATCCAAGGTACAGTGCACGAGGGATATCTGCAAATGGGCCCTGATCGTGCCACGTCAGCGATACAATATACACTGGTCTTGGACGACAAATCTTGGCCATTAATTTACTAGATCTGAACATGGGCCGTGTAATTTAATAGATTCGTCTCCGTTTATTGAATCTATGGATGTTTCCGTTGCTGTTCTTTCACTCTCTTTTTCCTATTCTTTTTGTTATAATTTATGATAATGATTACATAATCATTTATTTTTTGTTTTTTCAATAAATAGAATTAAATGTTTTATTGAAATTAACAAAAATAGTTTCCGAATACAATTAATTATTATAAATTTGATTTAGCAGAATCTTGGATATAATATTTTGTGATTTTTTATTGTGCTTCGATAATGATCTGAATAGGAGAAGCATGTACGCATCATTAACGTCACGTCGTATCGGTACAAAATGTACGTTGATGTTTCAGTAATTTTTTATTTTATGCCTTACAAAGAAAATTGTTCATTATTGCTCTAATATCTACCATGACAAAAAAAAAACATCAGGATAATCTAAAAAATAAATATCAAATCGCTACAAACATTGTAATATCCGCCAGTTTTTTTTCTTGTCTTATTGTTCGTGCAGTATTATGTTGTCGAGATTTTGTAAAAATATATTGTTATTTATTTCGAAATAAATTTTGATAGATACTTTACTTATCACGCCTAAAAAGGTTAAGAAAAAAAAATGTTAACTGATTTGTGGTCTAATAAGGTTCAAATTATGTAGCTTTATTTACTTTAGGTATTGATATATCTAATTATCAAATTAGAACTTCGAATTTAAAATTTAAAATAATACTTTTTTTTTACTTTTACGTAATTTTAATATTTAATTTTAAATATTTTATTTCGACACACTACATACATAAATTGAATTATATAGTTTTAACAAACTTCGTATCCAAATATTTTACTATGTAAAATATCACAATAAAATAACAAAAATGAATTACATAAATTGAATTATAAATTTTTAACAAACTTCGTATCCAGATATTTTACGATGTAAAATATCACAATAAAATAAAATAAAACGAATTTCGATAAATACTTTGCTTATCATACCTCGCAAAATTTAAGAGAAGTATAATTTTAACCGATTTACGGTCCTAATAACGTTCAAATTGTTTTTATTTCAAAATGAATTAAAAAAAAAAACACGAACCAAACGGCCCCTTAGAAAACTATAATTTTAATTTATTTATGATTCTGGTAATGATCGAATTTTTTTAAAATTTTTTTCCTCTTTATTCATTGAAAGTATTGATGTTTTTGATTATCGAGTCAAATTTTAAAAATTTTGAATTCAAATTCGTAAATTATATTTTTCTACTTTTACGTAATTTTTAATATTTTAGTTCAATCTACTGATCTATTTTATGAACTTAGTTTTCAATTATATGTTGCTACGTAATAAATTACGATAAGATTTAAATAATTTTATTTAAAAGAACCAGTCCATAATATCTTATCGACATTATAAACTCAACAATTTCTTATCATTGTGATATTTTTTAAAAACAATAAATCATATACTTCGAGTTATTAACTAACGAATAAATTAATTTTACATTTAGCATGTGAAAACATAGACAATTTAGTTTATGAGAATAGACCCTAAGCACTGGACTTCTACAGTGTTTTACTAATGGAGAAGAGAACTGCAATGAGATAACTATTAACTACGAACTTTAATTTAATCGATGATTACAATAACTTTCGCTTTCTTTAGTCCACTAAACTCCATTACCCTTTGGCCAAAGTAAAATAAACTTACTTACTTTGGTAAAAACATATAATTAATGACGCTCGTGACTATGTGTTGATTTTCTATATACATCGATGATCATATATCATGTGGTTGGTCATTTGACATAGAATAAAATGTCACCTACTATTTTACCAAAAAAAAAATAATTGTTATTAATGTTAAACAACAAATAAAAAAATAAATTGCTTTAAAAATATGATTTAACAAATAAGTTTTTGTTTTCACACATGTTCAAATTTCGATATCGATAGACGGTATTAAATAACAAATTAGATTATTACTAACAATTTATGTCATCGAAGATATAGAGAAAAAAATTGCGACAATTTCTTTTATATATTTCCGACGTACATTTATTACTCATGTAAAATATCACACAAATAAATTAGTTTTCATACAATTGATAATATCTCAAATACAATTATATATATGACATACTTAAATAAGTAACAAAGACTTGGTACTTAATATTTTTTAACCATTAAATTTGCATTTAACTTTGTGCATTTAATGGTGTGTACAAAATATCATGATCATGATAAAGCACAAATCTCAATACAAATTCAATGGTTAAAAATCATTAAGTACCAAATCTTTAGTACTTAATTAAGTAATTTAGCATATATATATATATATATATATATATTAAATGTTATTTGTTGCATATAAAAACCAAGAAACACGATATCAATGTTATTTTTTCTATTCGTACATAATATATACACAATGCCGGCCTTATGAAGTGTATAATAAATTATATAAAAATGGACAATATACATACAAAATTATATGTAATTAATACACGAACAAAATATGATGTGCATTTAGGAGTTCTTGAAAAATACACGTATATACAGTTTAGACGAACGTAAAGAGACACAAATGGAAGACGGAGTTTATGCGGCAATTAACTGACGGTATAAATCATTTATTTTCATTTATATTAAAGTAATTTCACTATTTATCTAATTTATAATAGACATAAATATAAAATTGAAATGACCAGCATTGATTTCTATATTTATAAAATTACGTCAAATGTTTATGTAATATAATCATAATCAAAATAATTAGATATAATAAATTATAAATCTTTGAAAGTATCACATTAACAATTTTATTAATATTTTGAACTGGATCCAAATTATTTGAAGAAATTTATATCCATTACCTTAATATAATTAAAATTAGTGACGAGGTCAAAATTTATTTAAAAAATAATTAATAATAATTTGTACAAAATTTTTATTTTAAAATTATACAAATATTATTTTGTGTGTAACCATAGTTTCGCGTTTCGTTGGCCCTCTATTGATGTCGTCCCTCGATTATGTCCCTAATTAAAATTGTAACTCGTTACACAAAGTCCATTAGAGGATACAAGACATCTGTAAATCACACTATTTTGACGTGGCAAATTCTTGGAGGCCATGTTGGCAATGATGAAAAATTAAAGAAGTATACACTTGGAATTAATTGCAATGCAGTGATCCAATGCACCTCTCATAATAAAGTATCCAAAGCATATCTAATAATGAAAAAACTCAATTAATACAAAATGCCTGGTAGATAGAACACAATCATTATATTGATAATAATTCAAGTTTTAATTTTCTCAAAACTCCATAAATTCGTTCAAAATTAAATACAAGACCGAGACTCGGTTAAGTTGACGACAAAATGAATATCATATCATTACAAATTATAAGTTATGAATTTAATTAATATTTGTTATCATCAAAATGAAAGCATGAACCAAAAAAAAAATCTTGTTTGTGTTGAAAAAAACACTTCAATAATGAACGAGATAACTATAAGACCCAATGAAGGGGACATTGGGGAATGGACATGGTGTCGTTGGTCGCAAGCCAAAACTCGTGCCTTAGATTCTCTCTTTTTGGGTTAAACTCATTAGGCCTTCTTTGGATGCATTAGTTTTTTAAATGACATTGTAGCGTAACTGTGTAATCTTTAAACATTGCATGCATGCAAATAGGAGCTATGAATTGTTTAAAAAACAAAATTTGATGAAAAAAATCCTTCGTCCATTGATATTAATTAGCATTTTACCCGCACAATTGCGCGGGACATATTTTGTTTCTTTACTGTGGTTTTTAATGAATCTGTTTTTTTTGTATGTTTTTTAATTTTAGTTTTCATAATTTTTGTAGTTGTTGTCATTAGTTTGATTTTCATGAGGATATTGTAACTTGTGAGTTATGTGTATTGCTGTATTATTGTTTTCTTGCGATTTATGTGTATTGTTGTATTATTATTTTCTTCCGAATTATGTGTATTGTTGTATTATTGTTATCTTCCGAACTCGATATGTTGATGAACAACTCGTATCATTTGTGTACATGAACAAAGAGTATGAAAATTGTTATGATCTAGAATACTACATATTTTAACTTGCATGACAGACATTGTTCCGTCTTACAAAATGTTGTGTAAGTTTGACAAAAGGCTAGTTCTATTTCTGCATAAACATGAATTATAATAATTCGATGTTAATATTACTAATTTTGTAGTCAATTATAGAGGGACCAATACAATATACTCTTCGGAGGGAGACTTCAGATTAAATTGTTTGGCAAAAGGCCAGTTCTATTTCTGAATAAATCAAATGAACCAAAATTTAATTACTCGAAAATTACAACTCATTTATTTATTATTAATGCATTTGGTTTCGACAGGGACCTTTTTGCAATTAAAGGAAAATGAAGGGGCCTTTTGCAATTTAAGGAAAATAAAGGGGTCTTTTTGCAATTTAAGGAAACTTTGATTAGTGATTACCCTGGTTTTGAATATGTGGCGCCCCCAAGCTGCACTGTTCATTTTGAAAGAACATAATAAAAAAACCTGAAAATGAATAAAATGTCACATATACCCCTCAATTACATCAAATTTCCAAAATGTCCCTGAAAATGTGAAAAATGTAATATATACCCCTCAATTTCATAAAATTATGGAGAACCAGATTTTACAAAATTATTCGCTGCATTTATACCTAATCGCAAAAGCAGTGGTATGTACCTTCATCTTCTAGCAAGGAATCTTGTTCCATGTGCAATACGATCGAAACTAAAACCCAAATCTGAAAAATTAAAAATTAACCACGACAGGATTTGTTGCCGCAATTGTAATTTGTAACGACGTACCAATTCGGTAGTTTCAAGTATGTTGTCACGATGGCCTGTAGAACTTATAACTCGACAAAACACGTCTAATTCTTTAAATGCATCAGCCTCCACCAACACATCATTTTTCCAGCCTCGGAAGAAAATGCACCTAAACCGAAATAATAATAATAAATAAATAGATCCTCATTCACAACAAACTATTAATTATTAAATTTAGATATACCTACTCAATGAGAATGCCTCGTTCACAACAAATAAATAGGATCCTGCTTTTGCCGGTACCCAACCCATGCCACCAACCATGAGAAGGACAGTGATGCGGTCTTTGCGAGCCACCGGGACTATCACGTCAGTGCAATCTTGGAGTATTATTGTGAACATTCTCATTACTTTGAACTCCAAGATAAATGGATAATAAATAAAATACAATCTAAAAAAAGATAGAAGAGTAAATAGAAGACTTACAACACGGTCAAGTATTGGAGATCTCCAATGCTTGTAGATAAAGTGCCTATGAATCCCAGAGCTCAATATTATAAAAAAATTATGTAAATTTTATATAAATTACATGATGATGAATTTAATACAAACTGAAAATACAAATTGAAAACACATCATCGCATTCCTAGTATACTGATCTCTCGCACTTTCCTCCATCGCTTCTGGAACATCGGGACGGTATTTTGTTCTAAGGTCCTCCAATTTCGGCTCGTTCACGAATTGGTACCCCATGCATGAGAGGTCGAGTAAATCTAGTATTCGGACTAATGTCTGCTTTACTGTTATCGCACGTCTCCAACCTTCGAAATGGAAAAAATATAACAATTAATCGTGAAAAATAATAAGTAAAAAACTGATTGATTGAACTTACACCGTCTTCGTGTTGATCCAAATATCCTAAAGTTTGATTATATTAAAACACTATCAATACTAACGGTTTTAGTTAATACCAACTTGTAGGAGAAGTAGGTACAACGGACTAATGATGATTAAAAGAGACGATTGAAGAATTCAAGACGAAGATCATCCGTCAAAGGAAAGGTGTCAAGACATTGAAGAATTCAAGACGTCGAAACCTTCCGTGAGTTGGGATCATCAAAATAAGCCCTAGGTATTCCAAAGAACATCTCATACTTATCAAGATCAAAAGATAAATTCGAAACACGATGAAATGGAAAATGGAAAATCACCATACCAGATTATGGTTCGTTCGAACTAACAACACAGTTCGTTCGAACGAACCAAGACCTGGTATTGTGAGAAAATAGACAACACTAGACACAATTAATATTCGTTCGAACGAACGAATATGTTCGTTCGAACGAACATTCATGGTTCGTTTCAACTCATGGAACGAACTCCAAATCACTCCAAGTTCGTTTGAACGAACCAAGATCTGGTGTTGTAAGAAAATACACCAAAACTAGACACAATTAATATTCGTTCGAACGAACCTATTTGTTCGTTCGAACGAACCTTCATGGTTCGTTCCAAGATTCATAGAACGAACTATGAACTAATCCATGTCCGTTCGAATGAACCTATGGGTCCGTTCGAACGAACCCATCGTGTTTATGAATATTTCATTTGAAATGGCTAGTTCAAATTGCAGTTAGTTCGAACGAACCTAACAGTTCGTTCGAACGAACTATGTAATTTTTACACAGTTTGAGTGAGTTCTATGAGTTATATAAATAGAACCATTCATACCTTTCTCTCTCCAATCTTTTACAAAAATTCATTCAACATCCAAAAGAGAGAAAGACTTCAAGCCGTGATTCCTTAATCTCTTGATAGTGTGATTCAACCCTCTAGATCCAAGATCTATCTTCGAATATTCTCTTCTATACGATTCCCAACTCACGTGACCGATCACGTTGTAGTTCGTATTAGAAACGTGTAATATGCTAGCTCTAAGATTGTAAAGCCCGCTATAGATCGATAGAAAACGTGTAAATCGATCTAGGCAAACCTTGTACGAGTGAGTTGGAATTCAATCGAAAGTCCAAAACGGCACAAGGCATTCCCGGAGACGTAGGTACTTGCAACTAATCGAATCGGTCGATTAAGCAAGTAAATGGTGAGTTAAATCTACATAGCAACCACCTACCGAACTCCGTAATAAACATCGTGTGTTCAAGTGTTCGGTATTTTCTACTTTATTCAAATTACATTAATTAGCTTCCGCATTTGGAATTTGCATACCTAGTCGAAAATTGCCCACTAGGTTACCTATTCACCCCCTTCTAGGTTAGAATTAACCAACACTTCGTAGAGGATGGATTTTTTTTAATTGAACTCGACGATCAAATTTCCAGAACAGAACATGAACGTTCCAGTTTCACCCAAATACCAAGTACTTCGAAGTAATTTTAAGGTTCTGAAACACTCAATTTAGCCATATCAGCGAAGAATAAGAATTTTTCTAGAAGGAATCAAGGTATTCAGAAGAATCGAAGGCTTAGAACCTACTTCGAGCAAAATCTGGTGCATACTGAGGCGTCGGAAGCACACTCACAGCCCTTGGACGCCCAAAAATTGCCTTCTTCCTCTCTCTCGCTAAACTTCGGTCTGGTAGCTGTCTTCCCCATTCTTCGCCTGAACCATGGCTTCCAAAGGCTGAAAAGACCAAATCCAAAAATCAAAATAAATACCAGATAAGCAAGGAAAAAAGCCAACAAAGATTCATGCACGATGATCTTCGACGTCAGACTTTCTCATCGCGTGGCCGGCGTACGGAGAGAGGCAAAATCGTCATGCCGCTAGAGCGTGAGAGAGTTAGGGTTTCAGAAATGGGAAGAAAGAGAGAAGGGAGTATATGGGTGAGTTTTTTTTTTAATAGACATGACACACTATGTTGCACGGATACGGATACGGGTAGCGTATCCGATACGATACGGATACGACGATACGGCAATTTTCAAAAAATCACGGATACGGATACGGCTATATAATTATTAATTTAATATATTTATATTATATATAATTAATAAATAAGTAATAAATTAAATAATAAATTAATGATATTTTTAAATTAAATATCATGACAATAAATAATATCAATCAAACAATACAAGTATTATAAAATTATCATAAACTTGTTCTAGAACTAATTTAGAAGTATCCTAGAAGTATCCTATATAATTTATTTAAAAATATTATGGGCCAAAATATCTAATGGGCCGAAGTATCCTAAATGGAGTATCTCAGCCGTATCCTGGACGTATCCTCAGCCGTATCCTGCCGTATCCCAGTCGTATCCGAAAAAAATAAATATTAAAATATTCGGATACGCCACGTGGCGTATCCGATACGTATCCGAGCCGTATCGCACCCGTATCCGTATCGGATACGCGTATCCTCAGGATACTTTTGCATTTTTGAAGTATCCGCGTAACATAGATGACACATGATGGACCAACACATGTTTTTTGTTTTATCCATGTAATGGTGCATGAGAGCCGGGCGCAGGCAAAATCAGGCCACACACAACCATCCGATTATGATCGGACGGATGATATTGAAAGCAGTGACGTGGCCGAATGAGTGAGGACGGAAATGTGCTAGATTAGATCTATTATTAATATGACTCGAACTTACGATTTCTTATAACATATGATTTTTCGTGTCTTACAATCAACCAATTAGTTATGATTATTAGTAAATGGAGAAAATTGAGATGTCCTCTCACAACAATGGTCCTCCATCAATCGTTTAAAATTTTAGAAGTCAAAGTTTCGGCTGAGTTTACTTCAACTATTAAAGTTCCGAGTAAATTCCAACAATGTAAACTCGATCATAGTTGTCCGGGTATTATTCGCGAAAACTTACATATTACGAATGATATATGCAGGCCCGACTTGATCTTTGACAAAGTAGACTGTGGTAGTTAGTTAGTTAGTTAGTTAGTTAATTGGTTGGTTAGTTAATTAGTTAATAGGTATGTAGAAAGTTAGTTATTTAGTTAGTTAGTTAATTAGTTAGTTAGTTAGTTAGTTTGTTTGTTGGTTGGTTGGCTGGTCAGTTAGTTAGTTAATAGGTATGTAGAACGCTAATTAGTTAGTTAGTTAGTTAGTTAGTTGGTTGGTTGCTTTGTTCGTTAGTTAGTTAGTTAGTTAGTTAATAGGTATGTAGAAAGTTAGTTATTTAGTTAGTTAATTAATTAGTTAGTTTGTTAGTTAGTTAGTTGGTTGGTTGGTTGGTTAGTTAGTTAGTTAATATGTATGTAGAAAGTTAGTTAGTTAGTTAGTTAGTTAATAGGTATGTAGAAAACTAGTTATTTAGTTAGTTAGTTAGTTAATTAGTTTTTAAAAAGAAACACCAAAAATTTAGGACCGGACCTGAATATATACGTCGTTTTCTTACTCATGTTTAATTGATAATTCAAGTATTTTATAATTTTTTGTAAAAAGAAACACGTATTATATACATATCATCGAATAATACTTTTTAAAAAAAATCCATACATGTATTTCTTAAACAAATAAATTTTTTTTTAATTTCGAACAAGGATTAGACGACAAAAAATTAATAATAATCTACAAATTTATGATTTTGAATGAAAATAAATATTATTTAATAAAATCATTATATTTCTCAAATATTTCTGAAATTATATATATCGAATTATTGTATTCGTATTATGTAAAATAAACTTAACTATAGACGAATTAGTAACACATTTATTTTTATTTAATCGACTGCAAAAACGTTTGATTCAAACTATACACAAACGTATTATGTACCGTCTTATTGAAGTATCACAAACGACTAACAAAATAAATTTATAAAAAACCAGCAACTTTTCATAAAAAAAAAAACAAATTTATAAAAAATATATAATACATGCGTAAGAAATATTATACACAGCCGAGTCATTATACTAATAACTCAACGAGTTTTTTGAAAACTTCCAACATAACTTGACTCATGAGAGTATCGAGTCGAGCCAATTTTTCAATTTTTTAACAACAATGCTAGACATGTATAAGGTTCGTGGATTGGAGCGGGACGCCATCGCAATTTTTGTGAGAAACTAAATAAAAAAAGGAATACTAAAATAATTACACTATCTTAAATATAAATTTCGAGTCAGCCAAATATTATACATTTTTATATAATAAAATATATCGAATCACTAACTATATATATTACGAATGTCTTTTCTATATATAAATCCGTCCACATTCATGCAATCCATAATTTTTTTTTTTTTTTTTTTTTTTTTTTTTTTTTTTAAAGAATAATGAAAATTAAAAAGAAAAAAATCTAGTGATGAAAACCAACAAAATCTCGTCAGAGAAATTGATTTCATTCGAAATGAAAATTTTCTTTTCTAACTACGAAGCATACTTGATTTGAATTTAATTTAATAATTGAACACACCACACCAGTACCAAGACTCAAGTCAAACATCCCAATATACCAGTAAAGTAGCAGGGATTTGTTCATCCCATTCACTAGCAAATCACCTGTGATTTTTCTTACTGAAAGAGACACCTTTAATTATTCCACACTTTCGAATTGACTTGTTCAAAAATATCGAGTGAATAGAAAATATAATCATTTCATTTATACAGAAATACAATTACTTGTACGTTAACATAAAACAGTTAAAAACTAATATTTTTTAACTAAATAACATAATTAGAAATTATTTAATATTACATGATTTTTTAAATTTACATATTTAAAAATAAGAATAAGAATATTTTAAAAGTTCAATAAATTATTTGTGTTAGATAATTTTAAATTTTCATTTTTATTGTTGAAAAGAAATATGTTTTATAAGTTTAGTAAGTTATTTGTGTTTGGTAAATTTATATATTTATTTTTATTAATTTTTGAAAAAATTAACATGAAAATCTTTTGAGTAAAGATACAAATACAATCTACTTACTGATTAGTAGTATGTACAATTTTTTTTTAAATTGCAATTTTAAAAACACTAATAATTCGACTTAAAAGTCACTAATCTAATTATACTAAATTTTGTATGGTATTTTCTTACATAATTGTTTTCATAACTTTAAGATGGATAAAAAAAATATTGGAAATATGATAATACGGAACTCTAAATAAAAATAAAATTCAAGTGATCATAAGTTTTAAGAATTATTATTTAAAGAATAATATTAGTATTTGATGTATGCTTCGTAATATTATATATTATTATATTAGTGTTAGATATTTAAATTTTTCACATTTAATTTGTTTTCATATTTAATCATGTAACATAATATGAAATGATACAACAAAAAATGCAAATAGTCTAACATAAACCTAACGAATAATAGTATGTCATGACATCAATGTAAGGTGATGTGGTCTTTTAAATTTTTTCAAAACTTAGTATAAAATAATAGACACATAAATGTCTATAAATAAAATTTATTCATAAAAAACTAATGATTAATCAATGGTTCGTTTTTTTGTCAGATAACTCAATCTAATGATTGAAATAATTGTGATTACGTGACATAAAAATTGCATACATGCGAGTCTAAAATAAACGGTGGATAAATTATCAATTATGACAAGTATAGATATAATTAATTCATGATAATTTCGATTTTATAATACATGATTTTATATAGTTGCATTTTCCTATATTAAACAAACACAACCATGTTTATTTGAGAAAATATATCACATAATCATCTAAATCTTCCCAAAAAAAAATATATTTAAGATTTTTTTTGAATCTTAAATATTTCACCGAAGAGTAATTTTATTGTACGAGGAATTTGTGGGGCCTACTTATTTCTTGTCATAAAAAATCATTTCGGTGTCACATCTGTAGAATATTTCGGGAGGTGTATATTTTTTGTTTTTTAAATATGTCATTCACTGTATGTATTGTGTAATATGTAACTGAATATAGTAGAATATTATATATGTATTTTTTCTATAAATTGATATGAAGATCTTCTTTAATTTCTATTTTTTAACAAAAAAATATTAACTGTAGTACAATAAAATTGTAGTAACATTATCTTATGTTGCTAATTTATTGGTCGTCAAAGCATTGTGATGCAAACGTGGGAATTCTCTCTTTTATTGTTATAGTTGTTTTATTGAATTATACCTTTTCGGAGGCGGAATTGAAAAATGCTGTTGACGATTCGAATGGCGATTCGGCGGGTCGGCGACTCCACCGACTGAGCGGCTGCTCCCAGACGATTCCCGACGACCGAAGACCGGCGAGCGACGACCGACGAGCGGCGTTTCCCCCGATTCCCCCGATCTCCGCGGTGGATTGGCGAGCGACGACCTAAGACCCATTAGCGACGAGCGACGACGGTTTTTTTCCCCGATTCCAGCGACTGAGCAGCCTGAGCGGGCGACCGAAGACCGACGGGCGACGAGCGAGCGACGGTTTCTTCAGCGACTGAGCAGGACTGAGCAGGAGCGACGGTTTTGTCAGCGACTGAGCAGGACCGACGATTTCCCCCGATTCTTGTTGTAGGCGATCCAGCGACAGAGCAGGAGCGACCCCTCCGATGGTGATACTGAGTGCGACGGAGCTTCCTCGTGACGATCTCGCTGCGATTCCATGGCGACCACGACTCGGCGCGGCATCGGCGTCGGCGTCGGCGTCAGCTCCAGCTTCAATTAAGGGACGTCTCCGTCCGGTACCGAGTGGCGACGGCTGGTACTTACTGACCAGAGACCCTATTGAGATACTCAACCCCTCCCCACCGGCATTATCCTCCCCTCCCCCTCACTCTCTGTCCTCTCTCCCACCCCCATTCACCCCTCTCCTCTCCTCCATACAAGCCACATTAATGGATAAGGGTAAACAAGCAATGACTTACTCGGATGAGGACGACAACCGCGATCGATCATACACGCGGGTTTTACGGGACCCGGCACCCACGGCCTTCATGGCGGATGCCCGCAAGAAAAGAGCGAACCTCGGATCACGTGTGGCGGCCACTCTCGAACATGGTAACACAAGAAAAATGCCGGAACCGGAACAAGGGAATGATTCCACGGGTTCATTCCCGAAGCGTCTCTCATGGCCACCGAGTAACAAACCCGAATGGCAAGATTTATGTCGCAAATGCCTAGTCAAGGGACACCCGACCGAACAATGCCGCAAGCCGCGAGCTTGTGTCAATTGTCGTCTCCCCGGGCACATCGCAAAATTTTGCCCAAAAAAAATCTCCAAAAAGGCATCGGTATGGACCCGGGTCCAAGAGGCGGGTCAAAACTCCAAATCGGATAGAAACTCAAATGCAGGCTCGAACCAAACCACTTCCAACGGACCGACCCGACCCGCTAAGATCCGATACCGGTCCCAAACCCGGAAACAAGATCCGATTGTTACCGGCAACCCGAAACCGGACCAAAAAATGGAGAGAAAGGAAGTTGCCTCGGACAAGAGGATAGTCACGGTTTTCTCGAAACAAACACTCAAGCAAGAAGGAGAATTAATCCGATGGAGAAGAGGCGTGATTATCGACGCACGTATGGTGCCAAACCATAACTTACGAAGCCTCCGCATCCTCATCCAAGAAAATTGGAACCGCCGCGAGAAATATGATCTCTCACATTTCTCCAAGGACCGCTACATCCTTATTTTGCCGGATGGCATGAACCGAGACGATTTTATCGCCAAGGACTTACTTCCACTTCGTCAAGCCAACTACGTAAATTTCCCTTGGGAACTAGCTTTAGGGGGTGAGCACGCCATCTTCCCCAACCGCATTTGGGTTACCCTCCATAATCCACCGCCCCCCGCATGGTGCGTGGAAGAGCTCAACAAAATTGCGGGCTCTTTTGACATATTAATTGACCACGGTCCTCTCGTGAATCTCACCTCGATGGAAGCTCTAGACGTTCTAGTAGGCATCACGGAAAATACGTCCATCCCGACCGAGATAGAGTACACACACGCCGGAGTCAAGTGGAACATAAAGGTGGCCGAGAAAAAGACTCTAGCCGATCCTCTAGTCTTCTTTAACGCCCCTAACCCGGAACCGCCGAAGGAAATTTTCGAAGATATCCAAAATCGCCTACAACAAGAAATTAAACGTGGTCTCATCGCAAAAGATATCGAAAACGCCCCAAAATGCAACGTGGCCGAACCGTTATCGTCTCGAGATTGGATGAGCGATGTCTCGGCCGATGCCTCGAAGAGGGTGGGAAACAATCCTCTAACGGGCAAAATAACCATAGATAGAGCTTGGTTCCACCAACTTTGGAGTCTTGCGGGTGAAGGATTGAAAACAAACCCGGACTCGACACCATTGTTAATAGGAGAAATCGGCCAAAAAGCACTCCGTGATTCCGGCATCATAACGGAAATTTTTGACAAGGAAAAAGCCGACGGATTCCTAAAATCGACTCGCGATGAATCGGCTAGCGATGAAGCAACGGAGAGATCCAACGACAAGCCAACAAATAATAAATCCGACCCGAAAAAAAGGAAAATAGTCCCCACCAAACCCAGGCAGGGATCTCCAGCAGCAGCCACCGTCGAAGGGGCGGAAAAACAGAAATTTTTTTGGAGCTGAACCAGGGACCAAAAAGGCTCGCGATACTGTAGCAGTCACTGTAGCGGACACTGTAGCAGTCGCTGTACCAGGCCCTGCAGCTAAAAAAAATTTGGAAAGGAAACGGAGGATCTCGTCAGCGACAGGAACTGTCGCGGGTACAAAAATGGCGCCGAAATTGATACCGGATCGGGCAACCGCTACGGATCCTATTGAAGACAAGGATGAAAATTCTTTGACCCATGTCGACATCGGGATTGAGGCCAAGAGTGACCCCACCCGGGGACCTCCCCCCCCTCAATCGGACGGGTTAGCTCCCGCCCAAAAAAACCATCCACGAAACTAAGAGAAAATTTGGCATCCTCGACAAAAGGAAAAAAACAAATCGAGAACAAGATGGCCCAAAGCAAAAAAACGAGGGCTAAAACACTAATCAAACGGCTAATAAAAGAGGACATCTCCGACAAACCACTTACCCCCGACTTGATTACCAAAATACACGAAGCGCTAAATATACCCTCCCCTCTCCTAGTACTAAAGGAAAACGAATTAATTGACCTTGAAAAATTAAAACCGATCGAACCTCCTTTGGTTCGGATCAAGCCGGTAGAAAGAAACAAGGAAAAGAAAAAAATAAGGACAAAAAAGGAAAAAAAAAACATAATTTTAAAAAATAAATTATCAAAGTTCATCGACCGAACTAAAATTAAACAAAACAAATTTTCAAAATTAAGAATAACACACCCGTCTAATTCGCCTTCATCCTTGTTGCTTAGAGGAAAATCAATACCAAGGGATATCATCAAGGAAATGGATGAAGGAACCGAATCAAAGGACTAAACAATGTTATCATGTTTTGTACGAATATTAATATCTTATCGTGGAATGTAAGAGGCTTAGGCCTACAAGGAAAATGTAACGTAGTCAAGGAAATTATATCTAAATCCAAGGCGAATGTAGTTTGTATCCAAGAAACGAAATGGCCCCTCGCTAGCAATTTCCAAAATCGCCGCGTCTTACCGCCACGATATAAAACGGCCTTAACAAAGGAAGCGGTCGGCTCAAAGGGCGGGTTACTAGTTGCATGGGATGACAAAGTCACGCTCATAGAGCACTCACACTCGGCCGCATGTCTAACCATAATTGTCGCTGATGAAAAAGGAAATAAATTTAGAATAACAAACACCTACGGTCCTTCGTCGGCAAGAGGCAAGGACGAATACATAGCCGAAATTAGATCCCTTAAGGAGAACCACGAATATCCGTGGATTCTAATCGGCGACCTAAATCTAATTAGGGCAAGGGAGGACACAACGTCCACTAACATAAACACTCGCCTCATCCTAAAACTAGATGAGGCTCTTGATGCGGCCCAATTAGAGGAAATCCCATTAATTGGAAGGAAATTCACTTGGTCCAATAATAGAGCCGAGCCAACCCTTGCTCGACTAGATCGAGCGTTCGTCTCCAAACATCCCCTATTCGAAAATACGGCCATAACTCTCAACGACCTCCCGTTGGTAACCTCGGACCACTCCCCCATCCTCCTCGCCATAAAACACAATAGGCCGAGGACACAAAAACTCTTTCGGTTCGAACGTGCATGGCTACGCCTCCCATCCACGCGGGGAATAGTTCACGCATCATGGTCCGACGACAGCCAAATTTCGTTGAACCCGGTGGATCGGCTCCAATTAGGTCTCAAAAAATCGAGAGGGAAATTCAAAGAATGGGCAAAGGTGCACTTCAAACCGAATCAAATAATAGAAGATGGCAAACTATTAGTCAAGATTCTCGATTTAGCCGAAGAATCGAGAACACTAACCTTGGAAGAAAGGCGCCTAAGAATATCGACTAAGGAAAAACTTTTTGATTTAATAAATCAAAAAGAGGCCGTTTGGCAACAAAGGAGTTCTTGCACGTGGCTTAAACTAGGTGACTCAAATTCTAAATACTTTCACGCATTAGCCTCCGCGAGAAAAAAAGGAAATAAAATTGGGTTGATCCAAGTCAACAACATTGTAATAACGGAACCGAATTTGATCCGAGCGAATTTTGACGCCTATTATGAAAACATTCTAGGCCACCCTCACGACGGCACACCGCCCGGGGCTCAACCCTCGGCGGAGAATTTGGACCCGACCCAAGCGCCCGACCTACGGGACTTAGCCAATCCTTTCGCGCTTGACGAGATAAGGAAGACGATAATGGATATGAAGAAAGGAAAGGCGGTCGGAACCGAGGGATATCCCATAGAATTTTATCAAGAACACTACGACGTGTTCGAACCGATCCTCGTAGGCTTATTCGGAGACTTCTTTCAACACAACCTAAGGTTGCACGGAATCAACACGGCCTCCATCTCGCTCATCCCAAAAAAGGAGGGGGCCAAGGAAATGAAAGACTTTAGGCCTATAAGTGTAATCAACACAATAGGAAAAACAATTACTAAAGTGCTTGCAAATAGACTCCAACCGAAAATGGAATCGTTAATCCACCGCGATCAAGCGGCATTCATTAAAAATAGGTCGATCGGAGAGGTGTTCCTATCGGCTAGAGAGCGACTTAGCGCGGCACATAGAAGGAAGATCCCCACGATCATGTTCAAAATAGACTTTCACAAGGCCTTTGACACGATATCGTGGAGCTACTTACAAGAAGTATTAAAGGAACGTGGATTTCCGCCGAGATGGAACCGTTGGCTCGCCGACCTACTAACCTCGGCTTCGTCGAGGATTAAAATAAACGGGTCGCTCGGTCGGAAAATCGCACATAAAAGGGGAGTGAGACAAGGAGACCCATTATCCCCAATGATCTTTAATCTAGTGGCCGACTCACTCCAAGTTTTCATTCGACGAATCAACCACCTAATGAATTCACCCGTTAGATTCGCAACAAGGGCATTCCAATACGCGGATGACACTATTCTTTTTGTCGAGACGGACCCGTCCAACCTCAAAATTCTCGCATATGTTTTGACGCTATTCCAAAACATCTCGGGCCTCCGTATTAATTTGGAAAAATCCAAATTCATACCGATAGCCGTCCCGCCCGAGCTTCACACCCTCATTGCGAGGCTCCTAGCTTGCGACAAACAAGATCTCCCGATCACGTACCTCGGCATGCCTCTAAATGTCAAGAAACCGAGGAAAATCGACTTCATCCCCCTCATCAAAAAAATGAGAAACCGATTATCGGGATGGAAGGGAAAATGCCTTTCGCTAGGCGGCCGACTAGTCCTTGCAAAATCGGTGCTTAACGCGATCCCCACCTATTTCATGCAATGTTTCAAATTGCCGAAATGGGTCATCAACGAAATGAAGAAAGTGACGCGGAACTTTCTTTGGCGAGGCGACAAAAATTGCCTCGGAGGCATTGCCTTGCGAAATGGGGCAAAATTTGCTTGCCGAAGGAAAACGGAGGCATCGGTATCCTCGATCTAGAAACACACAACAACGCCCTCCTCCTCAAATGGCTATGGAAATTGTCCACCAATCGAGACGATATGTGGGGCGCAACCATAAGGGAAATATATGGTATCCAAGTTCCCTCCGATATCCTCTCAATCCCCGATTCACACACCTCCTACTTCATCAAGGACCTACAAAAGCTATTTCCCCTCTTTCGCGTGGCATCTTCGGTCGACCCACAATCCGAGCTCCCCCTTTGGCTTGATCAAGACAAATTCTCCACCTCATCGACCTATAAATTCTTCATCAACCCGGGCATTATCCAAAGATGGAACGAATCCCTATGGAAAATTAAGGCCCCCGTGAAAGTTAAATTTTTCGCTTGGCTAGCGATAAACAATAGGATCCTAACCGCCGACAATTTAGCAAAAAGGAATTGGCCGACCATTCAAAATTGCCAAAATTGTGGCACACAAGAAGAATCGGCACTCCAACTATTGTTTTCTTGTAGGTATGCAAAGAGAGTTTGGAGAGCTATGGGGGACCCGATCCCTCGAAACCTACCGACCCACTCCTCCATTCTACAAATTTGGGAGGCAAGTAGGATACTCAAGACCGGAGAGGAAATAAATACACTCGACACTCACTTCATAGCCACCATATGGGGAATTTGGAAGGAGCGGAACTCTAGGATTTTTAAGGCTCTACGAACCACGGCCGCGATCACGGCGACAAGGATTAAGCACGAAGGGAACCAATGGCTCCTCTATTGTTAGGAAGTTTTAAATTTGAAATTTCGAATGTGAAATTTAATTTTATTGGAACCCACGTGTAAGGGTAGCGAGAATTATTTTTTACATCGTTCATGTAAAATTTAAAACCAATATATTAAAATCCGCTTTAATATATTAAAAGAAGATATACGCTTCTTTAGTTCTCAAAAAAATTATACCTTTTCAATCAATATTAAGCGCAACAAAAAAAAAATATTACAAGTTTAAAAATTCACGTAATTTTAATCCGAAACGCAACGAGGATCCGTTCTAGTAATTATTAGAACAACATATGTAAAGTCAAATATTAAACAAAATTATAATATATCCGTTGTAGCTAATGATTTTTATCGATCTGAACCGTATTCGGATCCGGATCCAGAATAATCATTCTACCTTC
The DNA here is from genome assembly GCA_946800325.1 of Luzula sylvatica. Lineage (NCBI taxonomy): Eukaryota > Viridiplantae > Streptophyta > Magnoliopsida > Poales > Juncaceae > Luzula > Luzula sylvatica. Next base: position 19,649,799 of record OX326958.1, read on the forward strand.
CTTTTATTATTCCATTCTTTCATATGTTGTGGAACATCTACTGAATAAGTGAATGAATATCACTATAAATTGTAAATCATGTTATATATTTCTAGTTTTTATTGCCATCAAAAGGAATCAGGAAGAAATGGTCTTCTTCTTGGTTGAAATTGAAAATGACATCAAGAACGAATTAAAAGTCAAAAGTCAAAAAAAGAGACCAAAAAAGAAAACTCAAATAGAGAAAGATGATGACTCGTGTCTACGACTTTTTGTGGAAATTATAAATGTGCACGGTGTCAAGTCAATGGTCACAACTAGTATCCAAGATTTTTTTTTATCAAACTCTTTAGATTTGTTATTGGTCTCTAGTGTAATAATTTTTTTTTATGAAATATATATATAATATATGTGTAGAAAATATTATATACAAAACTCAGCGAGTTTTTCTGTGAACTTTAAAAATAACTTGACTCGCAGGAGTATCGAGTCGAGCTGATTTTTCAATTTTTTTAACAACAATACTAGAGATGTATAAGGTTCATGCATAGTAACGGAGCATGACAATTTATTTTGAGAAACTAAAAAATAATACTAACATAAAATTATCATAAATTTCGAGAGAGCCAACTAATATACATTTTTATAATAATAAAATACACCGAATTACTAATGGGAAATACATTTTGGTTTGTAGACGAAATAAGTTTGCAAATAATCAAAATATCCAACATAATTTGATAATTTCTGAAATAACACTCTCGACTTTTACGTTAAAATAATCGACTTTTGAAAAATCGAGAATTATTAAACATATTTAATTACAATTAACAAAAGTCGAGAGATGTTAAAATGATCGACTTTTGAAAAATCGAGAATTATTAAACAGATTTAATTACAATTAACAAATCCCTCGATTTTTCAAAAGTGAAGAGAAATCTCTCAACTTTTGAATATTTAATGATATATTTCCTTAGATTTTACCATAACATCCTATATGTTCTAATTAGTATATTTAATTAAAATGATAATTAGTACACGTTAGCTATTAACTTAATACATAATTAATATTTATTCGAATTCATAAATTGGAATAAATTTTAATGAATATTTAATGATATGTTCTAATTATCACGTTAATTAAATGCATCATTACAAATATGAAAAATACGGCAGATACATTTTGGAGGAGAGTAATTTTTTTTTAATATCACTGTTGATGAGTTGAAAAAAAATATATAAAATTTTATTGTACTCCAAAATGTACCTGTCGTATTCTCCATATTTGTACTATTGCATTTAATTAATGTGATAATTAGAACATATCATTAAATATTCATTAAAATTTATTCGAATTTATGAATTCGAATAAACATTAATTATGTATTAAGTTAATAACTAACGTCTACTAATTATTATTTTAATTAAATATACTAATTAGAACATAGAGCATGTTATGGTAAAATCTGAAAAAATATATCATATTTTGAATTAAAATCAACCTCTCTCCACTTTTGAAAAGTCGAGAGATTTGTTAATTGTAATTAAATCTTGTTAATAATTCTCGACTTTTCAAAAGCCGATCATTTTAACATCGTCGAGAGTTTTATTTCAGAAATTATCAAACTATGTTGGCTATTTTGATCATTTGCAAATTTATTTCGTCTACAAATCAAAATTTCTCATTACTAATTATATATACAAGAAGTTAAACTTCTTGAACGAGTCGTGTGTTTCCTATATATAATAAATCCCTCCACGTCCATGCATTCCATAAGAGGAAAAGTATTCTCGAGAATAATAAAAAGAAAAAAGAAAGAAAAAAAATCTAATGATGAAAACCAACAAAATCTCGTCAAAGAAATTGATTGCATTCAAAATAAAATTTATTTTTTCTGACTTCAAATAGTATTTTGAATTGAACCAAAGCCAAAACTCAAGTCCTGTCCCTGCATTGACGCCAAGTCTAGCACCCCAATGTACCAGTAATTTTTTCATCCCATTCACCAGAATTTACCGGAATTTACCAGTGAATTTTTCATCCCATTCACCAGAATTTACCAGTGAATTTTCTTACTGAAAGAGACTCCCTTACTTAATTATTCCCCACTTATGAGTGACTTGTTCAAAGAATATACAGTGAATACAAAATATAATATGGGAAAATGTATCTTGCCCCACATTCTCATTCCAATAAGGTGGCAAAGAATTAGGTCAATTAATTAATATTTTTAAGGCGTAATTTCAATAATCTGAAATTTCACGAATACCCCTGCAAACATCTCAAAATATCATGGATACTCTTTCAAAATCCTTCAAATATCATTATTACCTCTATAAATTTTTTAAAATATCACATATACTGATATCCTTATTATATCATTTAAAAATCATCAACATATTTCTCGTTGATAATATGTCAATTACCTAATTTTTAAAATTATTTTTCTATGATAATGAATAATTTTTCTCTAAAATAAAATTTAAAACTATAAAAATTCAAATATTGTTAATTCTATCTCATAATTTTTTCCAAAAATCATTGTTGAAATCAATATTATTCTCAAAATTTTAAGTAATTATTATATTTTATATAAAGGTAAAACAAAAAAAATATTTTGAACGAAAAATTAACAAATTATTAAATAAAAGTTTAATTAGGGGTATCCATGATATTTGAAGTGTTTTCTACGTATATTTATGAAATTTCACGATTTTTTTGAAGGATATGCATCAAATTATGATGTTTTGCAAGGGTACACATGTAATTCTGCCTATTTTTAATTGACCCAATTAAGTGTAATTTGACACGTCTATATTAATATATATTAATTAACGTGTCAATTCAATTAAACAATCAATTAAATCATCATTTATTTCAACCTTGATGGGTGTTGGGGGTGAGTATTGGGAACCCCACATAATATTGCACGATACAAACAAAACTTACTGGTACGTTTGCATAATGGGCAATTGGCTTTTGAATAACTTGACTCAGGATTTGTTTTCTCCATCAAAATCAAGACTGAGTCTTTCTAGAATTTCTGACCACATATTTGTTACTTACTGGTACGTGCTGTTTACTTCACTTCAGGGGAGACTGGTATAATATTCTCATCTATTTTGCATGATATTATGGTGTAGCGAGTTATACGATCGAGATTTAATTTACGCGCATGACTCGTTTCGCAAAAGATCGAAAAATAAAAAGAAGATCCCATCCCTCAAGTCCCCTCTATATAAACAATCATCACCTTAATCCCCAAACACCAACACATTCAACACAAATCACACTCCAATTCTTCTCTAAATACACACACATGGGGAACTGCTTTGCTCAAGGTGCAAAAACATGGGCCCTGGACAACGAAGAATGGGGCGATTGCGTTGGCGAACCGACATACAAGAAACAAAATAAAAATCAGAAGAAGAATAAGAAAAATCATAAAAATTGCGATTCTTCTTCTGCTTCTACGACGGTAAAGCTAAAGATAACGAAGAAAGAATTAACGGAGATGTTAGGAAACGTAGGAGTTAGTATCGACCAGGATTTGTCGATAGAGTCGATTTTGAAGCATATTATGAATATGAATTGTGAGGAAGAGTCCGTACCGGATCGAAACGTGCAATGGAGTCCGGTTTTGGAAACCATACATGAAGTTGACGAGTAGGGGGTTAGTTGGTGTGACAATTTTTGTAAGATGATTTTATAAATTTTTTTAGGATCGAAACATGATGATTTTATAAATGTTTGATTGGGGGAATGATTAGTTCATTACCTATATAGATATGTATTTGATAATTTTGTGTAATGAAATCACGGAAGTGGGATTTTGAGCCCACTCCATTTCTTACTTGCTTCGTCTTATCTTTCTTTTTTATAATAAAAAATAATTTTATATTTCAACGGAGTGCATTTGAAAGGGCATGTATTGTTGTCGAATTTCTTCTCCACCTTATCTTGTACTTTATATGTATAATTTTTCATTTTTTCTATATTATTTTTTTATTCTTTTCTCTACAATATGTATAAATGATTTGTTCTTATTTATACAATTTTATTATACTTTATACCTTTTCTAGTATTTTTATAATATTTTTCTATACCATGAAAATAAAAATTCATGGTTAATACTTTTTCATTATAGATTTTTCTATACTACAATTGAAATATATGTTGTAGTTTATATTTTTTTATTATTATTTATACCTTATTTTCTATACTCTTGATAAAAAAAATATGTAAATAATTATTATTTATATATTTTTTATACTATGAATACAAGTTTTGTTGTTATTTATATTATTTTACTGTGGATAAAGATACGTTGATATTTATAACTTTTCTAATATTTGTTGTAGAAAAATGTATAAATAGTAGTGTTTTTCACCGTGAGTCATTGTAAAAATATATAAATATAAAAGTGAAATGTACGAGGCAAAAACAATTATATGTGCTTTGTAAATTCTTTTTAGGCGCTATTCACAATTTAGGCGTTGCTCGTTAAATGCGTCCTCTCGTCTAATTTTGTTGCCCGCGTTTATTTTAATCCCCTTTGCTGCCACTTAGCACCCTTTGATTCCATCCGGCAGTCATGGGCGTTCCCCCCGGGCGTGCGTTAGCATGCATTTTTGATAATAATGAAAACTATTCTATGACATTCAATTGCTTCACACAAAAAGAAAAGAAAACATATTCGGAGAATGAATTCTTGGATTTGGGTGCAATCCAACTTCTATGTCTGGACTTTGATAGAAAATCGGGATCTGAAAGTCAGGTTCTGCTATTTCTTAATGAAGATCCCCGTGCTACGCGGGGAGCATGATAATAACAATATTTTTCATTTTATTACGAAAGTCGGGATCCAAATATTTTTCATTTTACACTACACCAACTGCAAAACTAACTAGGATAATACCCGCACTATACAGGGAGTATGATAATTATATTTTTCATTTTATTACGAAATGATAATTTGTATGATGATAATAACAATATTACATTAAAATAAAATTATTTTATGTTATATTCATCTTATCATATTATAAAATTGATTTAAATATAATCAAGAATATATTGCACGATTATATAATGTTTTTGATAGAAAATAGTTCTTTATGTTATCAAATTTTAATATATATATTTAAGTAAATAATAATATATAAAAAATAACACGATTTTACAAACAAACAAAAAACTTAATCACAAAAACTTAATCATCGATGGTCACAAAAATTCATGCAAAGTAAGTAAATATATAATAGTAATGTTTTTTTTATTGATGAACAAAACAATGAAAATTATACACAATATTACATTAAACAATGAAAATAATATCAAAATTTAACTTGTCTGTATCCAAAAAAAAAAAAAAAAATTTAACAAAGAAAATTGCGATTCTTCTTCTCCTTCTACTATGGTAAAGCTAAAGATAACAAAGAAAAAATAACGAAGATGTTAGGAAACGCTGGAGTTAGTATCGACCAGGATTTGTCGATAGAGTCGATTTTTAAGCATATTATGACTCTGAATTGTGACGAGGAGTCCGTACCGGATCGAAACTTGCAATGGAGGTCGGTTTTGCAAACCATACTTGAAGTCGATGAGTAGGGGATTGGTTGGTGTAACAATTTTTGTAGGATGATTCGGAAAGATGGTGGCGCACCGAGAACCGTGCAATTATGTACGGTCACTCAAATCGACCTCTCCTAAATAAACGATGATTCGGTACGCGTGCTTGTCACTGCTGCCCCAAAAGTCGAAAGATGGTGGCGCATCGAGAACCGTGCAATTATGTACGGTTACTCAAATTCATCTCAAATCGACCTCTCCAAAATAAACGATGATTCGGTACGTGTGCTTGTCACGGCTGCCCCAAAAGTCGAAAGATGGTGGCGCATCGAGAACCGTGCAATTATGTACGGTCACTCAAATCCATCTCAAATCGACCTCTCCGAAATAAACGATGATTCGGTACGCGTGCTTGTCACGGCTGCCCCAAAAGTCGAAAGATGGCGGCGCACCGAGAACCGTGCAATTATGTACGGTCACTCAAATCCATCTCAAATCGACCTCTCCTAAATAAACGACGATTCGATACGCGTGCTTGTCACTGCTGCCCCAAAAGTCGAAAGATGGTGGCGCATGGAGAACCGTACAATTATGTACGGTCACTCAAATCCATCTCAAATCGACCTCTCCAAAATAAATGAAGATTCCGTACGCGTGCTTGTCACGGCTGCCCCAAAAGTCGAAAGATGGTGGCGCACCGAGAACCGTGCAATTATGTACGGTCACTCAAATCCATCTCAAATCGACCTTTCCTAAATAAACGATGATTCGGTACGCGTGCTTGTCACTGCTGCCTCAAAAGTCGAAAGATGGTGGTGCATCGAGAACCGTGCAATCATGTACGGTCACTCAAATCTATCTCAAATCGACCTCTCCAAAATAAACGATGATTCGGTACGCGTGCTTGTCACTGCTGCCCCAAAAGTCGAAAGATGGTGGCGCATCGAGAACCGTGCAATTATGTACGGTCACTCAAATCCAACTCAAATCGACCTCTCCAAAATAAACGATGATTCGGTACGCGTGCTTGTCACGGTTTCCCCAAAAGTCGAAAGATGGTGGCGCATCGAGAACCGTGCAATTATGTACGGTCACTCAAATTCATCTCAAATCGACCTCTACAAAATAAACGATGATTCGGTACGCGTGCTTGTCAGTGCTGCCCAAAATGTCGAAAGATGGTGCCGCATCGAGAACCGTGCAATTAAAATTGAGTAGTAATATTTCCTGCTTGTATATGTCAAACAAGTTTGAATAATATTTCATGCTTGTAAGAGGGTCGAAATTTGTATATACATTGGCTTTTCTAAGGCTTAAAATTGAGTAGTATCCCACATATTCTCTCAAACAAGTTTGAATGATTTTATTCGATTATAAAATTATAATTATAATTGAAAAATGATTCTATATGATATGATTATGAAAGTAATTATTTTGGTTTTCTCTTTCGTAAAGCTTAAGGTTTCAAATTAAAATTGAAAGTCGACTAAGAACAATGCAAAGCATTTTCTTGTAAACAAATTTGTGAAGAGATTATTTAAATTAACAAATACTAAAGAAAAGCCTCTTCAAGAAATTGATGTCGCAATTTTGCCAACAAATCGACTAGATAGATAATTAATGAGAAATATATCTTTATATTGTGTCTCTAATACCGCTTTATTTTTGCTATATCTTGTTTCAGATATACTATTTATGAAAAATTCAATACATGTTTTGATATTTAAGATTTCTTCAATCATTAAATTTACTTTAATAGTTACTTTGAGAATAAACAAATAAAAAAAATAGAATCAAGGAATTTAACTTTCAATTTTGGAATTGATGGTGTTGAAAATGTGATCGATTCTAGACTGATTAGAACTAGATTGTTGGCATTTTGAACTAGTTAATCTTTTCTGTTTAATACAAGTTATTACATTTCATTTGTCGGTGGTTCACTTTATATTTGAATTTTTGTATTGATGGATATAAGTTCTCATTCGTTTTTAATTTTTGTATTGATGGATATAAGTTCGGAACTAGTGTGTTCATTCGTTTGGCAAGTGGAATTGGATTATAAGGTGGAGGAGAAAAAATTTCTGGAAATAATAATTCCATAGTTTGTTTGGATGTCTAAATTATAATTCTTTGTTTGGTTGTTTAGAAAATTTGGAATTTTAAAATTGGAATTTCATTATTATAATATAATTAATATATTACTAGCAATTGTAAACCCATTATATTCATATAATATTATTATATGAATAAAATAATTACATTATAATTATAATATTCATATAATTAATATAATATTATATTATTACTATAATAATATTAAATGTATTGTTTTATTATTTTAACATTAAAAGCTTGCAATTTCTTTAACTTTATACATAAGAATTAATAACATTGTATTATATCCGCATAATTACTATAATAATTATTATCTTAGTACAATATATTATATTAATTATATAGATTTGAAAATAATAAAATAATTATATTATTATAATAAAATAATATTACACATATAATAAGATTACTAATATATAATAATAATATAATATTATAAAATGCATTGAAATATTATTATAATATTATATTTTATCCATATAATAACATTCTTTATAATAAAATATATAATATTATATTCATTATATTCATATAATATAATTATCATAATTTTTTATTTTTATTATAATAATATATAGTATTATATTAATTTTATAGATTTAACAATCACAATATAATTATTCTTTGATTATAAACTTTTGCTCCACTTTAATATAAATTAATAATATTATAATATAATAATTATATTATTATTATTATTATTATTATTATTATTATTATTATTATTATTATTATTATTATTATTATTATTATTATTATTATTATTGTTGTTATTATTATTATTATTATTATTGTTGTTGTTGTTATTATTATTATTATTATTATTATTATTATTATTATTATTATTATTATTATTATTATTATTATTATTATTATTATTATTATTATTATTATTGTTATTATTATTATTATTGTTATTATTGTTATTATTATTATTATTATTATTATTGTTATTGTTATTGTTATTGTTATTATTATTATTATTATTATTATTATTATTATTATTATTCTTATTATTATTATTCTTATTATTATTATTATTATTATTATTATTATTATTATTATTATTATTATTATTATTGTTATTATTATTATTATTATTATTATTTTTATTATTATTATTGTTATTATTATTATTATTGTTATTATTATTATTTTTATTATTATTATTCTTATTATTATTATTCTTATTATTATTATTGTTATTATTATTATTATTATTATTATTATTGTTATTGTTATTATTATTATTGTTATTATTATTATTATTATTATTTATATATAAATAATAATTATAATGTAATTTTTTTATTATAATAAAATTATTACATAATTGAAATATAATTATTTTATTATTATAATATTATATGTTATTCATATAATAATATTATTTATAATAAATTAAAATAAATATTATACTAATTATATACACATAATAATATTGTTTTATATGATTATTTTAATTATAATATATAATATTATTTTAATTGTATTAATACATATAATATTATTTTAATTGTATTAATATTGTCTTTACTGGTTTGTTAATGAAATTGTCCATTTTGAAATTCCACCATTTTTAGAGAACTTCATTTCACTAGGATTGGGAAAAAATATTTTTCTAGAACTAATTAGTTCCATTATAATTCTCACACCAAACAAAGAATCTTGATTTGAGGAGATTTAAAGTTTCATTCCACTCCAATATTCCACCTCCCAAACATGCCCTAAAATTTAAATTGTATTGTATATACGTAGCATTTATTGAATTAAAATGTGATTATAAGTTAACTAATAATAATTCATCGATAATTGTGAAATTAGGGTGGAGAGGAGCACACAAAAAGAAATAAAAGTTTAAAATATTTGATTTTGTTCGAGTTAAGATTTGAAATTCCGGAATATATAATCCAGGATATGCAATACCATGTTTATGCAAGCAAACATAATCCCGGATTTAAAGTCTGGAGTAATATAAATTATAAAGTCCGGAATTTGAAATCTGGGGTTATATAAAACACAAGCTTTGGCTAGAATCTGGGATTATCTAAAATTCGCGATTCAGATTTCAGGTTAATACAGAAAAATGCATGATTTGGAAACTGGGATTACGATTCCATCTCCTTAAGCTTGTAGGGTTCAACCCCTTTCTGAAAGTAGCAACGTTACAAACCCTCAACGGGTAGAAATTCCCCGCCCTTTTCGTGCGATGACTGTGTACGTGGGCCCTGTTCGCGCAATGACTGTGTATGTGGGCCCTCTTTGCGCGATAACTGTGTATGTGGGCCCTCTTCGCGCGATGACTGTGTATGTGGTCACCGCTACTCCCGCCTTCTCCGCCTATATATACACCTATTTAGATTCTGATTCAGAGAGTCTTCCTTCAATCTTTCTTCTATTCTTGATTTCTTCTTTTAATGGCGGGAATTCGAGCTTGGGCGAGAAATCTCGTTTCAAAGATGAAGAAGAAGAGCAAGAAGGGGAATGGGGATAACTCGAGAGACAGTGCCAAGAAGAAGAAAGATGAGAAGGTGACTGCTAGCGAAGAGGCTACAATACTTCGATTAAACGGCTTGCGTATGCGCGGTGATCTTGTCATGCCGGACAAGAAGAACAACAAGCCGTACCGGCCTATCCCTTGGAGTGCGTTCAAAACTGATCAGGTTTTCTTTTCTTTTTCTTTTTTTTTCGAATTTGCATCTGAGTTTTTTTGATCTTTACAAGAACCTGTCTGATAAGAAGGTTATCTTTTGCACTGGTGATCTTTTCTTTTGAATTCTTTCTTTGCTTTCTGATTTGATGATCGGATTTTGAAAATTCTTATTTTCTTTTCTGTTGTTGCATCTGAGTGAGATTATACAATTTCAAATCTGCATCTGCATCTGAGATTGAATTCATCTTTCATCTCCACTTTCTTCTTTGTTTTGTTATGCAAAATCATAAAATCTGATATTTTGAAATCTACTTAGGATTACAATTTGATTGTAGTATTATGTAAACTGGAATTGGAATTAGAATCCAATTCAATTTGTATTTTATATCTGTAGCATCATTGAATTAAATCGAAATAGCGTATCTTTATAATCTTCAATCAAGAAAGTGTCTAAATTCCATTTCTTTATCTTTCGATTTTGGAATTGATAGATCTATGATCTAAGTTTTGAGCTTTGATGTTGAAAAGATTCTGGACTGATGATTAGAAGGATAACTTGTTGCATTTTTGAACTAGTTTAATTGAAGTGATTACATTTCATTTGTTTGTTGATTGTTAACTTTATAATCGTAATGGAAGTAGTTTGTTTAATTTATATTTGGTCAAGTATGGATTTGTCAATAGTTTTGAATGTTGGTATGGATGAATCTAATTTTGAACTAGTATGTATTGGTTTGGATTGTATATATGTAGTATTTATTGAATTGAAGTTTGAGTATATATTTGCTAATAATAATGGATTGATAATTGTAAAATTAGGGTGAAGAGGAGGTGACGGTCAAGGATGAGGGACATGGAAGCGGGTCGATTGACGGGTCAGGTTCTTCCAAAGCAGTTGGTGTATCGGGTTCGGATTCTGCGAGGCCATATGCGGCAAATTCTGAAGTGCCAGCTGTAATGTCTGATGGCGTCCTTGCTGAGCTGGAATCGGCGAGGTTGTCAAAGGAAAGGACGGTGGATGCTACTGGTCTTTTACAGGTACAAATTTTAGTTCTGAAATTATATATATTTTATTTTTTGAAAAGTATAAATTATATTTTTGAATGAGAGAATTATATTTTTCTAAAATTATATTGTGTACATGAAGCAGATTAAAGAGGAGGCAGGACGTGCGAAGGAGAAAACATACGCGAATTTGCAGGCAGCACGTGCGAAGGAGAAAGGTGCCGAAAAATATGCCAAGGAGATTAAAGAGGAGGCACTTTTCAACTCCCGCATGCGACGTCAGAATGCTGCTTCGGTGAGCCGTGCCGATATGGCTCCTCGCTTGAATGCCATTAATAAGGTATCTTTGTTTCGTTCGCATTGATACAAATAAATAATGAAATATTTATACTGATATGTACATATCTGATGAAGATTCTCTCTCTGCTTTACATTGTATTTCATATCTGATGAAGATTCTCTCTCTGCTTTAAATTGTATTTCATATCTGATTAAGATTCTCTCTTTGCTTTAAATTGTATTTAGGAGGATAAGGACGAGGTGGCTCCTCGCATTGATGTCAATAATAAGGTATGGTTTGGTTTCATTCTCATTCATACAAATAAATAATTAAATATTATCTGTGCTTTGAATTGTATTTAGGAGGATAATGTGCCGCAATGGGACGGGACTCTCATTATCGATGCCGAAATATTGTACGCCTCTATGGACCAGTACGAAGTAGGCGGCCGAGACGCATCCTCCATCCTGACCCTCACGATCGCAGAATGGATGATGTCAAATCCAACTTCCTTCCCCCCGGCTGTGTTCGATTCGCTTCTAATCCAAGGTACACTGATTATGTGCATATTTCTTATTGTTTCAATTTTTAATTTTCTAGTATTATAAATGATATTTTTCATGATTGTAAATGCTATATTCAAAATGAATAATGGTATATGTATAAACGTTTCTCATTTGGTAGGTGGACGCCAGTGGGAAATAATTAAACAGGTTCATCATCGCCGTCTGGACTTGGAGACGGCCTTGACTGCCCCTACATGCCGTCTCAAATCGTTTCCGCGCCATTCTTTCATGGGATATTTTATGCCAAGATCGATCGAGTTACCAAAAGAGTATATTGATGGGCGCTTGTCCTTCGCTGACATATGGAGGAAACTAGAACAAGCGGCAAATTCTGCTACGGTTCCAATTTTCTATATATTGTGCTACTTCCATCACTGTTTTCTTTTGCGGGTAGAAAATAAGGCTTTTTATGTTATCGACACCTCGGGAGGTAAATTAGATCCGCAATGCAAAAAGGCTCACATGATTACATTTAACCAGGAAACAAAGATTTTTGGGAAAAATCCCGATGGTTTTGTAAGGGGGAGTTTGGCTTGTCAAACCTATTTCGAACACTTGGTGGCAAAAGCGTGTAGGGAAAATGCAAGTTCCATCCAAGGATTGTGTCCTGAAAAATTAGCCCAAGTACTCCAAGTCAAGTTGACTCGTTTGGAGTAAGTTATTTTTCTCTACAATTAGAAATATTAGATATCAATTTTCCTCGTATTTTTTTGACTCACATGTCTTTGCTTCTTTTTTTTGTTTAGGTGGAAGTGGTGAGATTGAAAAGGTGAGATGGCACCGTCAAACCGTGCCGAACCGCCTTGATCAGTAGCCATCTCATCTTACGTGCTCGCCACCCACGTGCCAAACAGTCTCCTTTGCAATTCCTATCCAGCTCGAATATCCCGAATCTCCAACCCTGCAATTCCGACACAATTCCGATTTTACCCCTGCAGCCATTGCATCCGCTTTCTCCACATCAGCCTCTTTCGAGGACAAAAATGGAAATCAATTTAGCAAAAAGCACTTACCCCAACTCGTATTCTACGCAATCTCGACCTCTACTTCTTTCCATATGCCACCTCAGCCTGGATCCTTGCCTTATCTTCCATTCCAGTAAGTACTGGATCCATCCAGTTTTCTTTTTATTGTCACTTCAGTACTCAACATCTCTCCAGTTTGTGTTGAACATAAACTATTGTTTTCTAAATTTTCCTAATTTTGTTATTTTTCAGGGGTATCCTAGTATATTCTACTGTCCGAGAATGAACTGCATAATCGCTTTGCATGCATCGAGAACCGTGCAAAAATTTCCGGTTCATTTTATCCATCTCAAATCGACCTCTCCAAAATAAACGATGATTCGGTACGCGTGCTTGTCACTGCTGCCCCAAAAGTCGAAAGATGATGGCGCATCGAGAACCGTGCAATTATGTACGGTCACTTAAATCCATCTCAAATCGACCTCTCGAAAATAAACAATGATTCGGTACGCGTGCTTGTCACGGCTGCCCCAAAAGTCGAAAGATGGTGGCGCACCGATAACCATGCAATTATGTACGGTCACTCAAATCCATCTCAAATCGACCTCTCCAAAATAAACGATGATTCGGTATGCTTGCTTGTCACTGCTGCCCCAAATGTCGAAGGATGGTGCCGCATCGAGAACTGCGCAATTATGTTTGGTCCGGCTAATCCAACTCAAATCGACGTCTCCAAAATAAACGATGATTCGGTACGCGTGCTTGTCACGGCTGCCCCAAAAGTCGAAAGATGGTGGCGCATTGAGAACCGTGCAATTATGTACGGTCACTCGAATCCATCTCAAATCGACCTCTCCAAAATAAATGATGATTCGGTACGCGTGCTTGTCGCGGCTGCCCCAAATGTCGAAGGATGGTGGCGCATCGAGAACCGTGCAATTATGTACGGTTGCTCTAATCCAACTCAAATCGACCTCTCCAAAATAAATGATGATTCGGTATGCGTGCTTGTCACGGCTTCCACCAAATGTCGAAGGATGGTGCTTCATCGAGAACCGTGCAATTAAAATTGAGTAGTATTTCCTGCCCCAAATGATTCGGTCTGTCAAACAAGTTTGAATAATATTTCCTGCTTGTCAGTGGGTCGAAATTTGTGTATATATTGGCTTTTCTAAGACTTAAAATTGAGTAGTAGCACACATTCTCTCTCAAACAAGTTTGAATGATTTTATTTGATTATAAAATTATAATTATAATTGAAAAATGATTCTGTATGATATGATTATGAAAATAATTAGTTTGGTTTTCTCGTTCGTAAAGCTTAAGGTTTCAAATTAAAATTTAAAGTCGACTAAGAACAATGCAAAGCATTTTCTAGTAAACAAATTTGGGAAGAGATTATTTAAATTAACAAATACTAAAGGAAAGCCTCTTCAAGAAATTGAGGTTGCACTTTTGCCAACAAATCGACTGGACAGATAATTAATCTGAAATATATCTTTATATTGTGTTTCTAATACCGTTTTATTTTTGCTATATCTTGTTTCAGATATACTATTTATGAAAATTTCTGTACATGTTTTGATATTTAAGATTTCTTTAATCATTAAATTGCTATTTCTATATAGTATAATCTAATGAATACAGCTGGCAGAATGCCAAAATGTCTCGCCAATTTTTTTAAAAAAATGTGATATGTTTTTCTTAGCCCTTCATGAGATTGAGTTCAAATTACCAAACATAAATTTATAGAAAAAAATAACACACAAAAAGAAATAAAAATATTTAATATTTGATTTTGTGCAAGTGAAGACTTGAAAATCTGGAATATATAATCCAGGATATGAAAAACCATGTTTATGCAACCATACACAATCCCGGATTTATAGTCTGGAGTATCTGGGATTATGAAAAACTCGTGATTAAGATTTTAGGTTAATATAGAAAAATCCAAGATTTGGAAGCTGGGATTAGGATTCCATCTCCTTAAGGGGGTGTTTGGTTGGAGCTTTGGATTTGGAATGACTTCGAATACTCTCTTATGGATTCCATTCCCATGTTTGGTTTACACGCTCGATAATAAAGTAATGACATACTCCATTCCCTAGGGAATAGGATTACCACCAAAATTGGTGGCTTTTCTCCATTCCCATGAGGAGGGAATAAATTTTATTTTAATTTCCAAAAATAAATAGCTCAAGGTTTCTATAAATAAACTCATTTTTACTTTTTTAAAATATGACATGGAATAAATAAGTGTACCAACCAAACAAGGTATTAGAGTATGTCATGGAATGATATGTCTTGGCATGAGATTCCTTGGCATACTTCATGCCAAGACATTTTCCAAAGCACGAACCAAACGGCCCCTAAGGTTAATATAAAACATGATATGTTAGAGCCGCTTTCTAAAAATAGCAGCATTACAAACCCTTACTAAAAATAGCAACGGGCTGAGCTGAGATTCCCCGCGCTTTTCACACGATGACTGTGTATGTGGTCACTGCTACTCCCGCCTTATATTCAGATTCTGATTCAGAGAGCTTTCCTTCAATCTTTCTACTTTTCTGGAATTATTCTTTTAATGGCGGGAATTCGAGCTTGGGTGAGGAATGTCGTTTTGAAGATGAAGAAGAAGAGCAAGACGGGGAATGGGGATAACTCGAGAGACAGTGTCAAGAAGAAGAAAGAAGAGAACGTGACTGCTAGCGAAGAGGCTACAATACTTCAATAAAATATTAACATGTGAAGGTTAATATTCATCATTAAATATAACTAGTGGGTTCCTTGCTCCGCTGCGGAACAATATTTTTTGTATATATAATTTTTTGAAATTATCTTTTTCTAGAATATAAAATAAATAGGATTTGACATAACGTTTTTTTTATTTTAAAGATAATATTTGCAAGAACTTAAATTGATGATATAGATTTAGGATTTATATAATAAAAAACATATATGAATGAAAGAAAATATAAGCTACGCAAACAAAATAAAGATATAAATACAACATTTACTTCTTATTTCTTTCCTTTAATTTTTAATATTTTTAGAAAATCATGTGATCTTGAATTGATGACATACGCTATTATTATTAATTTGAAAGTATAATTATCAAATTTAATATGATATTAAATTGTTTTTAATTGTGTTTTTTTTTAGTTATGATATTATACTTTTCCAAACATAATAATAGTAATGGAAGTGTATTCTTTAAGATGCATGTTTAACATATCATATGTTTAAAACTACATTTGCTAAAAATTGAAAAATATTTGAACCTAAAAATATGACTCGTTACACAATTCGCTACAGAAGAAAGATAAAAAAAATGAAAACAAAATATAGGAACGTGTCAACATGGCATTCATCATTCGACTCTAAAAAAAGTAATACTAATAAAAAAAATAATATAATATTTGACGTTTTTAATTTTTTTATAAAAAAAATTAATTTTTTTTTTTCAGAAAATGTTTTGAAAATTATAGCAAAAAATAATTTGAGAAAATGTTTTCAAGATTATAAAAAATTATTTCAGAAAATGTTTTGAAGATTATAAAAAATTATTTCTTAAAATTATAACAAAAATAATTTTGATTAATATCATTGTGCAAAAAAATAGTTCCATATTTCTTTTAGTTTCTATTTATTTTCATGGACAATAACAAAAATAGTTTTCAAATTATAACAATTGATTTTTTTTTTCAGAAAATGTTTTGAAGATTATAGCAAAAAATAATTTGAGAAAATGTTTTCAAGATTATAAAAAATTATTTCAGAAAATGTTTTGAAGATTATAAAAAATTATTTCTTAAAATTATAGCAAAAATAATTTTGATTAATATCATTGTGCAAAAAAATAGTTCCATATTTCTTTTAGTTTCTATTTATTTTCATGGACAATAACAAAAATAGTTTTCAAATTATAACAATTGATTAATAAAATTTTTGAAAAAAAAGTATTGTGTATATGTTGGCGTCGTCAATCAATAAATTATGTGAAATATAACACATTGATTAAAATATGTGTTTTTTTGGAGTCCTCAATCATTTCTTATTTTAAAACACCTCAAACATTAAAAATAAAACATGCTATAAATGAGTTTCGAACCCAGATCAGCAACAACTTGAGCATGAACTCTTACAATCTAGACTATACAATTTATGTGACTTAGTATTATTTTTATTGTATTTATCTCAGAAGACGCTGGTAATTATATTGGACAAAAAATTGAGCTCATGCGGGATTGAACTCGAAACCTCAACTATGAGGGCATGAAGGCTCTACCTGCTGCGCTAGTGAGATTTTCTGATAGAGAATTGTCTTTAGTTTATTTATACATGACTTACATGGTAATATAATACTATACTTTAATACTAAAAACATTAAAACAATCAAAAAAATTTTGGAAGTGGGTTTCGAACCCTGGTCGCCACCATCACGCGCGCTAGACGTTGCCATCTGAGCTATCATCAACATATGCTTGCAACTATATTTGTAACATGTTATTTATGCAGGACACGTGTCAAAAATCTGTGCAATTCATTAAATTTTAAAGTATAGTATTAATATCACAACATTTAAAATAAAAGAATTTATGAGATATTAAGGACATGAAACATCTCATTTATCATCAAATGTCATTTTCGGTTATAACATAAGAAAATAATTAGAGGTCATTTAATTCTCCAAATGAAACCCAAATGGAGAAGATTATGAGGGCTCTCATTCCACTTTATTTATACTCATACCAATAACCAGGAAAAGAAGAAAATGGAAAAATTCTTTTATCAAGGAAAAAATAGCAAACCATCTCAAAGAAATATAGATCTCTCAATTATATTATTTAGTTTCCAACTTTCGATAGAAGAAAATTTGGTTGAAGAATTGGTGTACGTGACTTCATCTTTTTCGAGGTGTAAGTCTTCCTTTCTACGACATTGGTACTAGATCGGAATCGGGACAAATCGAAGGTGTAAAATCTTGTAGATGGAGAAACGAAATATCCTGTACTAGAGGACGTTATCTGTCTTTAGGACAGCAATGACTCGATCACGCGACTACACCAGGTTTTTTTTTGATTTATTTATTTATTTGGTTATTTTATTGAAATATAACCAACAATACCAGCCTATCCCGTGGAGTGCCTTCAACTCTGACCAGGTTTTCTTTTTTCTTTTTTTCGAATTTGCATCTGAGTGTTTGATCTTTACAAGAACATTTGTTTAGTTGTTCTGTTTAATGATTGCATTTTGAAAATTCCTTGTTTGTTTTTGTAGTCTCATCTGAGTGACATTATACAATTTCAAATTTGCATCTGAGATTCAATTCATCTCCCCTTTGTTCTTTGTTTTGAAATCTAATTGGGATTAATATTTGATTTTAGTATTATATAAATTGGAATTGGATTTAGAATTCAATTCAGTTTGTTTTTGATATCTGTTGAAATTAAATCAAACTAGTATATTTTTATATCTCTTGAATCAAGGAAGTGTGTAAATTTCATTTCTTTAACTTTCAATTTTGGAATTGATGGATCTATGATCTAAGTTTTGAGCTTTGATACTCCAACTTGACAACTTCGAAATAAATTCGCACAATCCAGTATTCCAACTCTCAACAATACGGGTTTCCGAATCCCGAATTTTGATAAAGTCGGAATATGATTTCTTACAAAAAGTTAGCGGGAAAAGAAAATAGTAAAATGGCGCTCGAAAGTTCGTCTTCTTTTTCATGATTTTTCAAACAAAAGCTGAGTTCTTCTATTCTCTCTCTCTAATGGCGGATTTCACAGATCCTTCCTTCTCTCTAGGCTTCGATTTCGATTTCGACCTCTCCGACGATGAACGAGCAGAAGAAGAAGATCCTGCATTGGAATGCAAAGACACAGAGAAGCTACAGTTGCCTCCTGTACAAGAAGAATTTGAATCGCCGTGTTTCAATTCGTTTACTAGTGAACTACAACTTGATCTAATTCAAGATCTGGAGCCAGAAGAGGCGCCGGCTTTCAAGAGATTGAGAAGAGGTACTGCTCCTGCTTCTGTTTCTTCTTGAACTACAACTTGATCTAGATCGAAATCAAGGCCCAAGGGGCTTTAACAAGCCAATCGACAAAAATAATCAAGCCCCAAAAGATCATACCAAATTCAATTTCTCCCACCTCATCAAATCTAGAGAAAGGGTAAAGAACAAAACTCAGTCCTATTGAGAAAAATCTATTTACTTGATTCCGATTCCGATTCAAATCCAGATTTCAATTGCAACAAAAACAAACAAAAAATTCTCAAAGAACCGGACCAGTTCAAAAATTGGCCACGCTAGCACCGGACCAGTTCTGCGAAGAGTATTTCAGGTCAGAAAAGACCGAAATGCCCCTCAGAAGAAAGAAGAAGGCAGTACGAGTATGTGCAGTTCTAGGGTTTTTGATCCAGTTGAATTCACCAAAGATTTCGACGATATTTTACCAAAAGAAGAGTTATCTAGTGCATTTTCAAATAATAAACCTCCATGTTATAAATATTTCAACCATAACGATGTGAGAATAATAAACCTCCTTGTTAGAAAGAGATTGCCTCATTTCACTCCTATTGGTACTTCAGTAAATAATGTTACAGGAAATGGACGAAATCGAGATGAAAATATCGATTACATGTAAGTGTATTTTCCAATTTAGTATATGAATTGCGAGTTTTAAATTTTGTATTTTTGTTGTTTAGGGGGGCAATTTGGTAAAAAAGACGAAATTAAAGGAAAAAGGGTGAGAAATGGAGTGAAGAAGATCTCGGCACCTACAGATGTAGGAAAAAGACGAGTTCAAGCAGAAGGCAAACGTCTGGTCATTGGTTCACCGGTCTGGATGGCAAAAAGGTAATTTATTTATAATAAATTTGTAATCGCATAACTATCATTACTGTGATTATAATAAATTTGTAATATTTTTTCAGGTTTATGAGGCGAAAAATGGACAAGAGCTAACAGGGCAGTTTGCATACAGACAATATAAGAAGACAAGCGAACACTTAAAAAAATCATTAAAATGATCAAAATTTTGTATTTATTTATTTATTTGATGATTATTTTACAGGATAATGGTGGTGGATTTCGCAAGTCAAAGAAACAAGGATCCACTAGAAAGAAAGCGAAGAAATGAAACATAAGCAATTAAATTTAAGGCCCTTTATATAAATATAGTAAAGAAAGAAAATTAGTATATTATGCGCATATCCAAAAAAGAACAGGACTAGAAACAATTCATTAGGAGATCAGTTCGACTCCTTGCTCGAGCAAAGCATCGGATAAAGCCTGATTAGCAGACTCGGTAGGATGAAAGCTATCCCAAAACACGTAACCAGTAGCGTTCGAACACGTGCCCGGTGATACCCGATTGCATAAAAACGAAGTCTCGATTATTCCAGTCCCGCAACACGCCTTTCTCGTCTCGAAAAACCCTTCAATATTACAACATCACATTGTTAATAAACATGCATGAAATATTTTATTAAAAAAATAGTACCATTTTCGGCGGGATTTTTTATAAGATCGAGGAGGGGATTGAATATATCCAAGAAGACGAGTTTTAAATCTTCGTGGGTTTCTCTTAAGGTCGTAATTGCAGCGTCGAGTTTCGTGTTGAAAGTAATGGCGTTAACATTGAGACGTTCGACACATTCGTTCTGTCCCAAACCGAATAGAGTGATCGATGCTGGGAGGCAACCAAGCGGGGGCAATGACGTTACACCGATCCTTCTCGCACCGAGATTATACAAACCCTAAATTAAATAAAACACGTGATCATTTAAACTTTGCAACGATTTTTTTTTTTTGTACGTTGACGAAGGAGTCGAAGGAGTGGATGAGAAGATCGGCGAACTGGTCGGGAGTGTAGATAGCGCGGAATGCTGGATTGATGTAGTAATTTTGCACGTAATCGGAGCTTCCCATGCTCAGAAGGTAGATCGATTCGGTAATTAGAGTCGTTGCGGTTTCTTCTCCCGCAAATTTGCGCACCTTTTGTTGGTACTCTTCGAAATTATGCAATTGATGTGTTAGCGGTATTGCCCCCTAATAAAGAGTAAAGAGATCAATATACATTGTTAATTATTTGGTCGGTCTATCACTTACGTATAGTCTCGCAGTTGTATCTAAATATCCGGATCCACCAGAGGCGAAATTGGCGCCACTCAAGAGGTTGTTTCCTCGAGCCTCCTTGCTGAGATATGATGGAGGATATGAAGTGAAGCCCAATGTCTCGGCTGAAAATAGATAAAAGAAAACTCGTTAAACAAGTGATTAAATAAGGGGTTATATATGCAGCCCCACAAACTAAAAAAAAACCTTGATGAGGTGGCAAAGGCGATTTAAATTGACCGTTTAATTAAATTGACACGTCAGTTAACATGTATTAATATAAACATATTATAAATTATTTACGTGTCAATTAATATTTAATTGAGTCAATTAAAAAGTCTAACTAACTCATCTAACCATTTTTGTCAGCTCATCAAGAATGTTGGGACGAGTTTGTTGGGAGGGGGGCAAGTATATCTTCCCATTAAATAATGAAAAAATGTTTTTTGTCGTTGTAATTACCGGTGATATCGGTGGCGAGCTTGCCGTTGCAGAACCGTCCTGTCGGTTTATGCGAAATGAAATCTCGCCCGTAAGGCGGGAAAACTGCCTTAACGACGGTAACCAAATTGTTGTTGTTTCCTGTATCCATCACCGAGTCTCCGAATATCATAAGGCCAGGTACGAGGCTTTGTCCGTAGGAAAATTTGATCTGATAATAAACCAAGAATTGGGTTATTGAAAGGAGTAGCATGTAGAGTTTTGCCATGATTTGGAGAAGATTAATGGGTTTGTGGAGAGGTGAGTAGGAGTAAGGGTTTTAGATAGTTGTGGGTAATGAGATCATGGCAGA
Source organism: Luzula sylvatica (assembly GCA_946800325.1). Lineage (NCBI taxonomy): Eukaryota > Viridiplantae > Streptophyta > Magnoliopsida > Poales > Juncaceae > Luzula > Luzula sylvatica. The sequence continues at coordinate 19,671,855 of OX326958.1, forward strand.
CAAGATCATGATGTGATTTATTATTATCGTACCATTTGAAAAGAAGGTGCACTTTGATTTTTGTCATGATCAGAGAGATAATAAGTGGATTTTACTTTTTTATTTAGGTTTTAATCAGCCAATTCCGAAATTGAGGACTTTGATGGATGTACTAAAATTAATTTAATTGAAATTAATTTAATTGTACTGAAATTAACCTGCCGAATATATGATTTAAAGAGGAGTAGTCTTGTTGCCAGAGAGATCTGGTCTTTTACTGAAAGGGTTCAGTTTTGGTCTCGACTGAAATTTACCAATTTGGAGTATGTAGGTAAATACTACTAGAGAAACTAATTTTAGTATAAATAGGGATATATGTGAATAAATGCTTGAAATCGGTTCATGCCACATGGTGAACCAAGTTTTCTTCACGAGAAAATTTTTGGAGAAGAATGAGCTTATCGGATATATTTTGCCAAACGGGTCCATGTGTTTGAGAAAGGATCCAAATTCTAGCTTGGGCTAAAAGACAGGCCCAATTAAGCAACGTGATGCTGAAAATGACTAGTTGGTATTGTTTGGACTCTGAGCCTTCTCTCTAGATTGAATAGTTCAATTTAGAGGTAACATTCCCTTTATTTGTCTTTCCCATGCTGGATTAGGGATAATTATTTTATGATCTTATTTCTGATCAAATAAATTTGGGAATAATCAGGGCTTTTTAGAATCAGGTTGAATTTTTTTGTGTAACAAATTACATGGAGTGTAACCAATTTCATTTGTTATTAATGACGTCACACTTCGGCAAATTGTCATCACAAATTTCATTTTCATTACAGAACTTTTGTTTTCTTTCATTAATTTGCATTGAGGAGGACCCACTCACTCTTCGTCTTCAAGCCTTGTACCATCTCGTGATATTTCATTTTCAATATATTGTTTTTCGGTGTAATACATAGTTTGTGATACTATTAAATTATTTTGCGACAATATATCATTATGAAGTTAGCATCATTATCAATATTTTATATGTATCCTTCTGCGGTCAATTTACAGCATCGTAGGTTTTTGTGTTTGTACAAATTTATTTTGACTTGGGGTTCATAATCATTTCATTTTCTTTTATTATCGTCCATTTTACTGATTGTAAACAACAAAATTTTACTAGTAAAATATATAATTTCGATGAATGATCAATGATCCGCAGACCGATGGGCTTGGGGCCAGAAGATATGAATAAGGTTAGAAGCCTCTGTGGGCTGCCTCCAACAAGTTTAATAGAAAACTTAGAGATGGGCCCAATTGAAAATATAGAAAATAGCAATAATAACAAAGGCCCCATTGGAGTCTAAATCCCATGATCATAAAGACCTATATAGAGTTGAAAAGCGTAATCCAACCATCAAACATCTCAGTTCACACTAATTAAACTTTACTCCTAAAGTCAAAAATGGGATGTTTAGGTTTTATTTTTCATTGGGATATCTTGGTTTTATTTTTTGTATATCTTCACCCTATAAACTTTACTTCTAAATGATTGCCCTTGCTCATCTTGTTGCTTTAGCAAACATTGTTCCAACGCCATACCCATTTCTCTACCATCATGACTAGAAATGGGACAAAAATTCAGAATTTTTTTGTTTAATTTCCAATTCTTATCAATAAAATGGGATGTTAGACACATGTAATTTAATCTATTCAATGAAGTCCACGTGTCGGTGGTTAGACATACCCTTTAGTCTTTAATGTCAATTTTCAATTTCTTCTTCTCATTTAGATACAAATTATAACAATCTCTCGTGATTGTTATTCGAGAAAGTATGATAAATCTTGGACACGCAACGGCTAAGAACCGTTTGAACCCCTCTTTATCAAATGAAAAAAGTGGTTCACCAATAACAATCATCTCGGTAAGAGAATCCCTAATTGCAGCTTGGTCAAACCGCCAATGGCCTACGGTACCGGTTTTTTCGCCAATTTGGGTCGGTTGAAGGGTCAAGACCGACTGTTTCGCATCTTCTTTACGCGAGCACTTGATCTTCAAGTGATTAATTAAGTTTGTTGTTCCATTTCTACAGCCAAAAGTATGATCGAACAGGTGAGTTCCATTACTCTTTGTTTCCTTTTTTATTATGATTCCGAGCCATTTTTCTTTGATGAAAATAATTGAAACATTATAAATAATTTTCAATCTTTCAACAGAATGCCTGTTTTTCATGATTTTTTGTAGCAAATAAATGACACGGCGAAACCTCAATCTAAAATGCAATCGACAATTGCACAATATTGACAATCTAAATTTTGTGTATTATGACATTTATATATTTGGACATAAGTTTCAATGAATGTGATTTTGAATGTCATGTTTCACAACATTTTAAATTATGTAATATTCAAAAACAAATACACAAAATAGAAACATCCAAAAATTCACAAAATAAAAATCACGAAACACGACTTTTCAAGTACTTTGGAATATAATTTTGATTGCGTGTATTCTATAACTAATACTGTACACAAAAAGAAAATCATGATTTTTAAAATTGTTAGTTAGAGACATCAAATGTCAAGAATATTCAAAAATACATAAAAAATCGTGACTGATAAAAGTGCACAACGATTTATCCAAAATTGAACAATTAAAAAACATCGTTCCATTTAGAAAATGTAACAAAAATTTAACTTCACAATAAAAACTACATCATCATAAAGTAGAGATCCTACAAACAAAACAATGTCAACAATTCGAACAACCGCGTAATCGCGCGGAGGTTTTCCTAGTATATAACATTATATATTAACCTGAATTTTTTTTGGTATGATTTTAATATTTTTTTGTTAATATTGAAGTGTATATTATATCATTATTTAAATATTAAATTGAAATATTTTGAGAAAGTCACATTATATTTGTTAGGTCTACACCAGACCAAATATATATATATATATATATATATATATATATATATATATATGGGAATGATTCCATAGAGTCTCTATTTAGAGTCCTTATTTGGAGTCCCAATCCAAACCGTCATTTAGTTTGATGGATGGCTGAGATTTCACAGAAAAAATACATGCTGCCCAAACCTTTTCTCTCTTGACCGCTTCCTAACCCTAACCCAATCTCTCCTTCTCTCTCTCGACAAAGAGCCACACCTCCACACCTCCAGCAAGTACCTGTCGAAGAACCGCCATGGTCGGCGCGTCGACCTCGACGAGCGTACTCGGAAGAGGAAGGTTCGTGAATTCAAGAAGCACTTCAAGGAAGCACAAAACGTGAGTTTTGTTTTACAGTTTATAGTTTGTTTTCGCTCAAATTTGAGCTAATAAGCATTGATTTTGAGTCCTCTCTCTCTCTCTCTCTCTCGTGCGACAGATTCAAATCTTTTTTCGAGAGAGATGTGAGAGGGGAGCTGTTTTGGATTTAGTTTTTATGATAGACATGCTTATGCGGAGCAGACTAAGGGTTCCGGTCGTGATTGGTTCGACTGGTACCAATCACCTCCATCCTCATTTCATTCTCTTCCATTGTATATAAAATGTATTTTGGTACAATTCAGATATAATTGAGGCATAAATTAAGAGTAATTAGGTAATATCTGGGGGGGGGGGGATTAGGTATAATTGAAATTTAATTTGATATAATTGCGGAATAAATGTAAATTGCTGCAAAGGGTTAGTACTAGTTCATTCTCTTCAATTCCAGCACATACTACTGCCCTACTATTCTTTCCCCTTCTTGCTGAATTGCCAGGGAAGAATATCGCTGCGAAGAGTCTTGTGAATCGCCGGTGAAGAATCTTGCACACGATTGAGGTTCCTCTCTCGTATCCTGGTTCAACGGCACGATATCTACCCTTTTCTGCCTCCTCTTGTCCTACTGGTATAATTGGCTATCCATTTAGATTTTGAATACTGTTTTTTACTCGGAAAGTTCTCTTTCTAAAGAAGAAATTACAAATTTTCATTTTGACCCTTATTTTTCTGATATTACAAATAGGGCCCAGAATGCGAGAGATTTATTTGGGAAGACATGCACACTTGAGCAATTGAGTTGTACTCTGTTACGAACCTGCATAATCGAGGCTCCCATTGAAGCACAGCCCACTAGTTTGTCTTCAGAAAGTTTGAAAAGCTATCTATTTGGATTTGAGATATTATGCCGTTGAAAATAAATTTGGTAGTGAGGATATAGTCTAGTTTATATACTTACGAATATAGGTTTTTATAATTAGTTATTAGTTAATAGTGTGAATTTTTGAAAGAATGTTGATTAGTAGAATGTTGTCTTCTAATATGTTAACTCATACAAGGATTAATGCAGTTTCTTCTTAAACAATTCTGTTTTGGTGATGCAATAAAAATAATTAAATGTTACATTGACGAATATTGATCTGTTAAATTTCTTAACCAAGACCACAAAGTAATGCTCGAAAAATGCAAACGTTTATCATCTAAATTTAATATATCATCTAAATTTATAAGTAAAACATCACTAGAACAACATACTCGTACCAAATGTACCAACCAATTATACCATTATACAATTCATTGTCGAATATAATACAATTATGCCATTATACAATTCATTTTCAAATATATTACAATTATACCATTATACAATTCACTAGAAAAAACTTCCTGTAACACATTTATGAAAACATATCCTTCAACCATTTCATGAAGCAATCAACTTACTTAAATTTTCTCTCAAAGTATAATATCCCATTCGTACTTTAACCCCCAGCTTAGGCTTTTCGTCGAGCACCATGACTACGGTCTATAAGAAGTGAAGGCAGTAGAAAACTGTTGGCACCGATCACATCCTTCGGGGAATTCATTCGAACAATCTCCTCCTGATCTGTACCGGTATCTATACAGGTACTTCATTCGAACAACCTTCTCCAAATTGTCAGTTTTAGTTGATTTTATCAACTAATTAAATAGATAAGCATACAAATTGTACATAGCTTCATGTAGAAAATCATTCAAAAACAAAAACCTGAATTGTCATGAAAATTGAACTTATAAAATGTATCCTATGAGCCCTAATTCAGAACAAACCCTGGAATTGTGCATGACATTAAACCCAATTCCTAATCAACCCCAATTTAAGTATAATGAATCATATTAATCGTTAACTAGTTCCAAATAACGACATATTAATTCCTAAATACATGAAATGAACTCTAAATACAGTTGTTGAATCCCAAATAGCCCAAAATCAGTCAATTTTAGTTGCTATCGCAATAAAACAAATTTATTTCACAATTTTCGTAGAAAAAATGAGGAATCACACCTGGATGGGACAAAAAGAGAGATGAGAACCCTAAATTTCTCCGGCATTCGCGTAAGAGGAAGAGATGTCTTGGACAGTCCAGAGAGAGAGATGAGACGGCTCCTTGTTTATCAAAAGAGAGAGAGAGAGCTCCTCCCACAGTCGATCTCTATAGGAGACTGAATCGTTGAAGAGACATTTCAGGAGACTCGATCGAACAAGGGCGTTGAGATCTATGGCGAGCTATCGCTTGAGGAGAAGAAGTGACATGCGAGAGGGAGAAGGCAGAAAAGTAGGGAAAGGCTTGAGCCGTGCAGTCTCTTCACTCTTGGTTCGGGCAACATATTATTTTTCTGGGCAGCGTTTGCTTCTATTAAATCTGGTTCATTCATCTTAGATGGATCAACGGTCAAGATTTGGACTCCAAATAAGTACTCCATATAAGAACTCCATGGAACCAGCCCCTATATATATATATATATGGGAGTTCTATCATACACCCTTTCAAAAGAGTACTTTGGGTATTTAGAAGGGCGTATCATATATTTTTCTTTTTATAGATATTTTTTCTTTCACGAACAATTCAAATTTCTTATTTAGCATATCATTTATTAATAAATACACTTGAAAAATTATTTTAAATACTCATTAATTAATAATTACACAAAATACCATTGAAAATTAGTGTATCATAAGCAAAATGGTGTATGGTAGAACTCCCCACATATATATATATATATATATATATATATATATATATATATATATATATATATATATATTGAAGGAAATACAGTTTTGGATCAACGCTAAAATGGTACGTAGTACAAACGAACGTACACGTTCGTGAGCATACGAAACAGATTAGTAAAACTGGTATAACGTTCAGTAGGAAACTCCGATTTGAATGGTTCAAATTGGGTTAGTTAGATAATGAGATTATCTAGAACTTGCATGTTGTAATATATTTCATTTGAGCGAAGTATCAGTGTCGTTCTAATGGAATACCGAAAGGGTACGACAGTTTGACATACAGTCAGTAAAACAACCGTAACTTTCGGGTCCGAACTCCAATTGGGCTGGGCCAAATTGGGTTGGAAAGATAATAAGATTATCTACAACTTTCGTAAATGTTCAAAGTCGGTTGGAATGATTTAATATTTTCGTTCTGACAGAATACTGAAAGGGTGTATGCAGTTTTCTGTTTGAAAAGGTGTATAGAAGATATACATACCTTTTGGCCCATCCTTATCCTATGGAGTATATATAGGATGTTTCTCTCTCTCTCTCTCTCATCAGGCTAATTAGATTAGTTCAACCAGAAAATTAATGGAGTTAATTCAGAATTAATCCTGAAATTAAGAGACTCTAATCACTTGATGAAAGAGTGCGAAGAGATTGAGAGAGAAAGAGAAAAGAGGAGAAAAGAGTTTTCTCCGTCTAGAGAATCGAAACGCAATCATGCAAGTTCGCCGGTGCATCGTCTAGGCAGGTGCATCCGCGACCGGGGTGCTACGACTCACGGTGGATACGGGTAGAGGAGCGACACATGTGGCTCTTCGTTGTCATCAAACCGGAGAAGTAATCGAGTAACGGGCTGTGGAAGCATGCGGGCATGGAACGCACGAAGACAACCCGAGGCGTGTCGAAACGGTGGGAGACGTGCGGTATGGGACGTACGGGCTAGTCACCAACGTGACACCGAAAGAAGAGAAGGATGAGAGCGATCAACCCGTCGTGCATGATCAATTTCACGCTGGTAATCGTCTATCTTTCTTTGCATCGTACCCTCGAAGTCATGGCGTGATCTTGGATTTAGGGAACCGGACCGGACATTCATATCCGCTGTGCGGGCCCGGGGTCGGGCGAATTCCCAACAGTGGTATCAGAGCGATCGCCATCGATTCGAGGGTCGAATCATAGTCGTATATTAGATATACGCACGGGTTATCAAAGTTCGTACCCGTTTGCATGATGTTACATATATATAATGTCAAATTCCATTAAAATCACAAGTGAAATTCTCTAAAGATCGATTAAAAGTTGATTGAGAGAATCTAGGAATGATCGTGAAAAGGTTTCATGATTGATCGTTTTGGAAACGAGCGAAAACAGGCTGAACAGCGCAAAAATCGCATAGTCCGTTATAACGGACTGGTTTGTCCGTTGTAACGGACACTGTACAGGATACAGGAAATTAGGAATTTCTGCGAAAATCACATATTCCGTTGTAACGGACTTGGAGTCCGTTGTAACGGACCCTGTATATGATGCGGGGATGTGAGGAGGACTGTGAAAAATTGCATATTCCGTTGTAACGGACTTGGAGTCCGTTGTAACGGACCTTGTATATGATACGAGGATGCGGGGATGCCTAGGGTGTCTCTTGGAGTCCGTTGTAACGGACATGTTCCGTTGTAACGGAAGTTTTTGCAGTTGGTTCGTTGTAACGGACTGTATGTTGCGTTATAACGGACTGGTCCCTGGAAATTTGGACAATGATTTGCAGAAAATAGCGTTGTAACGGACCTAGGTTGCGTTGTAACGGACATGTTTCTGGCAATTTTGGCCAAACTCCGGAATAAATAGCGTTGTAACGGACTGGAGTTCCGTTGTAACGGAGGGCTAAGAAAATTGGAGGTCCGGTTTAACGGACTATGGTGCGTTACAACGGACTGGTTTCTGGTTGCTGATTTTGTTTTCGTGATAACTTTGGCTACAAAACTTGGAAATTTGAGTTCTTTATATCGATTTGATCGGCATCAATCATACTAGCATATAATTAGATAATTATTTAGAATAATTAGACTCCCAAATAAAATCATATGCATATTGAAAATCTTGTGATAGTGATATAATATGATTATGTCACGAATTTAGAAACATGCAATGGCATGATCCCTCATAATATTTAAGTCATGGAAATGACTTCCATATTCACAACCACTATGATCGGTACTACGGCTCACATGGGTTAAGGCCAAAGCCGACATGGGTTATTGTAGTCATCGACGGGGTGGCAAGCGTTAAATAGGGACTGATAAGGGTTAAGGCCAAAGCCGACTTATTAGTAGTTTATTTGAACGATACGTTGAGTATGGTTGTGACTTAACCGTTCAAGCCAGTAAGGGTTAAGGCCAAAGCCGACTTGATTGGAAGTTCGGGGCATAGATAGGATGCACACACGGAACTGGGATTGTATGTGATACGATCCATCACCGAAATCCTAAAAAGGTTCAAGAGTCGCATTGGATGCGATTGGATATAATCCTACCTAAATAGCGAGATCCCACCCGTCTGCCAAAGCAACTTGTGGGAGGATCGTGATATATGGGTCTTGGGTGTTATTGACTTGGAGTCCCGTTTCGGTATGAGGGTTATCGATTCGATAAAATAACGCTATCATATAATTATCATATAAGTATATAGATTAAGTACGCACGGTTAGGAGTTAATCTTCATCATCCGTTTAGAATTATGTTTTCTAGCAACACCAATGATATCGATGAGATCGATATGATAGATAGCTTGTGGGCCATAATTGCCATGATTAACCTTGATGGTCAAAGAATGGTTCTTAGACTTAAAGGGACGTGTTGGACACAAATATGGCAGATTCGGGGCTCGAGGCTTTGGCTTTAGAGAAAGCCGGGTTCGATGAACTTTAAGAAGGAATCGAATGATATTACGTTCCTTGTGGTGGCATGTATAGATGCATATTCTCAAAATTGTTTTGAGAATTCGGGTGTATATGAAAGTAAAACACAACGCTCATGAAATAGTATCAAGAGCTAGAGCGCGTTGAATGATTCAATGCGGCTCATAGAGTAGGTTAATTTTGAGATGCCTTATGGGTCTTGGATTAACACTCGTGTGTTGATGGTGCGAGATTTGATCTTCGTGACCGAATATCATATGCATTCGATAGATAAGTCGATTCCGGAGTTGCATGAGATGTGATGTAAATTTGAATAGGAGATGCTTGGAGCATCCGAGGAATCCAATGCATTCAGATGCGTGGATGTCCTTGTAATTCAAAGGCAGGATCGAAAGAAATATAGGTCTAAGGGTATTTTGGGAAAATGTTTTCCAAACAGAAAGTTCGGACAAAGAGTGGTCCAAACTAATGATTCAAAGAATGGTGAAATCCGAGGAGGATTAAACCAAGAGGTTGATTGCTTCTTTTGGCATTGCCGTCTTGGCCATATAAACGAGATTTGCGTATCTAGATTCTATATGATGGATTGCTAGAATCATTCGAATTAGATTCGATTGATTAATGCGATACTTATTTATTAGGCAAGACGACAAAGGGCATCATTCTCCAAAGGTTGGAGAAAGATCCAACGAATTATTGGAAATTACATTTAGATGTAATGTTCCGATAAGTTCCGAGGCAAGAGGAGGCTATCGGTATTTTGTTACGTTTATGGACGGTTAAAGTAGATATGAAAATATTTATTTAATGCGTGCCGAAATAGAGACTTTTGAAAGGTTCAAAGAGTTTCAAAAACGAAATACAAAATCAACTAAGCAAGAAAATCAAATCTTTTCGATAGGATCTAGAAGGCGAGTATTTGAGCTAAACCTTTCGATAGGATCGAAGAGGCGATATTTGAGTTATGAATATTGATGATCATTTATGATTGTGGAATCGTTTCACGATTGCCTTTATTCGGAACATTGAGATGTGTCCGAAAAGAGGAAATGAACGCATGTTGGGCATGGTTTGATAAATGATAAGTCAATAGGATCTCACAAAAATGTTTTGGGGATACGCGCTTGAGACACCGGCACTAATGAATGGTTGCATATAAGATATGGACCATAAACCTTCTAATCGGTACAAAAGACACCATATGAGATATGGATCGGAATGGTTCCGAAGTGGTCATTTGTACAGATTTGAGGATGTGGGTATATTTCGAAATTTGTTTCGGTTAAACTCAATCCCAAATCTGAAAATTGTTCGTTTATCCTTAAGGAAACTAAAGGGTATTCATTCTAACGTCCCGACGAAAATGAGATTTTCGTGGCTCGAAGAGATGCCTTCTTGGAGGAGGACTAGATGCGCACAAGTTTGGAACTTGGTGCCATTTATCTCTATGCGGGCTAGTGGGAGTAGAACAAATCTCGAAAGAGTTCGAGATCTGAAAATGAACATTGTACTGATGAAAGTTGACATGGCTTTATCAAGAGTTGATGAACGCAAGTCGAACACACAAAGGAATTTTTCGTAGATCAAGTAGGCTATATCATAAGCCGGTAAATACGAATTTATCGTGGCTAATGATGATAGATCGAAATCATATGATGATTCGATATCCTACACGGATGCTATGTAAAATGATTCCACATGACATGGTGTCATGAAATCTGAGATTCGATCCATGTAAATTATCAAATTCAGCACTTGATTTCATCACTTTCTGGGTTAGACCCGTGAAATGTGAGTGGATTTTTCAAGACGAAGAACCGACATGGATAGGAATACACATATATGTAAAGCGAGGCTTTTTGCGAAGAGTTTCATGCAATTCATAGTCGGACTATGAAGAAACATTTTCGCATGTTGCCATGCTTTCACATTCTCGAAATTCTGCTTGTCATGGTCGCGTATTATGACTATGTGATGTGACAAAATGGATGTCAAAACCGAATTTCTTAACATAAATTTTATGAAAGGATGTGTATTTGACACAACCTTACGGTTTTGTCGATTCATAAGAACCGGGGATAAGATATGCACGCTTTAACGATCCATATGATGGATTAGAAAAATCTTCTCGGAATTGGAATATTCGTTTTGACGAAGTTATAAACTGTTATAAAATTGTCGAAACAAATGGAAACTTTGTGTACACATGAAGGTTAGTGGGAGCTGCATTATATTTCTTATAACGACAAAGGATTTAGACGAGACTGCTTATGAATTAAGCGTGAAGATCTATAGAATAGATCTAAGAAGTTCCTCGTTCTATGTTATAGCACATATATCGACGTATTGTTGAAAATGGTTTTCAACATGTAAACTCCTTGGAGGAGTTAAATCGAAATGTCGAATGGCAGAAATTTTCAACGGCTCGATGTGAGACATCAAGCAGCGCGAAAAGTAGTAATATGATGCCTTACATTTGATGTTAGGATCTATTATATATGTCATGATATGTATGTGGCTATCTGTCATACAAATAAAGCGTCTAGTTCACCGTCAATACTATTCATGGGAATCACATGAGTTTGAATGTAATTCGATTACATGAGACTAACTCTTGTGAATGTATAATGGTTATACAAATATATACATAACGGTTATGTATATTTAAACCCATCGGGATTTGTATTGATAGAGGTGAAGTTTATCCTTGAATACTTTGCGAAAGAATTCAGGATTTTTTTATCTATAATGGTGTGGAGGACGTGTTGGTTATAAAGAATTATAGCAACAACAGTTTCCAAAGATTAAGCACGTCTAAATATGTAGCACGACTTTCGATCACAAAGTGTGTACATGTTTTGCTTAAATAAAAACACAGTTATGTGGAAAGGTTCCACAAGACCAATAGTTTATGATTCTATTTACGGAGGCGAGTATATTGCGGTTATCAATCGCAAAAGGAAGTGGTATGGATCAAGGATACATGACCAAACTCTAGTAGTCACATGTTATCAGATTTATGGTTGTTTATTGCGTGAGACGCAATAGTACAAGCCAAACATGCCGAGGTCACAACCACTTCTAGCCAATACTTAGAAAATTTCATTTGATCCATGAAATTTTGTGAAAATATGTGATCGTAGGTATTGGAAATGTTCCAATCCTGATGATGATTAACACTAGCGGGAACGTGCGGACCTGTTTACAAAACCGCTCTCTCTAGTCGCGCGTGACTGTCATGCGATGACTATGGGTATGAAGATACCTAGAGGAGGAAGAAGAGATTAGAGTGTAGTTATCTATTACGATAGTCCTCGCAGGTTATGGGTATGGAGATACCCATAGGTAAACGTTGTATCACCCAAATACTTAGTCCATATGAATACATCCCTTTTAAAATTAATATGCATTCACCTTATATGAAAACTGTGTGCGGGTTGTGTAATATGATTATTACATGAACCCTGATTTGAGCTTGTGTGGACGCCGGCATAATTGATGATTATGTGCAGCAAAACCGTCACACTTAAAGTGTCATTTCTAAACATCCCTAGTCGCGGATCAGTTTGCTTAAGAGAGAAGCATTTCTATTATCAGATAATAGACTGGACGTGTACACTAGTACGTTTGCCGAGGAGATGATTATGTTTTGCTAATCATGGGACAAGGTGCTTGTCGAATCGGGAACGTAGATATATGTTAGGTTACATGTATTGGATATGACCAAACCCGCGAGACCATGACATGATTTAGTCATTATAGATGGACTTGCGACGGATGGGGTTTTAGGTTCTTCACACTTGAGGGGACCATTGATTGCGTTACGTGCGTAACACAATGCTTTGATCTGATCTTACGCTCACCGTAACAGGGAGTTAAAAGGGTCATCATTGGGTATTGTCCGAAACACGGAATTCAATGTGAGTCTCCAAGATAGGAATTGTTTATTCCGAAAGTAAGAGATATCTCTTAGGCCGCTCGATGAATTGATTAACGAAATCTCTGGCCAGAGTCAATGATATTAAAAGTTAATATCGATTGTAATTTGTTAACTCAATTCGGAATCGAGAAATAAGTATAGTTAATCAAGACATAAGGATGACTACCACCATGCCTTTTGATTAACGGATATCGCAAACAAGAGAACTAATAACCGCTATTCGAGATAGGCACAATGATCACAATCATTTTTCGTTTTAACATGGGTAGCCATGATGGAGTGACTAGATCCCGCTCATGGGCTTGTAGTGCCATGGAAACGGCCTACTGCCATCGTTAAACGAACCTACACGGTCACACAATGAGTCGTACTATGTCGGGCTTGATTGCAAGTTTTTGCACATGGGATGTGCATGGCTTTAGCGTATATGATACGCGGGCTAGATTCTCTGATATAGTGTATATGTGATATACATGTGTACCTTTTAGGTAGATCTGAAACTGAGTGGGAGACTGAAGGAAATACAGTTTTAGATCAACGCTAAAATGGTACGTAGGACAAACGAACGTACGCGTTCGTGGGCATACGAAACAGATTAGTACAACTGGTATAACTTTCAGTAGGAAACTCCGATTTGAATGGTTCAAATTGTGTTAGTTAGATAATGAGATTATCTAGAACGTTCATGTTGTAATATAGTTCATTGGAGCGAAGTATCAGTGTCGTTCGAATGGAATACCGAAAGGGTGCCACAGTTTGACATACAGTCAGTAAAACAGCCGTAACTTTCGGGTCCGAACTCCAATTGGGCTGGGACAAATTGGGTTACAAAGACAATAAGATGATCTACAACTTTCGTAAATGTTCAAAGTCGGTTGGAACGATTTAATATTTTCTTTCTGACAGAATACTGAAAGGGTGTATGCAGTTTTCTGTTTGAAAATGTGTATAGAAGATATACATACCTTTTGGCCCATCCTTATCCTATGGAGTATATATATGATGTTTCTCTCTCTCTCATCAGGCTAATTAGATTAGTTCAACCAGAAAATTAATGGAGTTAATTCAGAATTAATCCAGAAATTAAGAGACTCTAATCACTTGATGAAAGAGTGCGAAGAGATTGAGAGAGAAAGAGAAAAGAGGAGAAAAGAGTTTTCTCCGTCTAGAGAATCGAAACGCAATCATGCAAGTTCGCCGGTGCATCGTCTAGGCAGGTGCATCCGCGACCGAGGTGCTACGACTCACGGTGGATACGGGTAGAGGAGCGACACATGTGGCTCTTCGTTGTGATCAAACCGGAGAAGTAATCGAGTAACGGGCTGTGGAAGCATGCGGGCATGGAACGCACGAAGACAACCCGAGGCGTGTCGAAACGGTGGGAGACGTGCGGTATGGGACGTACGGGCTAGTCACCAACGTGACACCGAAAGAAGAGAAGGATGAGAGCGATCAACCCGTCGTGCGTGATCAATTTCACGCTGGTAATCGTCTATCTTTCTTTGCATCGTACCCTCGAAGTCATGGCGTGATCTTGGATTTAGGGAACCGGACCGGACCTTCATATCCGCTGCGCGGGCCCGGGGTCGGGCGAATTCCCAACATATATATACATACATACATACATACATACATACATACATACATACATACATATTAATAATTTTTTAATGTTAGATCAACTATATTGAATCATTTATTTTTTAAAATTAAGTTACCTTATCAAACGGAAAATGACGAGTTTTATTTATGAAATAGTAATAAAATAATATATAATATTATAAATTATACATCATATATTAATTGTAATTTTGGAGATATTTAAAATCCGTCAAATACGTATGCTAAATTTTGTCTTTATTTTTACATTCATGTTAGTATGGTCCATACATAACATTTTTTCGAATTTTAATTAATACATAATATATGTAAGAAAGTACAATGCAAAATAATACCTAACTGGGAGAATACTCTCGCTACGCGACGAGTATGTTAATTATTGTTTTCATTGTTATACAAATTATACATTTGTATGATAATGGTAATAATATCATTTTAAAATAAAATCATTTGAACTCATTTATTTATGATTATTCATATGTCTTACAATTATTTTACATTATGATAACAAAAAATCATATTTATTTAATCAAGTTATAACACTTATATTAGTGTAATTATATTATGAGAAACAATACAAGTTTACGAAACATCACATAAAATGTTATATCTTTGTTCAAAATATTTCATACAATATCAATATAAAAATAATGAATCATACCACATAGTTAGTAACACATCACTAATTACATAGTACAAATATTTTTTTGTTGATTTAAAATGTAATGAAAAATATAAATAATATCAATCTTAATAGTGGAAGTATTTTAACAAATAATATCAAAATCTAATTTAGAATAAACACAAATACAAATTATTTTATATCATATGATTTTTAACATTATTATTTGATAGGTGATTATAAGTTTAATACGTTATTTGGATGGATAAACTATTTTTTTTAGTTCTATTTGTTTTTAAATTTTTGAATATTAAAATTTTCTTGGTTAAAAACACAAATATAATCTATTTAGTATTATATGGGATTCTTATGGTTACAATTTTTTTTTGAAAATGAATAATAATACTTATAATTCTATTATGTAAATAAAATATTTAAAAAATTCTATTATGTGAAAATGTATTTTTTTCGCATTGTATTTTCTTACATAAGATCTTTACGAATTCAAATTATGTTAAACGGTATGTATGAACTATGTTAATATGAATGCCAAAATAAATAGTAAATTAAAATGAATATATTTGATGAATTTTTAAAATTAAATTTTAAAAAACAATACTAATATTTGTTGTATGTTTTTTTCTTATTGCATATTAAGTTATTAGTATTTCATATATAAATTTTTCTTCTTCCATTGAATTCACATTTGATCATGTAATTTTATGTGGAATATTAAACAATTGAGTAGACTTAGTATAATGTGAACTAATTAGCAAATTCTAATAGTCCCCATCATTAGTCCCCATAATTATAATCATACAAGCCGGAGTATATCATTTTTCTTAAAATAATCATAATTATTATAATATTTATTAATTATACTAATGAAGGGTTATGATTTAATCTGTAGAAAAAAAGAGCGAAAACTTTTTGGTGCATGGAAGAAAAAATCTTGTATTAGTTTTGAGTTTTCAACGGAAGTTCCAACAGAAACCGAGTTTCACCTACGGGTTTCTCAAAAAAAAAAAAAACAGAAACAAAGTTTTTATATTTAATATTTGTCATGTTTCTCTTTTCATAACGGTTGATATCTGTATATAGCAAATGTATACAACTACAAATTGTGTTAGTTTGCCAATAAAAAAATAAATATGATTTCAGGAATTTCTTGTTTTCAATTTCTTTTCGACAGTTTATGCTTCTCTCTTTGCATTGCTTTTTCAAGAACTTCATCTAAGGTATATCTCATCAAAACACTGAATCTCCATTGTCTTTTCTACCATCCATTAAATTTTTGCCAACTTATACACATTTACGTAATTAACCCTTAATTTGATTATTCATATCTTCATGGTGATATGATCTTTTGTCCTTTCGCTAATGGATTTTTTTTTATTTTATTGTTTAATTCCAATTTAAGATTATCATCTCTTTCGATGATCAATTAAGATTGCTTACATCATTTTCTTGCAATTATTGTATTTAGTAATTTTCTTTGAAACTATGAAGTAATCAAAATATCATTGCTCATTTCAACTTTAAAGATATGGAGATATAGTCTAAATATTATTGTTTATAGTAACTTTGTTTTTTCTTCATCTTGCTTGTCACTTCGATAAGTTCTTCTTAATGCAAATTGATCTGAACTAGGAGTAAGCTATATTGACAATTCAATACCCTCATCAGAGTTTTTGTTAAGTACATTATTTTATATTTGATTTTTTATTTTAATAATAAATTAAAAAGTTCATATATCCTCCATCAATTGATGCCAAAAAAATTGAACCCGCAATCTTTCACAACATATGTTTATGTGTCTCACACTTAATTAATTAGACTATAAATCCATTGATTTGTGTATAACATTAAATCAACAAACAACAATTAATACATGGATAAAAGCTTAAATTGTTTATTAATTTGTTATTTTGTCAGGGAATATCTACTACAACTTGGTATGGATTGGGCAGAACTAAATGACGACCTTCTCCGCCTCATCTCGAAGAAGTTGGGGGACTTATGTAGCTTTTCTTGCTTTCGTTGTGTTTGCGAAAATTGGCGTTTAGCCATTGACCCTAGGGATCAGCCCCCACAACTTCCCTGGCTTCTCAAGAATGATTCGACCAGCGGAACTTTATCTAATTTCGTGTTCTATTCCCTTCAATCCAATAGAACTCACACTCTCCATATCCCCGAAGCAAAAAGATGCAACTTATTGGGGCGATCAAAACGGTATCTTATCATGCACGACTATTCTACCAGGACAACATCATTGATCAATCCATTGACCGGAACCCATTTTAATATCCCCGGTCTATCGGGTACGGATTTTCGAATTTATCGACATCCTATCTTTGTAGGTCCTAATCCAACAGGAGACGGTGACATATTTATACTGCATGGGTATGGAAAAGAAAAAAGAACATCTATTTTTGTGATATCGATGCAATCTGACGGTAAAGTGTTCACCAAGATGGTTAAAATGCATTTAAAAGGAATAGTTACATATTATAAAGGAAGATTGTTCTCTTTTCATGATGGAACCACGAAGGTTTTCGATGTAAAAAATGGAGATGAAGTATTAGAAATTCCATGTCCAACAGTACAGTATTTAAATTATTTAATTGAGGTGTGTGGTTATTTGCTTGGGCTATGGCTAGGGTATTATTCGCGATACGGAACATATCAATGTGATATGTACCGGTTAGATGAGGGCAGTGCAAACCCCTGTTGGGTGAAGACGGCTAACGACATTGGCGACTACATGATTTTCTTGGATCCATTTAATGGTTTTTGTTTGAAAGCTAGTGATTTTGAAGGATTTACGGGTAACTGCATATATTTCATAAATCAAAAGGACGAACTTGTACGGTACGACTTAAAAAACAGAAAGACGGAGATCCAATGTGATAATTGTCGGGCACCATGGTTCGTGCCTTGTTTGTACTAGCATGGACTCCTCGTTCCGTTTTGATATATATATATATATATATATATATATATATATATATATTTTAAAGTTTTAATGTGTAATTAATTTTTTTCCGTTGCATTTAAACTAATTTTAATATGAGCACATATCTGTGTATAATTATGTAATTATGTATTATTTTTGCATTGTATTTTCTTACATATTATCTTTAATAATTCAAATATAAAATGTTATGTATGAACCATACTAATATGAACGTTAAAATAAAGAGAAAATTTTAGCGTATGTATTTAACAGATTTTAAATTTTTTCCAAAAAAATACAATTAATATGATGTACAATTAATAATATTATATAATATTTCATAAATAAAACTCTTCATTTTCCATTTGATAAGATAACTTAATTTTAAAAAATAAATAATTAAATATACTTGAACCAGCGCTGAAAATTTATCAATATTTTATATATAAACTTTCCATTTTTCTATTTGTATTTTCTGGCATAGACCTAACAAATATAATATGACTTTCTAAAAGTATTTAAAATTAATTGTTAAATAATAGACACTTCAATATTAACAAAAATATTAAGGTTAACCCATAATGTAAATTTCACTATATATATCATAAGAAAATATTGAGAAAATTATGTAGTTTAATAGAATTTTATCATATAAATTATAAAAGTATAATTTTATAATTTGATGTGTGATTTGTTGGGAGGTGGGGGGCTTGGGCCCTAGCTAGCCCTCTAGTTCCGTCCCTGGTCGAATAAGAATCTTTTTCGAATAATTAAAACATATATTTGATATTTAACGTAACTATTTATTTTATCTTCGATATTCAAATAAAATTAAAACAATATTTAAATAATATATAAAAAGTACGTCATAATTTTTCAGAAGTGTTGAAAAAACTTTGATATTCAGAATTTTCTTTGTTTTCCAGATAAAATAACTCACGAAACTGAAAAAAAAAGATAAGAAGTCTTAGATAGGAGAGAAATAATTTAGGATTTGGAAATTTTGAAAATAAAAAATATATTTCATGTATTTTTTAAAAATAGAATTTATTTCTGAATCATGAATCATATGAATATGACTTTTTATTAGGTTTTACGAGGTTATAATTATTTAAATGTAAAATAAGTTATGGAAAACTCATATACGTTTTTTATTGTTACTCGTATCCGGATAGTATCCGCATATGAATCTGGATCCGGTTTCGGATTCGAATGGATCGAATTCTGATCCGTTCGGACCGGATGGTTAGTCGACTCCGGTTCGGATAATATCCGCATCGTTTAAAATTATCTAACCTAAATTATGATACATTTAATTATGATACATGGCAGTTGATATGATAATGTCCAAGTAGGATTGGTCTATCATGGACCGATAAGTCCAAGTCAACACTTTTTCGGGTCACTCTTTGTCCAGATGCATGCATCCCCACAGTTCCTTATTAATTGAATATAATAAAACTTGGGATAATTTGTTGATAATCGTTTATATCATACCATGTTTCCAAATGTACAATGACCTGAGTCCGCAACACGACTACAGAAAATCATGGTCCAATTAGTTCACTTGCTATGCAAACTTTGTCCCCTCACTCTTACACTTTCGGACCTCCCTTTATCAGATCTTACAAAATCATGGTCCCTTTTGCATTGCAAAGTTAACTCGCTTTCGTTCTTTCTACTGATATTAAAATCAGATCTGCTAATTTCTTACACTTTCAGATCCCCTCCCCCCCCCCTTTATCCCCTCATTCTCCGAACAAAATCACTCAAATCTCTCTGATTAGTGCAAATCATGATCAATGGATCCTCTGACGGAGTATTGTGATGGCCATAGTTGGGTGGATTGTGAGCCCGATAATCAGTCGGTATCTCAACAAAGCGTTAGACAAATGGGCGAAAACCGTTAAACTCAGAAAAGAAGTCAGTGCCCTGAAAGAAGAGTTTCGTAAGATTGCCGGCCTCCTCTACGAAGTTAAAAGATCAAATGTGGACAAACCCAATTAATCGAATATCTGAGAGATCTTCATCAATCGATGTATGATGCGGAGGATCTTTTTGATGAATTGGAGTATTATCGCCTCCAAGACGACTTCCAGACACCTGTCATTGTGCCTGACAACAGTAATCTATTTTATGGAATTAAAAAGATTTCGTGTCGTTCGGTCAGTAGCGTTCTTGTTAAAGAACATGGGCCATCCATGCGCAATCTTGATAGAAGTGACATGTCAAAAAGGATTAATGGCATGATAAAGAAACTAAAAGAAAATGGTGAGGAAGTGAGGAAGGCAGTCAAACTCGAAAAAATAGTTGGCTTTGCGAAGGTAATCACCTTCGAGAACCTACGTCGAATTGTAGCATTTCAAGGGGCCTCAATGAACCAATACAATACAACCAGGTTTTCCAATGATTATGAGGTTGTTGGGAGGGAAGAAGAGAAGATACGTACATGGCATCTTTTGAAAGCCGGTAATTTGGGGGATGAAAACATCTCGGTTCTCCCGATTGTGGGTCATGGAGGTGTCGGTAAGACTACTTTTGCCAAATTTATTTACGAAGATGCTGAAGTGAAAACATACTTTGACGTGCGATTGTGGCTTGAGGTATCACCTACCTTGGATGTGGAGAAACTCACACTTAAGATGGTACGTGATCTTGTTTCTTATAATAAACACGAAAACGAAAAAGATGAAAGCCTAGAGGTCCTGCAAAACATTTTAGAGAGAGAGTTTGAAATAAAGAACGTTTTATTAGAAGTGGATAATCTATGGCCGGACATGGATGTAAAATCATGGAACCGGCTCATAAAACCATTTAAAGGAACATCGACAAACGGTAGTAAGATCTTGGTGACAACGAGATATCCATCGGTTGCAAAGAGGATTGGTACCATGCCGGTTGTTGAGCTGGGTGGTTCGAAAGGTAAAGCTCGTTGGAACTTATTCAACGCATGTGCATTTGGGGACAAGAAACCCGAAAATTATCAGAGTTTGCGAATAGTTAGGCAACGTATCGTGAACAAATTAAATGGTTACCCTTTAGAGATAAAAACAATTGGTGCCGTACTAAGAGAGAACCTTGAATTAAGGCACTGGAATGCAATGGCAAGTTGTACTAAATTTGAGTGTAGTTCCCAACCGTCCCCAAATTTCTTTCCAAAATGTGCTCATAAATTTAACATCGCGGTCGGATACTATCGAATTTGGTAGCCCGTGATGCCTTACCACCTCGACGAAGAATAACTCTGCCACTTTAGAAGCATCCATGGTCGTTTTGCATGCTGCGAACACTGCCATTTTACTAAACCGATCAACAACTACAAAAATGCTATCATTCTTCTTTCGAGTCGTTGGTAATCCCACCACAAAGTCCATTGAAATGTCGCACCATGGTTGGGTTGGAATTGGGAGTGGAGTGTATAAACCCTGATTAGTATCCGCTCCTTTTGCAGCTTGGAAGACTTGACATCGCTTTACGAAAAGCTTCACGTCTTTCACCATTTTTGGCCAAAAGAATTTCTCTCGAATTAAGTGTAATGTTTTCTCGAAGCCAAAGTGCCCTTGCTTATGGATTTCTTGCACGATTAGGAAGCGAAGGGATGTGTTTGGGATACAAAGCATATGCCCATAGAAGAGATATCCATCTTGTAACAAATAATCATCACGGGTTCTATCTTCAACAGCTTCAATAATGGACATGAATTCCTCGTCTTCCCGTAAATTCCTTGGCAACTCATCAAATCCGAGGACAACTGCCTTCATGGCTGTGAGCAAATGATATCGTCGGCTCAACGCGTCAGCAACCTTGTTACTCTTTCCGAATTTGTGCACTATGGACATCGTGAATTCTTGGAGGGACATGATCCATTTGGCATGACGCGTGCTTAATTTGCTTTGGTCCTGCATGTATTTTAGAGCTTGGTGGTTGGTGTAGAGCACGAACTCCTTTTGCACTAGATAATGCCGCCAGTGTTGTAATGCCTTGACGATGGCATACAATTCTAGATCGTACACGGAATAATTAAGGCGCGGTCCACCAAGTTTCTCGCTGAAATACGCGACATGTCTCTTTTCTTGCAACAACACGGCTCCAATTCCAACCTTCGACGCATCGCATTCGACTTCAAACACCTTGTCAAAATCTGGTAAAGCTAGAACCGGGGCACGCGTGAGCAAATCCTTGAGCTGATCGAATGCCGCTTGTGCTTCCTTCGTCCAAGTGAAAGTTTTGTTTTTGAGGAGTTCGGTGAACGGTGCGGTGATTGTGCTATATCCTTGGATAAATCGTCGATAGAAACCCGCGAGACCGAGAAAAGAACGGATTTCGGTAATGGTGGTAGGGCACGACCAGCTTTGAATCGCTTGAATATTATCTTTGTCGGGCCTAATACCTCGAGCCGAGATTACAAAGCCCAAAAAGACAAGAGTCGGTGTCATCCACGAATATTTTTTTGAATTTGCGAAGAGTTGATTAACGCGAAAGGTCTCGAGGACTTCTCGTAAATGACGCACATGATCGATTTGACTTCGACTATAGATAGGAATATCGTCGAATTACACGACAACAAACTTATTGAGAAACGGTCGAAGAACTTGGTTCATGACTCGCATAAACGTGCCCAGGCGATTCGAAAGTCCGAACGGCATCACAACCCATTCAAAAAGTCACTCCTTTGTTTTGAACGCCGTCTTCCATTCATCCCCTGGTTTGATATGTATTTGATGATAACCACTCCTGAGGTCCACCTTAGAGAAGATTGTCGCGCCGCTTAGTTGGTCAAGCATGTCATCGAGTCGTGGTATCGGGAACCGATATTTGATCGTGATACGGTTTATAGCTCGACTGTCCACACACATGCGAATAGTTCCGTCCTTCTTGGGCACTAATAATGCGGGCACGACACAAGGACTTATGCTTTCTCTCACAAATCCTTTGTCGAGTAGCCCCTGTGAAAGAAATACAGTTTCGGATCAACCGTAAAAGTGTACACAAGGATAAACGAACGTACGCGTTTGCGGGCATAACTTTCAGTTAATGAATCCAATTTGAATGGTTCAAATAGGGTTAGATAGATAATAAGATTATCTAGAACTTTCATGAAGAAATATATTTCATTTGAACGAAGTATCCGTGTCGTTTTAATGAAATACCGAAAGAGTGCAACAGTTTGACATACAGTTAGTAAAACTATTATAACTTTTGCATACGAACTCCAATTGGGCTGGACCAAATTGGGTTGGAAAGATAATAAGATTATCTACAACTTTCGTGAAGGTTGAAAGTATGTTAAAAGAATTTAACAATTTCGTTTTGACAGAATACTGAAAGGATACATGCAGTTTTCTGTGTGAAAAAATGTATAGATATACATACCTTTTGGCCTATCATAATCCTATGTGATATAAATATGATGTTTTCTCTCTCCTCTATTCAGTCTATACAGTCCAATCAATCCAGATATTCATTCTATTAAAGAGAGACATCTTTCCTGAGAGTGAAAGGGTGCGAAAGAGTGTGGACGTGGGACGCACGAAGACAACCAGAGGCATGTCAAGACGGTGGGAGACGTGTGGTATGGGACGCACGGGCTAGTCACCAACATGACACCGAAGAAGAGAAGGATGCGAGCGATCAACCCGTCGCGCGTGATCAATTTCACGCTGGTAATCGTCTATCCTCCTTTGCATCGTACCCTTGAAGTCGAGACGTGATCTCGGGTTTTGGGAACCGGACCGGACCTTCATATCTGCTGCGCGGGCCCGGGGACGGGATAATTCCCTTTAGTGGTATCAGAGCGAACGCTGAGATTCGAGGGTCGAATCATAGTCGTATAAGTGTTATACGCACGTGTGTAAAAGTTACGCACGTTTGCATGTAGTTAACATTTAGAATTTAGTAATTTTCGATTAAAATCACAAGTTAAATTCACTAGAGATCAGTCATAAGATGATTGAGAGTATCTAGGAATGGTCGTGAAAGAGTTTCGCGATTGGTCGTTTTTGAAACGATCGAAAACGGAAGAAACGGCAAAAAATCTGCAGAAAATCCAGCAATTCTGCGTCCCCAGGGCCCTCCAGGGACTGTTTTTGGCACCCCGTGGATGGGTTACCCACGCCCCACGGACGGTCCATCATGACGGGAGTAAGCTCAGTCATGACGAACCTAGTGTAAGACACGGGGATGCGGGGATGCCAAGGGTCCGTCGTGACGGAAGTTAGGTCAGTCACGACTGACTATGTATATGATACAGGGATGCATAAATTAGTATAGTCAGTCGCGACGGAAGTAAGTTCAGTCACGACGGACCATGTATATATATACAGGAATCCAGAAATTATTATAGTCCGTCGTGACGGAAGTTGTTCAGTCATGACGGAAGGTTGCTCAATCGTGATGGAAGTAGTTCCGTCATGACGGACCTTGTATGAGATAGAAGGATTTGGAGATACTTACAGTCCATCACGACGGAAGTAGTTCAGTCGTGACTGACCTCTTGGTCAGTCATGACGGACCTCTTGGTCAGTCATGACGGAAGTGTCTCTGGAAATCTGGAACAAAACCTCATTTACAGTCAGTCATGACGGAAGTAGTTCAGTCATGACGGAAGGTAGGTCAGTCATGACGGACCTCTTGGTCAGTCATGACGGAAGTGTCTCTGGAAGTCTGGATTAAAATCTCGAGATGGTCCGGCGTGACGGACCTCATGGTCAGTCACAACGGAAGTGTCTCTGGATGCTGAATTCTAATTTTGGACTACAAACTTCGAAAATTAATTTTCTTTATGTCAATTTATTTCATATTTATTTAATTATTATATAGAATAATTTAGTCTCCCTAGATAGTGCATATGCATTTGAAAATCTTATGATAATGATATAATACGATTATATCAAGTAAACAAACATGAATATCATGATCCCTCATAATATTTAAGTCATGGAAATGCCTTCCATGTCCACAACCACCGAGTTTGGTCTTACGTTTCAGGTGGGTTCAGGCTAAAGTCGGGCACGTGATATTGTAACTATCGAAAGGGTGGCAAACGTTAAATAAGGACTTGTGAGGCCCAGGCTAAAGTCGACTCACTAGTAGTTTGTTTGAACGATACGTTGGATATGGTTGTGACTTAACCGTCCAGGTCAATCGGATTGGAGTCCGGGACATAGATAGAATGCACACACGGAATAGGGATTGTATATGATACGATCCATTACCAAAATTCTATAAAGGTTCAAGAGTTGTATAGGATACGATTGGATAAAAATCCTACCTAAATAATGGGATCCCACCCGATAGGCTAAAGTCACTTGTGGGAGGAACGGGAATATGGGTCTTGAGTGTTATGGACTTGGAGTCCCGTATCGGTATGAGGGTTATCGATTCGATAAAAAATAACACATTCATATAATCATCATATAAGCATATAGATTAAGTACGCACGGTTAGGAGCTTAATCTTCATCATCCGTTTAGAATTATGTTTTCTAGCAACACCAAATATATCGATGAGATCGATATGATACATGGCTTTTGGGCCGGAATTACCGTAATTAACCTTGATAGTCAAATAATAGTTCTTAGACTTAAAGGAACGTGTCGGACACGGAAAATGGTAGATTCGGGGCTCGAGGCTTTGGCTTTAGAAGAAGCCGGGTTCGATAAACTTAAGAAGGAATCGAACAATATTACATGCCTTGTGGTGGCATGTATAGACGCAAATTTCTCAAAATTGTTTTGAGAATTCGGGTGCATACGAAAGTAAAACACAACGCTCATGAAATATTTTCAAGAGCTAGAGCGTGTTGAATGGTTCAATGCGGCTCAAAGATTAGGTTAATTTTGAGACGCCTTACGGGTCTTTGATTAACACTCATGTGTTGATGGTACGATATTTGATCTTCGTGACCAAATATCATATGCATTCGATATATAAGTCGATCCCGAAATTGCATGAGATGCGATTTAAAATTTGAATAGGAGATGCTTGGAGTGTCCGGGGAATCCAAAGCATAGAGATGCGTGGATGTCCTTGTAATTCAAAGGCGGGATCGAAAGAAATAAATGTCTAAAGGTATTTTGGGAAAATGTTTTCGAAACAGAAAGTTCGGACAAGGAGTTGACCAAACTGTTGTCAAAACATTTTTGTACAAGTTCACAGGAACTTTTTGGGCTTCCATCGTCATGACGCACAAATGGTCCGTCATGACGGTATCTATTTACACAGTGCGTCATGACGCACAATTTTTGTGCGTCACGACGGACAGAGTGTAACGCCTCAGATCCAACTCTTGGATTTCTCGATACCTTGGTGCGTCATGACGCACAATATGGTGCGTCATGACGGACCAGTCCTGAAATTCAATTTTAACTTGTAATTTTCTGATTTTTAACCGTTTAAAAAAAATGATTAATCATGAACTCTTCATGATTACTTCTAGATTCTTTTGATCAACTTATGATCAAATACTAGTAAGATTTCCATGGTCCTAATTTTTACAACTACATGATTATGTCCTAAAATTCTACATGAAATTCCGAATAACTCTTATTCGAAATTGATTCGACGATCGAATCGTGACGATCGCTCTGATATCACTGTTGGGTATCGGCATCACTACCGAACACCGTGCAACGGATTGTGAGGAACGGTCCGACCCGATCCCGAGGACCACGTCGACGACTCGATCGTACAAATCCTAAACTACATGCAACTACCTATGAATATAACGATTATATACATAGAAACATACCGCGTGAAATTGATCACGAAGACGGGTTGTTCACTTAGTTGCTGCTAGCTCTTTGCTTCGACTCCGGCGACATGCACGTCCCACGCCCGCGCGATTCGACACCTAGATCGAAGCTCCAATTTGTCGTATACAACCGAAATTTCTCCGGTTCGTCTCCGACCTTGCTCGACCTTGCTCTCGATTGATCACACCAGAGAATCTCAGTTGAGATTCCTCTACTCGTATCCACCTCGAGCTAGTGTCTTTCGGTTGCGGCGAATTCCCCTAAAATTCCCTCAAACTTGCTCAAATATTCAATCTCTCTAATGGAGTTTTTCTCCTCTAACTGGTCTCACAAGTATGTCTCAGATGTTGAATGAATTCACCAGGGGAGAGAAAGAGAAATGATGCTAAGATCTTATAATCAAAGCCTCCATTAATAGGGCATTAATGAGTATCAAAACTGAAAATCTGGAATTTGGATCACTGTGCGTCATGACGCACGATATGGTGCGTCATGACGCAAGAGTCACGAGTACTAGATTTAACAGTTATTGCACTGTCCGTCACGACGGACAGTACTGTGCGTCATGACGCACCACCGTCATGACACACAGTCTGGTGCGTCCTGACGGTATACTCACATATTGGCTTATCTAGAAATAATGTACTGTGCGTCATGACGCACCACATGGTGCGTCATGACGGACCATGTAATTTCTGTGATATTTGCATAATCTTATTATGCATCCAATCGTTCCGACGAACACGTATGTTCATCTACCCTCATGTGTACAATCTGAAAGAAAATATGGCTTAATAATTAACTTGGAAGAATTTATAAATAGGCAAATCTGCAATCAGAATTGGGCCAGTTCATAATCTGGGCCCGTTCAGAATTTAGGGTTTTAACCTAATTTCAGATAATTAGTTTTTAACCTAAATTTTGGGCTTATTCTGATTTTTATTAATTTTGGGCTTTATTCTGAAAATTAGGGTTTCTTAAACTGATTTTCGGATTTAACCTAAAATCTGCCAATATATATATTCAGAATTTCATTTTTCTCTCTCTTCTCTCTCTAATTCTGACCTAATTCTGGCCGCCGATTTTTTTCTCTTTTCCCACAATACGAATAGAGATCTGGTGAGTTTCAGAGAGAGATTTTGAGCAAAAACCTTGAGAGAAATAATCGTGACACCGGCTAGAACGGTGTTGGCGGTTCTGATCAGACGAAATCAAGGTGGACACGAGTAGAGGGAGTGCAAGAGCAATCCTTGGTGAAGGTTCACGAGATCTGGAGAAGAAGGTATCACGTACTAACTTGTACGAGGTAAAATTCTGAATAACTCTTCCTTTTTGATGGTTTTTCGAACGTGATCCCGGTAGAATTAGGTTATACATGTGTAAATAATTCCGCTGAACATCTCTAATTCATGTGTATAACCCTACAGTGGTATCAGAGCAATCGCTCGTTAAAACCATCGAAAATTAGATTTTCAGATTTACATATTAGAATTTTATAATTTGAGAAATTTTAGAATTTTTGGGCTAAATTGCAAAAATTACACAATATAAATTCCGTTGAAAATTGGATTTTCCGAAAATTAGATTTTCAGAATATATTGTAATTAATACAGATCAGATCTGTTTAAAATTGTATTTTCAGAAAAAATTAGGTTTTCAGAATAAAAATGGAAATTCAGAAAAAATTAGATTTTCAGAATATATTTTGTAATTAATACAGATTAGATCTGTTGAAAATTGGATTTTCAGAATAATACAGATTGGATCTGTTGAAAAATGGATCTATTAAATACATTTTAATAAATACAGATTTTCTAAAAAAAAAAAAAAAATGCCCAATAATTCTGTCGTTTTTCGATCGAACTTGGAGTTGCGATCGTACGAACAAAATTCTGGACAAATTTTTTTATTTTTCTGTCAAAAATACCCAATAATTTAAAATTTCCAATTTATAAATTCAATTCGGTATAGCATATAGCCTAAAACGGGGATGATTGTTTGTGAATGCTTGTATTTTGTGTTGTGTGGGGGGCGGTGAGCTTTCCAAATTGTAATGTATTTTATTGTGGGGACCAGTGAGTCTTCCAAAGTTGTAATAAAATAGGTTTAGTTTTGAAGCGCGAATCAAGGCAAGACGACACAACACGACACAGAGATTGGATCTTCAAAGCAAGAAGTCATCTTGGGTTTTAGGATTGGGAATTTAGGGTTTTATGATTGCTCATAAAACTAAAAGGCCTATATGCTATACCGTACAATTTTGTTTTGTTTTTGTTTTGTGCATGAATAAAAAAAATAAAAATAAAAGTTAAATAAATGATTTTATGAAAAGAAAATCCCCCCACGTAATTATCAAGTAACTTGCCTCCCAAAGTGGAACCTTCGAAACTAGTATTTGTTTATTTGTGTTTCATGGCCTTAGTCTGACACAGATTTACACGTACGTAGCAAAGAAGAAATGCATTGATTAGGAGTTGACGTGTTGCACGGCTTTAGCCTGGCATGTCAATTCGCTAATTGAATGATACTCCATTTGTGGTTTGGACTTGACCAATTAGCTAGCTACGCTAGTATTTGGGGGCAAGGAGTAAGGTACACATACCCAACTCAAAACCGGAACTCGCGAATAAAGCAAGAATCGTCTTAGAGATGATTGGACATCGTCCTACCCAACGTGACATGTTTTCTGAGTTGTTGGCCATAGTCACCTTAGAAATACGTTAAATAGGGATCTTGTCCATTATGAGATTTAAGGTATCAAATCTCCGTTTCAATAGTGGGGGCTATTTGAAATGATAAAATAATGGGTATTTCAAGTTGTTTAAAAATGAATTTTAATATATGAAAGACCACGTTATTAATTACATTATTTTTCAAAATTGTAGATTTCATGGCTTTACCAAGTAATAACCGGTTTAGTTTGCGTTCCATTTTGGAAAATGAACGAATGAACGGAAAGAACTTTCTTGACTGGCAGAGGAATCTGGGATTCGTTCTGAAACATGAAGGAAAGGCACATGTCTTGGAGATGCCTATCCCTCCTGTGCCAGGGGATGACGCAACTGGGGATGCCATATTCGAATATCAGGCCATGATGGATGATTCGAATGATGTCACATGCCTCATGTTGGCTACTATGACTCTTGAATATCAAATCCAGTTTGAGAAACAGGATGCATACGAGATTATGAAACAACTCAGGGAGATGTTTCAGGTTCAAGCAAGGGTGGAGAAGTATCAAGCTCTTGGCAATGCGACGCAATGCAAGATGTAAGAGGGTACACCCGTTAGCTCGCATCTTCTCAAGATGAAAGGATATTTCGATCATCTTGAGAGGCTTGGCATGAAATTCGAGGTGGACTTACAAACTGATTTGATCATGTTGTCACTCCCACCGAGTTTCGATTCGTTCATTTCGCATTTCCACATGTCAAACATGAAAATGACCATTCCCCAGCTTTTCGGAATGCTCAGAACATTCGAAGGTGACATGAAACCGCGGTACACGAAGTCTAGGACTTCGGAAGTATTGGTGGTTCAAGGGAAGATTCCAAGCAATGGGAACAAAAACAAGAAGAGGAAGGCAAAGGGCAACAAGGTTGCGCCTAAGCCCGTGAGCAAGAAAGCCAAGGATGACAAGAAGTGTTTCCACTGTCTCAAGGAGGGGCATTGGAAGCGTGATTGCGAGATCTTCCTGAGGGAGAGCAAGCAAAAGACCGCTTCCTCGGACACACCGGCATCAGGTATTTCCGTTATCGATTCTTATTTTTTTACTTTATCATCATGGGTGTTGGACACTGGATGTGGGACTCATATTTGTAATAATATGCAGGGCCTAAGAAGTAGAAGATCGTTGATTCATGGCGAAGTTGATTTACGCGTCGGGAATGGAGCTCGAGTAGCAGCATTAGCCGAAGGGACGTATGATTTAACTTTGCCAAATGGACTTATTTTAGTTTTGGATAATTGTTGTTATGTACCTACTTTGAGTAGGAGTATTATTTATGTTTCGAGACTTATTGCGGATGGATATGAATTAGTTATTGGTACTAATGATTGTTTTATTCGCAAGAATGACATTTTCTTTAGTAATGTTCTAGTTGAAAATGATTTATATGTCTTGGATTTAGAAAATAACAACAATAATCAGTCCATTTATAACATAAATACCACTCAAACTAATGAAACATACTCATGGCATTGTCGTCTTGGACACATAAACGAGAAACGCATTGCTAGACTCCAAAAGGATGGAGTGCTAGATTCTTTTGATTTAAAGTCAATAGAAAATTGCGAATCTTGTTTGATGGGTAAGATGACAAAGACACCTTTTTCCAAGAAAGGAGAAAGATCGAAAGATGTGTTGGCCCTCATACATTCCGATGTATGTGGACCGATGAGTGTCGAGGCCAGAAATGGGTATCGCTACTTCGTGACTTTTACTGACGATTATAGTAGATATGGATATCTATACTTAATGCGTCACAAAAGTGAAACTTTTGAGAAATTCAAAGAGTTTCAACACGAGGTAGAACTTCGACTGGGCAAGAAAGTAAAAGCCATTCGATCGGATCGAGGTGGCGAATACTTGAGCTATGAGTTTGAGGACTATCTTCGAGATTGTGGTATAGTATCACAATGGACTCCACCCGGTACACCCCAATGGAATGGAGTGTCCGAGAGGAGGAATCGAACTTTGTTAGACATGGTTCGCTCGATGATGAGTCAAACAGATTTGCCAAAGTCATTTTGGGGTTTCGCGCTTCAAACGGCCACTCATATACTAAATAGAGTTCCGTCCAAATCGGTTGAAAAGACACCATATGAATTATGGCATGGCAAGGTGCCATCATTGTCTTATCTTAAGATTTGGGGTTGCGAGGCATACGTCAAAAGGTTATTGACGGAAAAACTCGAGCCAAGATCAGACAAGTGTTTATTTGTGGGGTATCCTCAAGAAACAAGAGGATACTACTTTTACTTGCCGAGCGAAAACAAGGTTTTCGTGGCTCGACGAGGACACTTCTTAGAGAAGGAATTCCTAGATCGTCAAGCCAGTGGGAGTAAAATTGATCTCGAAGAAATTCGAGAACCACAAAGTGAACATGTTGATTTGGAACAAGATTCTGAATTACCATTGGATGGTGAACCAGAATCTAATACACAAGCTCTACGTAGATCTGGTAGGATTCGTCAAGAACCTGAGAGATATGGATTTCTCATTAGTAATGACGATGATGAGTTGACTCTAGATGGTGAGCCAACCTCCTACAAAGGTGCTATATCTAGCTTGGATTCCTCGAAATGGCATGGCGCCATGAAAACCGAGATCCAGTCCATGTATGATAATAAGGTTTGGAATCTTATTGATCTACCTAATGGTGCTAAGACCGTTGGGTGCAAATGGGTTTTCAAGAAGAAAACCGACATGGATGGTAATGTACACACTTTTAAAGCAAGACTGGTGGCGAAAGGTTTCAAGCAAATTCATGGTATAGACTATGATGAAACGTTTTCTCCAGTAGCCATGTTTAAAAGTATTCACATTCTTCTAGCGATAGTTGCATATCACGATTATGAGATATGGCAGATGGATGTCAAAACCGCTTTCCTTAACGGGAACCTTACCGAGGATGTGTATATGACACAACCCGAGGGTTTTGTCGATCCAAAGAATACGAATAAAGTGTGCAAGCTTGCGAGATCCATTTATGGATTAAAACAAGCATCTCGTGCGTGGAACATACGATTCGATGAGGTTATCGCAAAGTATGGTTTCATTCAAAATATCGAGGAACCTTGTGTATACAAGAAATTCAGTGGGAGTTCGGTTGTATTCCTCATCTTGTACGTGGACGACATCTTACTCATTGGAAATGACATCCCGATGCTTAACCAGGTTAAGGCATATTTGGGTAGTCAATTCGCAATGAAGGACTTAGGAGAAGCTGCCTATATTTTAGGTGTGAAGATCTATAGAGATAGATCGAGGAGTCTTCTCGGACTAAGTCAAAGTACATATATTGACAAAGTGATAACTAGGTTTCACATGGAGCAATCCAAGAAAGAATTTCTGCCAATGTCACATGGCATCGCTCTCACTAAGGATCAGTGTCCTACAACGGACGCTGAACGTGAGCGAATGAGTCGGATCCCATACGCTTCGGCTATAGGATCGATCATGTATGCCATGATATGTACTAGACCAGATGTCGCATATGCGTTGAGTGTAGGGCTGCAAACGAGCCGAGCTCGAGCGAGCTGTGCCAAGCTCAAGCTCGGCTCGGAACTTACTCGAGCTGGCTCGGCTCGTTAAGAATTATGGTTCGAGCTAAAAAATCAAGCTCAAGCTCGGCTCGTTTTAATTCGAGCTAGCTCGGCTCGGCTCAACAGTAGCTCAATTAAAAAAACAACTTGAATTTTAATTTAAAAAATTATAATAATTACGGAATAAACAAAAAATACTCTAAATACCAAACTATCTTAAAACATAATAATAATAAATCAAACATACAACACAAAACATAAAAAAATAGGATTTGGACGTGGTATTATTAATTTGTCTCCCTTAGTTAATATTTGTTTTTAGTACCTAAGTTGTAAACTGACTTGAAATTATTATGGAGATAAAGTTTTTCTTTATAATTTTTTTAATTATAATAATATATATAATATGAATTAATTATGATAAAAATATTTAATATTTTAACTCGAGCTCAAATTCTTTTCGAGCTTAATACGAGCGAGCTGAGTCTGGCTCAAGCTCGGCTCAATAAGCGTTCGAGCTAGCTCGGCTCGGCTCGTTTAATTTCGAGTTAATATCGAACGAGCTATTTTCGAACTATTATCGAGTCGAGCTCGAGCGAGCCACGAAGCCACGAGCTAAAGTTGCAGCCCTAGTTGAGTGTGACTTCCCGCTATCAGTCTGATCCCGGGGAAGCTCACTGGTCCGCAGTCAAGAGCATTCTTAAGTATCTCAGGAATACTTAAGATATGTTTCTTGTCTATGGAGGTTCGGAAGGGGATCTGATTATCCAAGGATATACAGATGCTAGTTTCCAAACTTGCCCGGACGATTTCCAATCTCAAAGTGGTTACGTCTTTACGCTCAATGGCGGAGCTGTTGTATGGAAAAGCTCCAAACAGAAGACGGTGGCTGATTCTACAATTGAAGCGGAAACATCGCGGCTTCTGAAGCCGCAAATTACTACAACACATATGGACTATTGGGGCAGCCAAAACTGACCCAACAAGACCTCAAAACCGTCCCTATAGGTTATTGGGTCGGTGAGGCGACCCTAAATGGGTGTCTCTAAAAGTTGCGTTCCTGTCAGGGGCGGGCCGACCCTATAACGTTTTTGGGGCGGTATTTAATGGGGCGGGCTGACCCTATAACCATCCGTCAATTCACAGCAGAAATAGTACTGTCAGTACTGACGCGTCAGCTAATGGGGCTGGCCGACCCTAATAGTATTTATTAATATTTTTTTAATTTCGATATATATATATATATATATATATATATATATATATATATATATATATATATATATATATATATATATTTAAATCCATGATACAAAATACACAAACATATATTTCTGGATAATACAAAATACACAAACATATACTTTCCGACGATACAAATTACAATTACAAAATCAAATTACAAATTACAAACACACATCAATAGAAAAAAATATATTAACCCATCAGTAGCAAAAAGTATATCAATAACAAATTACATATATTTTCCGACGATAAGAATTACAAATATAAAATCAAATTACAAATTATAAATTACCATCTCCCTCCATGGCCCCTCAGTAGCCAACCACCATCCTCATCATCTTTCAATTAACCCATCTATTCCTAAAATAAAACACAAACAATTAATAAAGAAGAATTTCCATTTTTACCATTCTAAAACCCAAAATATTACATTAATCATTCGAAATATAAAAACATCATATTTATCCTTAGGTAATAATTTCAAAAAGAAAAAATTATCAGAAAACTGAAAAACGATTTTGTAAAATGTTATATAAAAATGATTAGTACTATAATTTCAAAATAAATTAATAGAAGTATTTAACAAAAAATCTGTGAAGAGATACTAAATTAAAACCCTAAAAAAATATTTGAAAACAACAAAAAAGCAATGAAAAAATGACTAAAAAATGAGAAAAAAAACTGACAGAAAAAGAACTAAATTGAAACCCTAATTTTTTTTCATGGCAAATTATTATGCAATCAAGTTTTCAATATATAATTTTAGAGGGGTATTTGTGAAATTATTACTTCTTTATTTTGGAAGGAAATGGGAGAATGTTATGCGTACCACTGTTTTAGACATGTTTGGTAGTTATAAATCGAGCTCCTTGCCATACAAAATCAAATATCCAGTTTTTTTATCCTGAAATAAAAGAATAAACAAACTGATTTGCCAATTTACCAAATTACCCCTTTTTTGAAAATTTGTAATAAAATCTACGAAGAAAATAATTCAAACCTATTTGAGACTTGTTCCAGGGCTCAAAGCTTGTACCAGGGCTCGAATCTTGATAAGCCTTGTACCAGGCTCGAAGGCTTGTACCAGGACTCGTACCAGGGCTTGTACCAGGGCTCGAAGCTTGATAAAGGCTTGTACCAGGGGTTGCACCAGGGCTCGAACCAGGCTTCTACGAAGAAAATTGAATTTTAAAAAGAAAAATCTGTAAAAAAAATTGATGAGACCCGCCTCCAGCTCCTGCGAGACCCGCCTCCTGCTCCTGCAAGACCCGCCTCCAACTGCGAGACCCGCCTCCTGCTCCTGCGAGACCCTCCTCCAGCTCCTGCGAGACCGGCCTCCAGCTCCTGCGAGACCGCCTCCAGCTCCTGCGAGACCCGCCTCCAGCTCCTGCGAGAACCAAGTCATACTACTTAGTCCAAAGAAATCTCCTTATTTGAACTTAGATCTCCTTATTTGAACAATACAACAATAATTTATCATATATTTTTTACTTAAATCTCCTTATTTGAACTTAAAAAACACTGATTAACAATACAACAAAAAATTCGCACAAAAACAGAATTAAAAAACAGAATTACAAATTTTTATAATGTATTTGTTTACAAGTGAAAAAAAAACAGTAAAAAAATTGGAACAAAAACAGTAAAAAAATACATTCGAAATATGCAGAATTAAAACAGAACTAAAAACGACATAATTAAAAAAAAACATAAATAAAAAAAACAGAATTAAAACACTACAACACATATGGTAAAAAAAAACAGAATTAAAACAGAATATAAATATAGTAATAAATAATATTTAAAAAAATATTGACTAATGCTTAATTAAATCTTGAAGTTAATATAATATTATATTACATTTATTATTAATTATGAAATAATAATTAACAATGAAAAACAGTAAAAAAAGATGAGCAAAAAAGATTTATTATTAATTATGTTAAAAGAGAAAGAAAAAAACAGGGACATATTTAAATGGAAAAATTATGAAATAATAATAAATAATATATTAAATTATTTAACTGTGAAAAAACAAAAAAGAGTAAAAAAACACAGTTTAAAAAAGTAAAAACGTTAAAAAAAAGTACAAATAAACAATAAATAACAGTAAAAATAGGTAGAAAATATATAAAAAAATAAAAAAAAAGTGAAAAAACAAACAAAAAACAGTAAAATAAGAGAATATTTGAAAAAGAGTTTTACAGGATACAAATTTGACAGGAAAAAAACAGTATAAAATTTGAAAATGGTATATAAAAAAACCTCAATAAAACCCCAAGAAAATTGATAGTACTAATATTCGAAAATAGCAAAAAAAGATAACTAATTTGTAGAAAGAGGAATTTGGAGCTTACCTTGACCAGATCCAGAACGAGGAGAAGAGTGGCGGGTTTGAAATTCACGTTCTCCAAGCACGAGCTCCACAAAACCTCATGTTTAACAGCAAATAACATCAAATATTTTCGATTAATCAAAATTGAACTAATTGAACTAATTTTCCAGGAATCTGGATCCAAATTGAACTAATTTTCCAGCCTAATTTTGCGAAAAACAAAAAATTTACCTAGATACCAGTAATTTTTGCGAAAAACAACAAAATCAGTTCCTAATTCAACTAAATTTCAGACCAAATTTGCGAAAAAAGAAAAAAAAACCTAAAAACCAGCCAACATTTGCGAAAAACAACAAAATTAGATCAAAATTGGTCAAAACGGGTCTCATTCAAGAAAGAAGAAGACTAAACAAGTACGAGAGAGCTAAATTACCGGAAAGAGAGAAATCCGTCGCGAGAGAGTAGATAGCACCGCTTCGTGAGAGGCAGAGAATTTTCCGAGAGAGAGAGTAGAGAGCACGAGAGAGGGAGAGAGCACGAGAAGGAGGGTTTAACCCTAGCCGAGAGAGAGTAGAGAGCACGAGAGAGGGAGAGAGCACGAGAAGGAGGAGAGCACGAGGCGGCTCTGGCTAACCCTAGCAGAGAGTGAGAGAGAGAGAGAGAAGGATGTTCGAATGGGGAAAGAGAGAGAGAGAGCGCGGAGAGATAGAGAGAGGGAGGGGACAAGAGGCTGTACATTGCTGCTATTGGGGTAGTCAGGAGGTTGGGGCGGGCCGACCCTAATACTATTGGGGCGGTCAGGGGGTTGGGGCGGTCAGGGGGTTGGGGCGGGCCGACCCTAATGCTATTGGGGCGGTCAGCAAGGTTGGGGCGGGCGGACCCTGCAGTTAGGGGCGGGCCGACCCAAAAAAAGGACGACCCAACAGCGTTACAGGGGTGGTCGTGGCAGACCCAATAATTATTGGGGCGGGCTGACCCAACATTTTGAACTATAGGGGCGGGCTGACCCTGTTCTGACCGACCCAAAAGCGTTATTGGGGCGGCCCGACCCAATAAAGAGCACATTTTAGGGGCGGCCCGACCCTAAAAATCAGATGTGTTGTAGTTAAAGGAGGCTGTCTGGCTACGACAGTTCGTGATGGAACTTGGCGTTATGCCAAGGATCTCGGGTCCCATAGATGTCTATTGTGACAATAACGGAGCAATAGCACAATCTAAGGAACCGCGAGCGCATCATCGGTCCAAACATGTACTCCGGCATTACCACTTGATTCGTGAGATTACGAAGAGAGGTGACGTGAAAATAATGAAGATACCTACTGAGGATAACGTGGCCGATCCATTTACGAAGCCACTATCACGTACCAAGCATGAGCAGCATGCTAGGGCGATATGATTGGGATATCTATCGCAGTGTTAGATTGGGTGTTTTATTTATGTTTCTTATTGTATAAGGGGATTTGATCTGCCTAGTGCAAGTGGGAGAACATTTATTATGCCCTAGGCGTGTTATTGGGATTGTATTTGTTTATGAGACAAATATTTATATTATTATTCATCATATGACCTAAACCTTCATATTTCAAAAATTTTAATAACAAGAAAGTGTGTGAGAGGTTATTCGATTATAATAATCGGATAGACCTTGAATTTTATTCTAGTTCAGTGCATCGAGTCAGTTGAGAATAATATGTTGCATGGCCTTAGTCTGGCATATTGATTCGTCAATTGAATGCTAGTAAAACCACTAAACGGGATGAATATAATTCTAAAACGTCCCTCGTGTATAAAGTTGGTCATAGATTTGAACCAGGTAGTCCATTCACTGAATGGAGACTTTTACATACACTGGCATATTCGTAGATGAGATGATCAGGTTTTACTGATCTGAGACGGTAGCGTCGATTCTAGAATATGGATATACGCGGCGTCGTATATTGGACTGACCACTATATGAGTTTGTGACATGGTTAGAGTCATTGGAGACAAACTCATATCCAGATAGTGCGTTTTAGTGCTTCATACTTGAGTGATCTCACGGATACCTAGTATGTGAAAAGACAATGCTTTGATGTAATTAACCCTATGCGTAACTATGTAGCAGAGATTATTATTGAGTATTGTTTTTAGCATAGGCAAAGGATGTGAGGTTGCAAGATAGGAATTGTTCCTTTCTAGCCTTGAAAAAGGATAGAGGGAGATAAAGTTTTAGGCTTGCAAGATAGGAATTGCCCCTCGATTGAATTGAGATTGATGAAATGCTTGGCCAAGCTCGATGGAAGTCAATAAAGTTTGCATTGTTATTATCAATCTAATTCTTATCGAGAAAGAGTATATCTGATCAAAAGAAAAGAGAATGACTTGAAGTTTTAGGCTTCACCATGACTCCTTTGATCGGAAGATATCGCGAACAAGAGGACTAATAACACTTATCCGAGCTAGGTATGAAGATGTACTGCATCTTCGTAAAGGTGTTCTCCACCTTTTTCGTGCTAATTCTGGGTAGGTATTAACGGCAGTCTAGTGCTCGCAATATCTTGTGGATTGCTACCATATCCACTGCCAGTCTTAGACGAACCTACAACGGTCACACCAAGATTTCGTAACGTATCGGATTCTCAAGATAATGCTCATCAATACGTTTGTCGGACAAACAAAAATAAAATCACGTGTGATTAGATCTCACGACATATGTTGGACATATGGTCAAGTTGATTAAATCTTAATCCAAGAGGGAGTTTGAAAGAAAATATGGCTTAAGAATTAACTTGGAAGAATTTATAAATAGACAAATCTGCAATCAGAATTGGGCCAGTTCATAATCTGGGCCCGTTCAGAATTTAGGGTTTTAACCTAATTTCAGATAATTAGTTTTTAACCTAAATTTTGGGCTTATTCTGATTTTTATTAATTTTGGGCTTTATTCTGAAAATTAGGGTTTCTTAAACTGATTTTCGGATTTAACCTAAAATCTGCCTATATATATATTCAGAATTTCATTTTTCTCTCTTCTCTCTCTAATTCTGACCTAATTCTGGCCGCCGATTTTTTCCTCTTTTCCCACAATACGAATAGAGATCTGGTGAGTTTCAGAGAGAGATTTTGAGCAAAAACCTTGAGAGAAATAATCGTGACACCGGCTAGAACGGTGTTGGCGGTTCTGATCAGACGAAATCGAGGTGGACACAAGTAGAGGGAGTGCAAGAGCAATCCTTGGTGAAGGTTCACGAGATCTGGAGAAGAAGGCATCACGTACTAACTTGTACGAGGTAAAATTCTGAATAACTCTTCCTTTTTGATGGTTTTTCGAACGTGATCCCGGTAGAATTAGGTTATACATGTGTAAATAATTCCGCTGCACATCTCTAATTCATGTGTATAACCCTACACAATCTACTAGTTGATATGTAACTGTATTTCCTTCACAAACTAATGACTCAAAGAACGTTGAAATCCGAGGAGGATTAAACCTAGAAGTTGATTGCTTCTTTTGGCATTGCCGTCTTGGCCATATGAATGAGATACACGTATCTAGATTCCATTTGATGGATTGCTAGAATCATTTGAATTAAATTCGATTGATTGATGCGATACTTATTTATTAGGCAAGATGACAAAGGGCATCATTCTCCAAAGATTGGAGAAAGATCCAACGAATTATTGGAAATTGCATTTAGATGTAAGTGTTCCGATAAGTTCCGAGGCAAGAGGAGGCTATCGGTATTTTGTTACGTTTACGGGCGGTTAAAGTAGATAACATAATATATGTTTAATGCGTGCCAAAGCGGAGACTTTTGAAATGTTCAAAGTGTTTCAAAAACAAAATACAAAATCGACTAAGCAAGAAAATCAAAGCCCTTTGATAGGATCGAGGAGGCGAGTATTTGAGCTACGCACTGCGATAGGATCAAAGAGGCGATATTTGAGTTATAAGTATTGATGATCATTTATGATTGTGGAATCGTTTCACGATTATTGATGAGCGGGTTTTTGGCGTGTTTAATATGTCGTTGTGGTAAAACCCCGAACAATCAACAAAATTTGTAATCTAAGTTTGTACAGTGGCAAAAGTATAGATTCGTTCCACGGGGAGCAATTGCGTCAAAATTTGGATCAAAATGGATGAGAAATAACAAAGAAAATTCACAGAAGATAGTCCGTTACAACGGACATATGGTCCGTTACAACGGACATTAGGGTTATGGCTAACGTAGGAATTGATGTGATAGTCCGTTACAACGGAGTATGTTACGTTACAACGAAAGTGGAAGTCCGTTATAACGGACAGAAACAGCGTTACAACGGATTGGTTAATCCGTTACAACGGACTGCTATTTCCGTTACAACGCACTAGTATTGAACTATTTGAGTGGAAATCCTGGTGAGTCCGTTACAACGGAGTTAAGTTGCGTTATAACGGAGTTCAACAAACTGAAATGAATAAGGACTAACGATAGGTCCGTTGTAACGCAGTTCAGGTTCCGTTATAACGGAAGTATTTCTGGAATTCTGGTTTGAGATTTGATTTGCGAATTGAATTAAAGGGTTGTTTTTTAGATTGAATGAAGGGAGATTTAACTAAGTTCAAGGCAGTAATTCAAAGTAAGAGATCAAGTAAAAACACCAACAAAGATTCGATTCGAGTAATCAAGAAACTAAAGATTCATTAAACCGAGAATTCTTTACACAAACCCAATTTCGAATTTAAACTACAAGAATTACAAGAAAGGAAAGAAAACACCTAGAGAGATGAAGAAAGCTTCGAGTCTCGTCTTGGATGCCTTCTCCGTTGCTTGAGATGCTAGAAAGCTAGTCGCCTCACACAACGTTTCCTTTCGTACCGATCCACTTGCCAATCGAAGAAAGCTCCGTACCGGTTGAGTGAACTCGAGATTGCAAGAAGTCCAATTGGAAGAAAGCTTCCGAGTGGAATAGCGTACACTTGACTCCTTGCTTGCGTGGATTCGGATGAAGAAAGCTCCACCTCAATCCTCGCAACTCGATCTTCGTCGAAGTGTAAACCGATTCATCGAATGAAGTAAGATTCTATTCGGTGATCGATTTTAGAAAATTATCGTTCGTAATTGCGATTCTTGCGTGTTCTTGAAAGTTCTTGGACTTGCTTAAAGAGAGAGAGAGAGAGAGAGAGAGAGAGAGAGAGAGAGAGAGAGAGAGAGAGAGAGAGAGAGAGAGAGAGAGAATGGGCGTAAAAGAGCGTACCCAAACTCGTGGCCCTTTTTGTCTTATTTATAGCACTCACGGAGTCTTCTTATTGGCCACGAGTTGGTGAAGAGGATTGAGGGTAATGAGGTAATTTCCATCAAAGGTAGGTGGGCTGGATAAGGGCTAAGGATTGAGTGGTTTTCGTATAAACTTGTGTGTAAGTTTTCATCATGATGATTGTTTGCCTCCTGTCTCATTCAAGTACCGAATATATCGGTGTAATATA
This sequence comes from Luzula sylvatica, assembly GCA_946800325.1. Classification (NCBI taxonomy): domain Eukaryota; kingdom Viridiplantae; phylum Streptophyta; class Magnoliopsida; order Poales; family Juncaceae; genus Luzula; species Luzula sylvatica. Next base: position 19,713,960 of record OX326958.1, read on the forward strand.
TTGTTTTTACTCCTCTTGACGTGTTGGAGACAACTACACTCTCCAAATTCCCAGAAATTCCTTCTAATTCCTGTGATTAAGCAATAAAACACACTTAGTGAAGAAATATTCATGTTATCTCAAATATGATTAATAAAATATATAGAATTGTTCTTCACAAGGACTAAAATCTCCAAATTAAGCATTAAATTTGTGCCTTATTTGCCTCACATCAAATACCCCCACACTTAAATCCTTGATCGTCCTCGATCAATTAGAGTATATAAAAGTCAAACATAAGAGAGAATTGCATAAGATTTTGTTGAAGTTATATTGTTGGTTCAAAAACTAATTTCATGAATCAAATGGTTCACTCTCATTTCATCAAGTTCAATAGTTATTTAGAAAGATATTGGTCTTTTCATTATTAGATCTCGAAATTAACTCGAAATTTCATAAGAGTTTTTTATGACACTCGATCTCAAGCGGTAAGAGCGACTTAAACGTTTTTACTTCGAATTGCTTCACTCCACAATCTCAAAAGAACTTAATTCGAAAGCTATTATCGGGCCAAAATTTCCCGTTTTGCTAGATGATCTTAAATGCAAGTTATTCATTTTAAAACACGTTTGGTACAATGGTACAAGGTTCATACCCATTTTCGATCAATTTTCCCGCTCATTCGTTTTCTTTTCTCTCTTTGGAAGTCTTTAACCGAAAGCCCCACTACACCGAAATGCAATGAGGTTACTCTCGGTGTTGTCTTTTGACCTTCATTTTTTTTTTTTTTTTTTTTTGTTTGTTTTTGTTTTAGAAGTCTTTAACCGAACGCCCCACTACACCGAAATGCAATGAGGTTACCCTCGGTGTTGTCTTTTGACCTTCATTTTAAACGAGCGGGTATATTTGATCTACTAACGGGTCCCCACAAACGGTCATTTCATAGTGCAATTGGTGATGTTTTAAATCTAGCAAAACGTACTTTAACGGCCACGCTAAGAACCTTACTCATAAGTCCCATATCAATTACGGGTTCGAAAATCGAGTTAAAACGTATCGCATGAACCGTGCATCGATCAAGTGTCTCAAACTCTTGAAATTTGAAACAATAGGGCTGGAATCCCTGAATAGATCTCTTCAAAATCATAACCAAATCTTTTAAAATATTTTGCAAACTTTCAATTTTGAGAGCGAAATTTAGAGTTAAATGAAATTTTGTTTTAAAAACAACGATTTAGTTCAATTCAGTGGAGAAAAATCTTTTTATGCATTTTATGCTTGACTTATTTATTATTGATGCTCAGGATTCAAAAATAATGTTAAATATTCGAAAATTTTAATTAAAAGAGAAAATTTGCCAGAAACAATTCCGTTACAACGCAGTGTATAGTCCGTTACAACGGACATTGAGGTCCGTTACAACGTACTAACTGCGTTATAACGGAGAACTATTCGTAGCTTAGTTTGAAAATTCTGAGTATGTCCGTTGCAACGGACATTGAGGTCCGTTACAACGGACATAGTTCTGGCAAATTTTGGGAATTTACCGTTGCAACGCAATTTCCTGTGTTTTTCATGTCCGTTGCAACGGTATTTTCATTCCGTTATAACGGACATTGAGGTCCGTTACAACGGAACTCTTGGCGCCAGTCAAATTTTTAAATTTCTGTACAGTCCGTTATAACGGACATTGAGGTCCGTTACAACGGAATTGCTGGCCAGATCAAAAAATTTCAATTTTCCCTGATTTTTTTAAATTTTTAATTGGGCTCATACATGTCAAAGATTGTATGTTACCCCCCCACACTTAGAGATTACTTGTCCTCAAGTATAAAAAATCAAAAATTCCAAAAAGAGAGATAATAGAGAGATACAACCTTTGATGCGTGGGCGTGCCTCCCTCGCTAGCGCTCTTGTTTAACGTCTTGAGCTCGACTTGGCCGAGCTCATCATTGTGAGGTGTCGTCGGGTTCTAGAGCTTGCTCCTCCATCCACCCGGTTTCGAAGTTTGCATGGTAGTGCTTGAGTCGATGGCCGTTCACTTTGAATGTTTTGCTCGTTTCTTCGCTTCGAATTTCGACAACCCCAAATGTAGTCACATTGGTGACCACAAAAGGGCCGATCCATCGGGACCGAAGTTTCCCGGGGAAAAGTTTGAGACGAGAGTTGAATAACAACACTCTTTCCCCCACATGAAAATCTTTCTTTTGAATCATTCGGTCATGAAATCTTTTGGCCCTTGCCTTGCACAAGCTCGAATTGTCGTAGGCCTCTTGCCGGAATTCGTCTAGCTCGAGTAATTGAAGTTTACGCGCCGATGCGTCCTTCGGGTAGTCGAGGGTAAATTGCTTGATTGCCCAAAAGGCCTTGTGCTCTAATTCGACCGGGAGATGGCACGCCTTTCCGTACACGAGTTTGAAAGGAGTCATACCTATTGGCGTTTTGAAAGCGGTACGATACGCCCAAAGTGCGTCGCCGAGTCGAGTACTCCAATCCTTTCGATTCGGGTTCACTACCTTCTCTAGAATGGATTTGATCTCGCGGTTTGAAACCTCCGCTTGGCCGTTCGTTTGAGGATGATACGCGGTTGAGATTCGATGGCTCACATGGTATTTCTCGAGGAGACTTTGGAGATATCGATTGCAAAAATGGGAGCCTCGATCGCTTATAAGAACTCTTGGTATGCCGAATCGTTGAAAGATATTCTTCTTCAAAAAGTCCACCACCGATTTCGAATCCGCATGCTTGGTTGGTACCGCCTCTACCCATTTGGTCACATAATCTACACACAACAAGATGTAAGTATAGCCAAAAGACGATGGAAACGGGCCCATGAAATCAATACCCCAAATATCGAATGGTTCACACACATAGATTGAATTGAGGGGCATTTGAGTTCTACGGCTCAAGTTCCCCGTCTTTTGGCAATTTTCACAACCTTTCACAAAGTTCGCAACGTCTTTATGCAATGTTGGCCAATAAAATCCACATTCTTGTACCTTGTGTGTGGTACGTGCGATTCCGAAATGTCCACCACATTGTAATGTATGACAAAAAGAAAGAATAGATTGTACCTCATTTTGGTGAACACATTTTCTAATTACTTGATCGGCGCAAATGCGAAATAGGTTCGGGTCCTCCCAAACGTAGAATCGCGCGTTGCTTTTCATCTTGTCGCGTTGCGCCTTGGAGAAGCTTGGGGGAAATTTCTTCGTGACGATGTAGTTTGCAAGGTCGGCATACCATGGTGCTTCGACTTGGGCCGCGAGAACGTGTTCTTCGGGAAATTCCTCGCGAATCGGAACGAGATCTTCGATCTTCAATGGAAGCCGACTCAAATGATCCGCCACGAGATTCTCGCACCCCTTTTTGTCCTTGATCTCGAGGTCGAATTCTTGAAGCAAAAGGATCCATCGGAGCAATCTCGGTTTGCACTCCTTTTTCTTCATCAAATGCTTTAGAGCTCCATGGTCCGAGAATACAATCACCTTCGTACCTAAAAGATAAGAGCGAAATTTTTCCAATGCAAACACAATTGCGAGGAGTTCCTTTTCGGTAGTGGTATAGTTTCGTTGGGCATTGTCGAGAGACCTCGAGGCGTAGGCGATTACGTGGGGGTCTTTTCCTTCTCTTTGGCCAAGTACCGCCCCCACACTTGTGTCGCTTGCGTCACACATTATCTCGAATGGTAGCTCCCAATTTGGCGCCTTGATGATTGGTGCCGAGCAAAGCTTTTCCTTGAGATTGTCGAAAGCTTCTTTGCACTTTGCATTGAACTCGAATTTTGCATCTTTTTGGAGAAGTTGGCACATCGGTTGCGAGGTTTTCGAGAAGTCTTTGATGAAGCGCCTATAGAATCCCGCATGGCTGAGAAAGGATCGCACGTCTTTGACCGTCTTTGGATACGGAAGTGTCTTGATTACGTCGATTTTCGCCTTGTCGACTTCCATTCCTTTCTCCGAGATCAAATGACCTAATACAATTCCATTGCTCACCATGAAGTGGCATTTCTCAAAATTTAAGACAAGGTTAGATTCAATGCATTTCTCGAGTATTTGGGACAAGTGATCTAGACACGAGTCGAATGAGTCCCCAAATATCGAGAAATCATCCATAAAAACTTCAATGAATTTGGAAATATAATCGGAGAAAATAGAAAGCATACACCTTTGAAATGTGCCGGGAGCGTTGCATAGGCCGAATGGCATGCGTCGGTACGCGAAGGTACCAAACGGGCACGTGAATGTGGTCTTCTCTTGATCTTCGGGTGCGACCGGTATTTGGAAATAACCCGAAAATCCATCGAGGAAGCAATAGAATGGATTTCCCGCGAGTCTTTCTATCATTTGATCGATGAATGGAAGCGGGAAGTGGTCCTTTTTCGTCGCCTTATTGAGTTTTCGGTAATCGATGCAAACTCGCCACCCGTTTTGAACTCGAGTCGGCACTTGATCGCCTTCATCGTTCTCAACTATCGTCATCCCCGTTTTCTTCGGTACCACGTGTATGGGCGAGACCCATTTCGAGTCGGCGATGGGGTAAATGATCCCCGCATCTAACAATTTGATCACCTCCTTTTTTACTACTTCCATCATGGGCGGATTGAGCCGCCTTTGAGGTTCGCGCGATGGTTTTGATCCGTCTTCGAGAAGGATTCGGTGTGTGCACATGGAGGGGGAGATGCCCGGAATGTCGGAGAGTGTCCACCCGAAAGCCTTCTTGTTCCGTTTTAGCATTTCAACGAGTTTCTCTTCTTGTTCCTTTGCTAGGTTCGAGGCGATTATCACCGGCAAAGTTTCCGCTTCATCCAAAAATACGTATTTTAGTCCGAAAGGTAGTGATTTTAGATCTAACCTTGGAGCTTGTTCGGTGGAGGGTGGAGTTCGCTTCATCGGAATCTCGAAATCTTTTAGAAAGAGCGCTTGATCTATGCTTCTTTCTTCTTCCAACTCCGACTCGATTTCGAATGTAGGATTGTAACATCCTTCAAATTCTTCGAACAAAGGGTTTGAGCTCCATTGAAAGCTTTCGAGAGAGCTATCCATGACTTCTTGTACACAATCGTCGACCACGTCCATAGCACTTAAGTTTAGTGTACGTACAATGGGTTCCTTTAGTTTGTCAAAAATATTGAATTTGATTACCTCATCATCGAACTCCATTGTGAGCTCTCCCGCGTGTACATCGATCTTTGTGCGCGCCGTCTTCAAAAATGGCCGTCCAAGGAGAATCGGGGTTGAATCGTTACTCCCCTCATTCATGTCCAACACGTAGAAATCCGCGGGGAAATAAAGTCCGTTCACTGTTACGATCACATCTTCGACTACTCCCACCGGCTTCGTCGTAGATCTATCGGCCAATTGAATTACTACTTGTGTATCGTCGAGAGGGCCGAGATCTAGGGTTTTGAAAACCGAGAAGGGCATTACATTAATGGATGCGCCCAAATCGAGCATGCATTTGGGTAATTCATGTTGCCCGATTTTGCATGGAATGGCAAACATCCCCGGATCTTTGTGCTTTTGGGGGAGTCTCAAAATCGCCGAAACACTCTCCCCCACACTAATCAACTCATCTCCTTTTGTCTTTCTTTTATTCGTGCACAATGCCTTGAGGTATTTTGCCAAACGAGGCACTTCTTTGATTGCTTCGAGTAGAGGAATGTTTACCTCCACTTTCTTTAAGATGGCAAGCACGTCGTTGTTCGATTCGATTGGCTTTGGGAGACGACTCGGGAAAGGTGGCTTGACTTGAGTCGATTCGGGTTCTAATTCTTGAGTTGGTAACTTCGCGGCTTGAGTCGGACTCTTCTTTGGTACCGGTACTCTTCGAACTTTCGCCCACCTCTTTACCGCTTCGGAGCGATATTGCATTCACATGCCTTTGCTCGGAAGGAGCCAATGATTGAGATTGGAGTCGAGATATACCTTGGGATTCGATTACGTTTACTCGAGTAGCAATTTGATTGATTTGAGTCTCCAAGTTGCCCACATGACGATTCGTGTTCGAAACCTCTTGCCTTACACTTGAGATCTCTTGCTTCAATTCTTGCTTATTTGTTTCCATGTTTTTATTGATACCTTGCAACATCTCCATTATCGTTTTCATGTCTTGATTTGGTTCTTGTGTTTGGGTTGGTTTATGAATCGCTTGAGTCGCATTTGGGTGTTGGTATGTGGCTGGTTTTGCGACCGCTTGTCGGTAAGGATCGGGTTGAGCATTGTTGGGATTCGACCAACTAAAGTTAGGATGGTTGCGGAGATTCGGATTATACGAGTTCGAAGCGTCGAATTTCTTGTAAACGGCATTTGCATCTTCGATCACACTCGGGCACTCATCGGTGTGGTGGGTATTTGCGAGGCAAACCCCACATTTCTTTGTTTCCTCCTTGCCCAATGCCTTCATGATGATCTCGAGCTTGTCGTTAAGCATGTCGACATTGAGGTCGCTACACGCATTAACTCGGTATTCGACATTCCGCCTTGATTGAGAATTGGTTGCCATCACTTCGAGTAGCTTCTTAATCTCTTCGAGATCTTTGTTCGCGATACTCCCTCCCGCGGATGCACTGAGGAATTGGTTCTCCGAGTATCCTAGTCCATTAATGAATTGTTCGTAGAGGAATTGGACCTCGACATTGTGGCTTGGGCATTCTTCCTTCAAACGCATGAATCGATCGTAGTATTCGTGGAATGTTTCGTTCGGTTTTTGCGTTATTGCCAAAAGTTCTCGCCTTATAGCCGCCAATCGAGAGGCCGAAAAGTACCTCTCCTTGAAGAGGTTTGCTACTTCGTTGAATGCGAGAGGGCCTCTAAGCGTGTAGAACCAATCTTTGGGTCCTTCACCTAATGAGTAAGGAAAAAGAAGAAGAAGAATGTCACTAAAAGCTTCATAATTCGAATATATGTTTAGTTGAATCTTGAAATCTTTTAAGTGTTTATGAGGGTTTTCCGTGGCTTTCCCATGAAAAATAGGCAATGAGCCTATAATGCTCGGATCCGCTTTGAAATTCGGAATATTGGGCCTAATAAAATTATAATTATCCTCCACATTTCTAGGTGCTACTAATTCTCTCAAGGTTTTTGGCCTTGGAGCTCTTGTTTCATCACCCATATTTGAATTTAAATGAGTAGAGAAAGAAGAAAAAGTTTGAGTTTGAAGTTGAGGTTCGTCTTGATCTTCTTGTGTCGGTTCCTTGCTCTTCTTAGAGCTTTTGTTCCTTCTTTCGATTTCCTTGACAAATGGAAGTAATTCGCCTTTTCGCGATCTTATGTTGTGCATAAAGCTCTCTTCTTTCACCTAGATTGTCACAAAAGAAACAAAGAAGTGAGTAAACAAATTTATGAATTTAAATCTCAAGTTTCGATCTAAAATATTGACTTAAACACCGCTCCCCGGCAGCGGCGCCATTTGATGAGCGGGTTTTTGGCGTGTTTAATATGTCGTTGTGGTAAAACCCCGAACAATCAACAAAATTTGTAATCTAAGTTTGTACAGTGGCAAAAGTATAGATTCGTTCCACGGGGAGCAATTGCGTCAAAATTTGGATCAAAATGGATGAGAAATAACAAAGAAAATTCACAGAAGATAGTCCGTTACAACGGACATATGCTCCGTTACAACGGACATTAGGGTTATGGCTAACGTAGGAATTGATGTGATAGTCCGTTACAACGGAGTATGTTACGTTACAACGAAAGTGGAAGTCCGTTATAACGGACAGAAACAGCGTTACAACGGATTGGTTAATCCGTTACAACGGACTGCTATTTCCGTTACAACGCACTAGTATTGAACTATTTGAGTGGAAATCCTGGTGAGTCCGTTACAACGGAGTTAAGTTGCGTTATAACGGAGTTCAACAAACTGAAATGAATAAGGACTAACGATAGGTCCGTTGTAACGCAGTTCAGGTTCCGTTATAACGGAAGTATTTCTGGAATTTTGGTTTGAGATTTGATTTGCGAATTGAATTAAAGGGTTGTTTTTTAGATTGAATGAAGGGAGATTTAACTAAGTTCAAGGCAGTAATTCAAAGTAAGAGATCAAGTAAAAACACCAACAAAGATTCGATTCGAGTAATCAAGAAACTAAAGATTCATTAAACCGAGAATTCTTTACACAAACCCAATTTCGAATTTAAACTACAAGAATTACAAGAAAGGAAAGAAAACACCTAGAGAGATGAAGAAAGCTTCGAGTCTCGTCTTGGATGCCTTCTCCGTTGCTTGAGATGCTAGAAAGCTAGTCGCCTCACACAACGTTTCCTTTCGTACCGATCCACTTGCCAATCGAAGAAAGCTCCGTACCGGTTGAGTGAACTCGAGATTGCAAGAAGTCCAATTGGAAGAAAGCTTCCGAGTGGAATAGCGTACACTTGACTCCTTGCTTGCGTGGATTCGGATGAAGAAAGCTCCACCTCAATCCTCGCAACTCGATCTTCGTCGAAGTGTAAACCGATTCATCGAATGAAGTAAGCTTCTATTCGGTGATCGATTTTAGAAAATTATCGTTCGTAATTGCGATTCTTGCGTGTTCTTGAAAGTTCTTGGACTTGCTTAAAGAGAGAGAGAGAGAGAGAGAGAGAGAGAGAGAGAGAGAGAGAGAGAGAGAGAGAGAGAGAGAGAGAGAGAGAGAGAATGGGCGTAAAAGAGCGTACCCAAACTCGTGGCCCTTTTTGTCTTATTTATAGCACTCACGGAGTCTTCTTATTGGCCACGAGTTGGTGAAGAGGATTGAGGGTAATGAGGTAATTTCCATCAAAGGTAGGTGGGCTGGATAAGGGCTAAGGATTGAGTGGTTTTCGTATAAACTTGTGTGTAACTTTTCATCATGATGATTGTTTGCCTCCCGTCTCATTCAAGTACCGAATATATCGGTGTAATATATCATTTTTACTCCTCTTGACGTGTTGGAGACAACTACACTCTCCAAATTCCCAGAAACTCCTTCTAAGTCCTGTGATTAAGCAATAAAACACACTTAGTGAAGAAATATTCATGTTATCTCAAATATGATTAATAAAGTATATAGAATTGTTCTTCACAAGGACTAAAATCTCCAAATTAAGCATTAAATTTGTGCCTTATTTGCCTCACATCAATTATCTTCATTTTGGAATATTGAGATGTATTCGAAAAGAGGAAATGAACGCATGGTAGACATGGTTCGATAAATGATAAGTCAAACGGATCTCCCAATTTTTTTTTGGGGATACGCCCTTGAGACAACGGCACTAATGAATGGTTGCATATATGATATGGACCATAAACCTTCTAATCGGTACAAAAGACGCCATATGAGATATGGATCGGAATGGTTCCGAAGTTGTCATTTGTACAGATTTGAGGATGTGAGTATATTTCGAAATTGGGTTCGATTAAACTCAATCCCAAATCTGAAAATTGTTCGTTTATCATATATCCTAAAGAAAACTAAAGGGTATTAGTTCTAACGTCCCGACGAAAATGAGATTTTTGTGGCTCGGAGAGATGCCTTCTTGGAGGAGGACATAATGCGCACAAGTTTGGAACTTGATGCCATTTATCTCTACGCGGGCAAGTGGGAGTAGAATAAATCTTGAAAGAGTTCGAGATATGAAAATGAACATTGTGCCGATGAAAGTTGACACGACTTCATCAAGAGTTGATGAATACGAGTCGAACACACAAAGGAATTTTTCGTAGATCAAGTAGGCTATATCATAAGCCGGTAAATACGGATTTATCGTGGCTAATGATGATAGATCGAAATCATGTAATGATTCGATATCCTACAAGGATGCTATGAAAAGTAATGATTCCACATGACATGATGTCATGAAATCTGAGATTCGATCCGTGTATATGATCAAGTATAGAACTTGATTTCATTAGTTTCCGGGTTAGACCCGTGAAATGTGAATGGGTTTTCAAGATGAAGAACCTACATGGATAGGAATTTGCATATATGCAAAGCAAGGCTTGTAGCGAAAAGTTTCATGCAATTCATAGTCGGACTATGAAGAAACATTTTCGCATGTTGCCATGCTTTCACATTCTCGAAATTCAGCTTGCCATGGTCGCGTATTATGACTATGTGATGTGGCAAAATGGATGTCAAAACCGAATTTCTTGACAGAAATTTTATGAAAGGACGTGTTCTTGACACAACCTTACGGTTTTGTCGATTCATAAGAATCGGGGATAGGATATGCACGCTTTAATGATCCATATGATGGATTGGAGAAAGCTTCTCGGAATTGGAATATTCGTTTTGACGAAGTTATAAACTATTGTAACACTGTCGGAACGGATGGAAACTTTGTGTACACATGAAGGTTAGTGGGAGCCACGTTATATTTCTTGTAACGACAAAAGATTTATGCGAGACCGCTTATGAATTAAGCGTGAAGATCTATAGAATAGATCTAAGAAGTTCCTCGTTCTATATTATCACACGTATATCAACATATTGTTGAAAATAGTTTTCAACATATAACTCCTTGGAGGAGTTAAATCGAAATGTCGAATGGCATACATTTTTGTGACTTGATGTGAGACATCAAGCAGCGCAAAAATAAAAATGATATGATGCTTCACATTTTGATGTGAGAATCTATTATGTATGCCATGATATGTATGTGGATATTTGTTGTACGGATGAAGCGTCTAATTTACCGTCAATAAAATCCCAGGGAATCACATGAGTTTGAATGTAATACGATTACATGAGACTAACTCTTGTGAATGTATAATGGTTATACATATATATACATAATGGTTATGTATATTTAAACCCATCGCGAAGAGGTTGAAGTTCATCAGGTAACTCGTCACTAAGCACGTCTTTATAGGCATCCAATATAGGCTCAACCAAGTTGAGACCGCTCGGGCTCTGCCCGTTCTTGCCAAAGGTGTTCGAGACCACAACAAAACAAACTCCTTCTTCTTGTAATGCTTGCTCGAATTCTTCCAGAGGCACGCAAAATCCTGCTTTCTTCTCCTTAGAAAATCTTTTTGTATCGGGGTTATTAATACCTTTTTTCCTTCGGCTTGAACTGTGAATGTATGCTCTCTTCCATCGTAAATTGCCCTGTTATCGTATTGCCACGGCCGACCTAGGATAAGATGAGAAGCATCCATCGGTACGACATCGGCGCGAACGGTATTGGTGTAGTGTGGCCCAATAGAAAACTCGACTTGACACCGCCTTTTGAATTGTATTTCAGCGTCCTTGTTAACCCATCCTAGCTTGTAAGGGTGCGGGTGCACGGTTGTCACGAGATTGAGCTTCTTGACATGATCTTCGGATATGATATTCTCCCAACTTCCTGAATCGATTATCATGTTGCACTTCTTCTCGCCAATTGTGCACCACGTCTTAAAAATAGCGTGTCATTTCCAATTGTCTTTGCTCGGTGGGGCTAAGCAAAGTCGCCTCGTAACTAGACTTTCATCGGACACTTCATCGGGATTAGCCTCGTAAACTCCATCATCTTCATATCCGTTCCAGTTTTCTCCTTCCTCGTCATCGTATTCTTGTTTGGTCAAGAGTTGGGACCCTGTTTTAGGACATTCATTCGCGAAATGACCGAAATTGCTACATCGGTGGCATTTAATATGTGCTTTGCGATTGTTTGGTGGTATTAAGTTGTTTGGGGTTGGCAAAAGAGGTGTTTGTGACTGAGAAGAAACGTTTGTATGTTGTTTGAACAAATCTTGGTTCGTCTTTGAGGTTGACTCATTGAAGGCTCGACCTTCAGGAGGTACGTTTCTTGGGTTAAAATTTCAATTTCGTGCTTGTTGTTGTTTTACCGCCCTTGCCTTGGATTGAGCCTCCGTCACATTACCGAAAGTGTGCACCGTCAACACATCTTGGATCGATGTACGAAGTTCGTTAAGGAATCATGCAACCCTTTGGTCCTCTAGCTCATTGAGTTGATTGCGAGCCTCGAGTTTGTAGAACCCTAGTGTGTATTCGTCTACACTTCTTGGTCCTTGCATGAGAGATTGGAATTGTCGAAATATAGTTTGTCGGTAATTGAGTGGTAAGAACTCACGATTCATCTCACGCTTCAAATCATCCCAACTGTTGAGAGGTGGGAGGTTGTCGAGGTAACGACGATATTTGAAGTTCTGCCACCACGCCGCCGCTCGCTCTCTGAAACGGACTGTAACTAAAGGAACTCGTTTGTCGAGAGGAATCTCCTTCAACTCAAAAACTTTCTCCCCGGTGTTGGTCCAATCGAGAAATTCTTCAGGTTTTAGGCAACCCGAAAAATCTGGAATCTCCACGCGAATTCCGTTATCCCATCGGTCACGGTTTGGAGGTTGATCATTGCGGGGAGGATTATTTATGTTATGAGGAGGTTCTTCTTGTTGTCGAATGGTGAGGCGCTCCATGAGAGTAGTGATAAGTTGAGTGTTGTGGTTTTGATTTTGGTCGAGATGCTCGAGTAAAGAAGTTTGGTTTCATTGCATTTGCTCAATAAGCGCTACAATATTTAGATCGGCCATGATTTGTTTGTAAAAAATAGTAGAGGTACAACTTCACGCAAACGCGAAGGTGGTTGTCGAACTTGCTCTGATACCACTTGACGACAAACGATCCCAAATTCAACTTCGCGTGTACGGGTCTAATCTGGTTTAGTGAGATAATTAAGCAAAAAGAGAAACTCGAATTGGAGAAAAGAAAGAAAAGAGGAGAATAACAAGAGATAAGATGAAATTTATATTTGTTTTCTAATTGATGAAAGAAGATGACATGTCATCTCCTTTTATATCAAACACTTGACTCTTGATTTACTCAATGATAATTAAAGAGAATAAATTGACTCTAGAAAACATAAACATATGAATGCACCTAGAGACTCTCAAATGACACTTAGAAATAACAACATACTTAAATAATATAATTAAGATGCATGCGACTCTTCTTCTTCTTCTTTCTTGAACCGTCTTATTCTTGAACCTAACTCGGGTCCGAGTCAGAACCTGAGCCTGAGTCGGTGTGATTTTTCGTCATAGACTTTGCTAAGCCTAAGCATATTCAATGCACGGCCACTATTTTCCAATGCTCCAGCCAGAGCCACCCATTATTCCCGAGAAAAACAAAGTTAAATCTCTGCTAATTAACCGGCTGTATTTTGTCATTCCGAGAATATTTTTAGGGTGCGTTTGGATGGCGATAAGTTAAGATTACCATGAAAATCACATTCTATGGGAATGACATTATCGTGTCATTGAAATATTGTTGATTCGATTGAAAATGTATATTCTAAAGAATGTCAATATTCTTTGATTTAATAATTTATGAAATGACCATTATATTCTTGAGATACATGAAATCAATTATATATTTTATATATTGATATCATCTAATATATTGTATATCTTTTTAATGTTAAATTCAATAATATTATATATTATTATATCCAATCATTTATACATCATTTTATGAATTGTTATTTAAATTAATTATAATTATAATCATACAAGCCCAAGTATATTATTTTTCTTAAAATAATTATAATTATATTATATTAATAATTATTAATAATTATTATAATTATTTAATAATTATGCTATATTTAATCTATAAACACACACCCTAATTTAATCTATATTTAATCTGTAAAAAAAGAGTGAAACTTTTTGGTGGACGGAAGAAAAACTCTTGTTTTAGTTTTGAGTTTTCAGCGTACACTCCCACAGAAACCGAGTTTTTATATTTAATATTTGTCGTGTTTTTCTTTTCATAACGGTTGATATCTATACATAGAAAATGTACAAAACTACAAATTGTGTTAGTTTGCCAATAAAGAAATAAATATAATTTCTTGTTTTCAATTTCTTTTCGACAGTTTATGCTTCTCTCCATTGCTTTTTCAAGAACTTCATCTAAGGTATATCTCATCAAAGACACCCAATCGCCATTGTCTTTTCTACAATCTATTGGATTTTTGCCAACTTATACACATTTACGTAACCCATAATTTGATTATTCATATCTTCACAGTGATGATATGATCTTTTGTCCTTTCGCCAATGGAATTTCTTTATTAATTTTTTATTGTTTAATTCCAATTTAAGATTATCATCTCTTTCGATGATCAATTAAGATTGCTTACATCATTTTCTTGCAATTATTGTATGTAGAAATTTTCATTGAAACTATGAAGTAATCAAAATATCATTGCTCATTTCAACTTTTAAGATATGGAGATATAGTCTAATAATATTATTGTTTATAGTAACTATGTTTTTTCTTCATCTTGCTTATCACTTCGATAAGCTCCTCTCCTCTTAATGCAAGTTGATCCACTACTGTCAGCAGAGTTTTTGTTAATCACATTATTTTATATATGTAAACTGACTTTGTGTATGACATTAAAACAGTAAACAACAATTAATAAAACTAAGCTAATTCATGGATAAAAACTTAACTTGTTTATTAATTTGTTATTTTGTCAGTGAATCTCTACTACGACTTCATATGGATTGGGCACAACTAAATGATGACCTTCTTCGCCTCATCTCGAAGAAGTTCGGGGACTTATGTAGCTTTTCTTGCTTTCGTTGTGTTTGCGAAAATTGGCATTTAGCCATTGACCCTAGGGATCAGCCCCCACAACTTCCCTGGCTTCTCAAGAATGATTCGACCAGCGGAACTTCATCTAATTTCGCGTTCTATTCCCTTCAATCGAATAGAACTCACACTCTCCATATCCCCGAAGCAAAAAGATGTAATTTATTGGGGCGATCAAAACGGTATCTTATCATGCTCGACTATTCTACCAGGACGACATCATTCGTCAATCCATTGACCGGAACCCATTTTAATATCCCCGGTCTACCGGGTACGGATTTTCGAATTTATCGACATCCTATCTTTGTAGGTCCTAATCCAACAGGAGATGGTGACATATTTATTCTGTATGGGTATGGAAAAGAAAAAAGAACATCTATTTTTGTGATATCGATGCAATTTGACGGTAAAGTGTTTACGAAGATGGTTGAAATGCATTTAAAAGGAATATGTGCATATTATAAAGGAAGATTGTTCTCGTTCTCTTATCATGATCATATCACGAAGGTTTTCGATGTAAAAAATGGAGATGAAGTATTAGAAATTCCAGGGCCAACAATATATAATTTAAATTATTTAATAGAGGTGTGTGGTGATTTGCTTGGGCTTTGGCTAGTGCAAAGCCCTGTTTGGTATGAACCGACGACCGGAACCCGGCGGTCCGGAACATATCAATGTGTTATGTACCGGTTAGAGGAGGACAGTGCAAACACCCGTTGGGTGGAGACAGCTAATGACATTGGCGACTACATGATTTTCTTGGATCCATTTAATGGTTTTTGTTTCAAAGCTAGTGATTTCGAAGGATTTACGGGTAATTGCATATATTTAATAAATGAAAAGGACGAACTTGTACGGTACGACTTAAAAAACAGAAAGACGGAGATCCAATGCGATAATTGTCGGGCACCATGGTTCGTGCCTTGTTTGTACTAGCATGGACTCCTCGGACTCCTCGTTCCGTTTTGACATATATATTTTTTAAAGTTTTAATGTGTAATTAATTTTTTTCCGTTGCATTTAAAATAATTTTAATATGAGCACATATGTGTGGATAATTATGTAATTATGTATTATTTTTGCATTGCATTTTCTTACATATTAACTTTAATAATTCAAATAGAAAATGTTATGTATGAACCATATTAATATGAAAGTTAAAATAAAGAGAAAATTTTAACATATGTATTTAACAGATTTTAATTTTTTTCCAAAAAAATACAATTAATATGATGTATGATTAATAATATTATACATTATTTTATTAATATTTCATAAATAAACTCTTCATTTTCCATTTGATAAGATAACTTAATTTAAAAAAATAAATAATTAAATATACTTGAACCAACGTTGAAAATATATCAATATTTTATATATAAATTTTTCATTTTTCTATTTGTATTTTCTGGCATATACCTAACAAATATAATATGACTTTCTAAAAGTATTTAAAATTAATTGTTAAATAATAGACACTTAAATATTAACAAAAAAATTATAATCATAACAAAAATATTAAGAATAATCCATAATGTCGTAAGAAAATATTGAGATTTTTATGATTAGGGGGGTAAACAGTTGAGATCCGGTTTGGATAGTGGTCATACCAGATATGTATTCTTATTTTTCAGTCACATATATTCGGATATGAAACAACTCGGATCGGGATACGATCAAATATTAAAAGGTTTAGATATTGCCGGACACATGGACCAAACTAGGATGAAATAATTAGGGGGGGGGGGGGGGGGGGGGGGGGGGGGGGGAGGGGAGGATGATAGGGGGCTAAGATTAAGTAATTTAATAGAATTTTATCATACAAATGATAAAAGTATAATTTTCATAAAAATATATTGACGTGTGATTTGTTGGGGCGCTTGGGCCCTAGCTAGCCCCTTAGTTCCGTCCCTGGTCGAATAAGAATCTTTTTCGGATAATTAAGGAGATAAAAAGCTTTGGATAGGAGGGAAATAATTTAGGATTTGAAAATATCTTGAAAATAGATTTCATGTATTTTTTTTAAAATAAAATTGATTTATGAAACATGAATCATATGAATATGATTTTTTATTAAGTCTTACGAAATTATAACTATTTAAATATAAAATAAATTATGAAAAACGGATATCCATTTTTATTGTTACTCGTATTCGGATAGTATCTACATACGAATCTGAATCCGGATCCTGATCCGCTCGAATTGGATAGTTAGTCGAATCCGGTGCGGATAATATCCGCATCGTTTAAAATTATGAACCTTAATTATGATACACGGCAGTTGATAGGATAATATCCAAATAGGGTTGGTCTCTCATGGACCGATCAGATCTTATAATTTTCATGGGAACACCAAAAGTCCAAGTCAACACTTTTCCCTGGTCACTCTTTCTCCAGATGTATGCATCCCCAGTCCCCACAGTTCCTTATTTATTGAATATAGTCAATGTTCCAGAAATCGCTCGACGCTCGCTGGTCGGCAGACGACTATCAAGCGTCAAAGATGATTAATCGGGAATCTCGACGGACCTCGGCGGATTTTTATTTTTTTATATTTAATATTTAAATTAATTAAACAAAATTATAAATCACAGTTTTTTTAATAAGTTTTGAATAATTTAAGTAACAAAATACACTACGTCACTAAACTAACATAAACTCAAATAATAATAATAATTTATATATATATAAATAATATTAAAAATATGAAAAAATGTAGTCCAAATTTGTTTTTTTGAATAGTATCCGACAAACGATCGTTTTCATTATTGATGCCTAATTTTTTTTGATGTCAATGGAGATCCATTGGCAATCCATAACGAAAACGATCGTTATTTTGAATAGTATCCCACAGCCTCTCATAATATATAATTTTTTGTGCTTCACATTCAAACAACTAGGCTATGGATGACAATTAAAAAAAAAAAAAACTTCTAAAAATCGGCTCGGCGGTGGCTTCCATAGTTGTTTGAATGTGAAGCACAAAACGCCAAGGACTTATCTCGACGGCGGATCATCGAGGAACGATTAATCGGCCGCCAAGGCCGATTTCCAGAACACTGAATATAGTAAGACTTTTGGATAATTTGTTGATAATCGTTTATATCATACCATGTTTCCAAATGTACAATGACCTGAAACCGACTCGCAACACGACTACAGAAAATCATGGTCCAATTAGTTCACTTGCTATCTCCCATCCGTCTCTTTCTATGCAAAGTTAACTCGCTTTCATTCTTACTGATACTAAAATCAGGTCTGCTCATTTCTTACACTTTCAGACCCCCCTTTATCCCCTCACTCTCCAAACAAAATCACTCAAATCTCTCTGATTAGTGCAAATCGTGATCAATGGATCCTCTCACGGTGAGTATTGTGATGGCCATAGTTGGGTGGATTGTGAGCCTGATAATTAGTCGGTCAAAGCGTTAGACAAATGGGCGAAAACCGTTAAACTCGGAAAAGAGGTCAGTGCCCTGAAAGAAGAGTTTCGTAAGATTGCCGGCCTCCTCTACGAAGTTAAAAGATCAAATGTCGACAACCCCCAATTAATCGAATATCTGAGAGATCTTCATCAATCGATGTATGATGCGGAGGATCTTCTTGATGAATTGGAGTATTATCGCCTCCAAGACGACTTCCAGACACCTGTCATTGTGCCTGGCAACAGTAATCTATTTTTTGGAATTAAAAAGATTTCGTGTCGTTCGGCCACTAATATTTTTGTTAAAGAACATGGGCCATCCATCCGCAAGCTTGATAGAAGTGACATGTCAAAACGGATTAATGGTGTGATAAAGAAACTAAAAGAAAATGGTGAGGAAGTGAGAGAGGCAGTCAAACTCGAAAAAATAGTTGGCCTTGCTGAGATAATCACCTTTGAGAATTTACGTCGAATTTTTGAAGATTTTCAAAGGGCCTCAATGAACCAATACAATACAACCAGGATTCCCAATGATCATGAGGTTGTTGGGAGGGAAGAAGAGAAGATTCGAACATGGCATCTTTTGAAAGCCGGTAATTTGGGGGATGAAAACATCTCGGTTCTCCCAATTGTGGGTCATGGAGGTGTCGGTAAGACTACTTTTGCCAAATTCATTTACGAAGATTCTGAAGTGAAAACATACTTTGATGTGCGATTGTGGCTTGAGGTATCGCCTACCTTGGATGTGGAGAACTCACACTTAAGATGGTACGTGATCTTGTTTCTTATAATAAACACGAAAGCGAAAAAGATGAAAGCCTAGAGGTCCTGCAAAACATTTTAGAGAGAGAGTTTGAAATAAAGAACGTTTTATTAGTAGTGGATAATCTATGGCTGGAAATGGATGTAAAATCATGGAACCGGCTCATAAAACCATTTAAAGGAACATCGACAAACGGCTGTAAGATCTTGGTGACCACGAGATATACGTCGGTTGCAAAAAGGATTGGTACCATGCCGGTTGTTGAGCTGGGTGGTTTGAAAGGTAAAGCTCGTTGGAACTTATTGAACGCATGTGCATTTGGGGACAAGAATCCCGAAAATTATCAGAGTTTGCGAATAGTTAGGCAACGTATCGTGAACAAATTAAATGGTTATCCTTTAGAGATAAAAACAATTGGTGCCGTACTAAGAGATAACCTTGATTTAAGGCACTGGCATGCAATAGAACAAAGTGATGAGTGGAAAATACCAACAGGCGCGAATAAATGTGATCATATAATGTCATCCTTAAAAATTAGTTATCAGTATCTATCCCATGACTTTCAGAAATGTTTCTCATACTGCTCTCTATTTCCCAAGAATTTTAAATTCAAGAGAAATGATCTGATCAATCTTTGGATAGCTGAAGGTTTTATTTATTCTAAAAGTGAGCTAGAAAGTAAAGAATTAGGGTATAATTGCTTGGCTGAATTAGTTGGTCGAGGTTTCTTTGAAGAAATCCAAGAGTATACCAAATATGAGACGGGGACAACTACTTACTATGTCATGCACGAATTGGTGCATGATCTAGCAAAAAATGTGTCGTTTGACGAATTCCTCACTATAGATGGATCTGAGGTTAAAATAACGGGTAACGCAATACGCCATGTATCAATAATAATGTATTTTGCGTATAAGTGGGATAGTAGTACCAAACATTTTATACCGAGAGAAAAGTTTAGGAATAAACTCGAAAAGATAACAAAAGAGCTGGAAATTTCAAAGTTGAGGACCTTGATCGTAATTGGCAATTACGATTCAAATTTTTCCACAAATATTCAATATTTCTACCAAAACGCCAGATGCCTTCGCGTGCTTAGATTGTCAATGGAACCCGTTGGTATTGATTCTCTGTTGTGTGGCCTTTCAAACTCCCTTCATCTTCGGTACTTGAAACTAGAATCTTGCTATTTGAATCCCCCCTCGAACAAAAAAGAAAATAAGAATATTCATAACAATAAACCTGCTAAAACTGTATTTGGGCTTTACCATCTAGAAACCTTGGATATAAGTGATTGGTATGATGATTTTAATTTTCCAAGATTAACACGCTTGCTTGTTAACTTGCGTCTTTTTCATGCCAGAGGAAATCAACTCGCCGTGATTAGTGATATTGGAAAGCTAGTCAAAATTCAGGAACTTGGTGAATTCATGGTTAAAAAAGATCATGGTTTCGATATAGGTCAACTAAGTGAGTTAGCGGATCTTGGAGGGTCTTTTAGTATTTCTAATATAGAGAATATAGATTCAAGGGCAGCTGCCGATAAAGCAAAGTTAAATGGCAAAGAAAAGCTTCAAGGCTTTACCATCTAGAAAAGCTTGAGGGAATGCCTAGGCTGAAAAATATTTCAAATGAATTTTACGGCAGTTATATGGAAAAGGCATTTCATTCGCTGAGGGAGATGGTGTTTACTAACATCGAAAACTGTGAAGAGTGGGTTGGATATGATGGATCGCCCATGTTTCCTTCCTTAAATAAGCTCGAAATTTTCGATTCCAAGAAATTGTGTAAACTACCTCTTCAATTTTATTCCCGTTCTTTTGGGAACACAGATTGCTTTCCAAAACTAACTGAACTTGTTATTCAAGGTTGTCCAAAGATGACACTACCTCCCTTGCCTCATGTCCGAACGTTGAAATCAGTTTCCTTTATTGGCGGGACGGATCCATTAGAAAACATGTCACTATTATCAAATTCTCCTAAAGAATTGTCCTTGTCGATTGTATGGAAAACGGAAAGGAGGACAATCAATCAAGAGGTGTTCGTTTTTCCAAATCTCAAAGCTTTAACTGGGTTAATCATTATAGGGTGCCCGGTTGATCTCTTACCATGGAAAGGGTTTCAAGAACTTGTATTGTTGAAAATGTTGGTGATCAAGGATTTTGGGGAATGTTCTTCAAGGATAACAAGAACAAATACACAAAATAGCGAGTCAATCATTCTACCAAAACACTCGAGTTATTGGAAATCTCTTCAAACAGTGTAACGGGCAAACATTTATCAGAGTGGTTATTACACTTGCCATGTGTTCTTTCTTTAGTTATAGAGTTACCAAAAATAAATTGTTTAGTTGTCGAAAAGGGTTTCATCTCAATTGCAGTGAACTCCCAATCAGGTGAATGTTTGCTTCAAATCTTTCCTAATTCAGTGAAGTACCTACAAGAATTAAGAATCAATGGATGCGAAAATCTAATTTTTCTTAATGTTACTCAAGAGGGTTTAAGAGGATTCAATTCGCTCCAAAAATTGACCATTAAAGGGTGCTCTAGACTCCTCTCCTCGCTAGTGGGAAATGAGGGGATTTATGAGAATTCTTTACTTCCACCATCTCTTTTACATTTGGAAATCGACAAGGTGCCTGAAAACTTGCAAACCCGAATATTATCCAACCTTCCCCATTTAAATTGCTTGAAATTAGTTTGCAGTCCGAATCTGAAATCTCTATCGATGCATGCTTTTGTTGCATTGAAAGAGTTGAATATTGAATATTGCACGGCTGTTTCTTTTCTGGAAGGCGTTTCCAAACTCAGATCTCTTAGAAAGTTGAAAATATTGAAATGCCCGGGTTTGGCTGCAGCTTGGGATTCTGCATTAAGGAAAGAAAAACGAAATTTCTCGTTAGCTTTAGAAGTGCTCATAGTTGATGATATGTCATTCCTTACCAAGAAAATTTGCAAATGTTTTGGCTCCCTAGAAAAATTGGTTTTTAACAATGTCCAAACAAAGGAAATAACAAAGGAACAGGGAGAATCTCTCGGTTTGCTGACCTCATTGCAACAAATCAGCTTTGAAAGCTGCTCAAATCTGCAGTCTCTCGCAAATGAGATGCAGTGGCTTCACTCGCTGAGTACACTTAAAATAATAGATTGCCAACAGTTGAAGTCGTTACCCGATGGCTTCCCTTACCTCAAAGATCTGTACTTAGTTAGGTGTAGCAGTCAGGTGGTTCGAGCGTGTAAAGTGTCGAATGAAGTTAAAAATTTATACATTTCGTGAGGACAAATCCACTTGCCCTCGTTAGCCGCTCGGGTAAAAAACTAGTATTTTTCAACAATTTTGTTTCAATAACTGTCAAGTTGTTTTTGTTCCCTGTTCTAAACAATATCTCTACTTGCCCTCTATAGTAGATCATTTAGGGTAGTTACAGGCTTACAGCAAAGATCAATAAGGTACTGGCTACTATAGATTAGATCGTTTTTGCAATTTTTAATATTTCTTTTTAAAATGATTTAGGTGCCAGGTTGTTAAAAAAAGACGAAGTGAAAAGCCAGAGGCTGAGAATTTCACAAATGATGGAAAAAGAATTCAATTCCTATCTTATGTTAGAGAGTTCGGTTGCCTCATGAAGAGAAATTAATTATAGGTACTTCAATAATTCATACTGGTACACAAATGTATTTGTAAGATATCAAATATATTTATCAATTATAGGTATTTCTTAAGGGGCTTCTATCATACAATATTTTCCTTATCATACATTCATTTTCAAGGGCATTTGGAGTAATTATCCATTTATAAATATTTAAGGTAAGATATCAAATATATTTATCAATTAATGTTTAACTAAATTGGAATTTTTTGTTGTTCATTTAAACAAAAATCTCAATAAAAGATAAATTTTATGATACACCTTTTTACAAATATAATTAATTACTAAAATATCCAATATACCCTTGTAAAAGGTGTATGATAGAACTCCCCATTTCTTAAGGGGATTGGTGATGTTTTTATGTCTCATTTGGGAGTTTTATTATTGTTATTATAATATTTTGGGGTATTTTTGCATGAATAAAGAAAGGGAGCAGTAAAAATGTGGCGGTCGGCCGAGACCATGCAGTTTTTTAGAGTTAGTTATAAAGGGAAATTCGGTAATTTTGATTAGTTGAACTCGCATAGAGAAAGAGATTTTAGGGATGAAAATTGTAATCCATCGATGCTCTTGTGTGTTTTATTCGAATTATCCCTTTTGCTGATCTAAAATTGGCTAGGGTTTTGTTATTGGTCATTTTGCAATTTAGTCCATTTTTTTTATTGAAAATTGAGATTTTCTTGTGAATTTTGAGATTTGAATTGAGTTGAGATCAGATTTGAGTGGAAATTGTGCTCAAATAGTACAAAATTCCATTGTACGGGAATTTGATGACGTTCTTTATTTCATTTAGTCTAATGGCCTTTCGTCGCGTATGACCTTTTCAGATTTTGGAGGAAACTTGAGTTCATAAATTAAAAGGCAAATTACTTGTTAGATTTAGAATTACTTTTTTTTCTTTTTCTTTTCTAATTTGATAAATATATTGAGGTGACAATGAAAATAAATAATTAGCAGATCATTATATTAAATACCGCATAACAATGAAAATTACGATAATAAAAATATTTATACAAAATGGTTGACTTTGTGTGAAATTAATCTGAATAATCTTTTTAAATGATAACGCAGTTCTCCAAAATTTGTGAACTTCAGAATTTCTCTAAATGAATCTTAGTGATTGTCGATTATGTTGCTTGGTTTGGAAGTATGTAAGGTTATTATGTTGTTCGTTTTTGTTGCTGTTGCGATTTTATTTGGTAGTGTAATTTTGAATAAAAAATAGTAAAGAACAGGTTTTTGTGGTTTTGTGGTATTACATTTGTGATATTATTTGGTAACAATCAATTCTTGTTATCTATTTTTATTTTTTTTTGTAAAGAGTTGTTATCTATATATAGTAATGTACAGATTGTGTTA
Source organism: Luzula sylvatica (assembly GCA_946800325.1). NCBI lineage: Eukaryota > Viridiplantae > Streptophyta > Magnoliopsida > Poales > Juncaceae > Luzula > Luzula sylvatica. The sequence continues at coordinate 19,737,702 of OX326958.1, forward strand.
GTTCGCCAATATAAAAAAGAAAAAATATATTTGCCACTTTAACATTCCCCACAATACTTGATGTGTTGACAGGAATTTATTTGACTCAATTTAATATTAAATTCAAATTAATATATGGTAAACAATAAAATTATGCAAATTGATACATGTTATCAATTAGGTGGCAAAATCGTATTAGTTAGATGGTAAACGATATTTATTATGTGATACACCAAATTATTAAAAAATAATTTGGTTTATTTAATTATTTATTATGTTTGATTTTACACATGACAAGTCATATTTATTTTAACAAATTTTTATTATTTTATTTTCAAATTTTTTTAAAAAGAAAGTATTTTCATTTTAATTTTGCTAATTTTTGCGAACTTATTATTTTTAATGTTATATTTTTGTTTATTTTTTATGATATTGTTATTCATGTGTATCCGTTTAACACATGTTAAACGGTGTATTAATATTGGCGAACAAACTTGTTTAAAATATTATAAATGATTAATTAATATTATAAATGATGTTAAACAAACTTGTTTAAAATATTAAATAAATTAATAATGTGTGAAACGGTAGATTTTATTTACCTTCTTTTTCCTATATATGATGAAAAAAATTAAATATTCATGGTTTACCACCATCATTAATGCAGGCGCCAACACATCAATCGATATAAGAGATTTTAAAGGAGACATACATCACCACTCAAATATAAAAAATATAAACATAATTTTAGTAATTTCTTGTTTTCATTTTCTTTTTGACTGTTTATGCTTCTCTCTTTGCATAGGATTTTCAAGAACTTCTTCCAAGGTAAAGGTATCCCAGAAAGACACCCAATCTCTAAGAGTTTTTTCTATCGTTTATTAAATTTTCGCCATTTTGTACACATTTACGGAACCCATAATTTGATTTTTCAAATTTTCACGGTAATGATATGATCTTTTATCCTTTCACCAGAGGAATATTTTTTATTAATCTTTTATTGTCCAATTCCAATTCAAGATTACCATTCTATTTGGTTGATGAATTAAGATTGCTTAGCTCATTTTCTTGCAATTATTGTTTGTAGAAATTTTCTTTGAAGATGTGAAGTTGTAATCAAAATACCATCAATTAAACTTTAAAGATTTGAAAATACATTATATTATTGTTTATTGGAACTTCTCTTTTTTTTCATCGTGCTTATCATTTCGCTAAGCTCCTGTTAATGCAAATTGATCTGAATTAGGAGTATAATATAATGACAATTCAGTACTGTCACAAGAGTTTTTTTTAATAACATTATTTTATTTTTAAAACCAATTTTGTGTATAACATTAACACAACAAACAGCAGTTTGTAAAACTAAGCTAATTCACGGATAATATATTTATTTATTAATTAATTTGTTATTTTGTCTAGTGAATGTCTACTACAATTTGACATGGATTAGACACAACTAAATGATGACCTTCTCCGCCTCATCTCGAAGAATTTGAATGACTCTTGTAGTTTTTCTTGTTTTCATTGTGTTTGCAAAAACTGGCGTTTCGCAAGTGATTCTAGGGATCATCCCCCCGCAACTTCCATGGCTTCTCAAGAACGATTCCACAAGCTCCCGTTATCTAATTTCGCGTTCTATTCCCTTCAATCGAATAGAACTCACACTCTCCATATCCCCGAAGCAAAAAGATGTAATTTGTTGGGCAGATCAAAACTGTATCTTATCATGCTCGACTATGCTACCGGGACAACGTCATTCCTCAATCCATTGACGGGAACCCATTTTAGTATCCCCGGTCTAACATGTACTCGAATTTATCAACATCCTATCTTTGTAGGTCCTAATCCAACAGGAGATGGTGACATGTTTATACTGCATGGGCATGGATATGAAAGTTTTTATGAATGTGATTTTGAATTTCGTGTTTCACAATATTTTAAATTATGTAATATTCAAAAACAAATACACAAAATAAAAATCATGAAACACGATATTTTAAGTATTTTGGAATATAATTTCGATCGCGTGTATTCTATAACTAATATTGCACACTAAAAGAAAATCATGATTTTTAAAATTGTTAGTTAGAGATAACAAGAATATTAAAAAATACACAAAAAATTGTGACTGATAAAAGTGCACAACAATTTATCCAAAATCGAATAATTAAAAAACAACGTTCCATTTAGAAAATATAACAAAAAATTATCTTCTCAATAAAAAACTACATCATCATATAAGTAGAGATCCTATAAACAAAACAAAGTCAACAATTTGAACAACCGCGCAATCGCGCGGGGGTTTTCCTAGTATATAACATTATATATTAACCTGAATTTTTATTGTTAGGATTATCATTTTTTTTGTTAATATTGAAGTGTAAATTATATTATTATTTAACTATTAAATTGAAATATTTTGAGAAATTCACATTACATTTGTTAGGTCTTACACCAGACCATGTAAATATAGTAATGTGGTCAAATTTGATACAAATAGAAAATAAAAAGTATATATATATGACGAAAATGGAGAGGGTTTGTTCACCCCTCTTCCAAATTTTGCTTTTCATAAGCAACTCAAAAAAGTTTTACATGATATACCCCTAATAAAAAACCTAACCTATATATTTTTCTCTATAAACCAAGATTAAGGGGTATATGATTTCAATTAGAACCTTGGACTTTTCTATATATACAACTCAGCCCAAAACTCCTAATATACAGAAAATTAAAAGAAACTAAAAATAAAATAAAAATATGCCCATTTTTTCCTGTTTGCCCGTCTTTCTTGCTATCTTCTTCGGACCCTTAAAAGGGTTAACTCGAACCCTCCGCACCGCTTTGAAGCATTTCTCACTCCTCATTCTCTTTCTTCCTCTTTTCTTCTACGTTCTCTGTTCTCCTCAACTCAAATCTTTCTCTCTCGCCTCTGATGGAGCTGCTTCTTCTGCTTGATTCTCAGTTTGTTTTCCTTCCTTTTTTGCTCGTGTTTTTGTTTTTTTTTTCTCTCCCTTGCTTTCTCGTGTTTCTGTTTTCCAGCTATTATTTCTTTTGCGAGATCTTCTTCAGTTTTCCTTTGATCTGTGAAAGACCTCGAGCATCTCTCTCTCTCCACACAATGAATAGATACAAAGCAAATAGTTGCCTTTGGAGATGAGGTGTTTCGAGCTTGAGCATATCTGATCGGGACATTTTTTCTGTGTTTGTGGTTAAAGCGAGTTTGTTGTTCGTTTTGAGAAGAAGCCATCTTTTTTGGCTAAAGACGCATTCATGTGCCAGATGGACTGGGGTTTCACTGGATCTGAGGCATAGTGGGCATCGGTTAACCATCGTCCATCCTCTTTTTTGCAAATTATCGATCGTGAGTACCTTGTCTTGCATTGCAAGCCAAATAAAGGTTTTGATCCGTTCTGGAATTTTTATGGACCAAACGTTGGCTAAATCCGAATGAGAAGGACTCCCAAAATGAGTTGGGAGTATGCATTTGCCGTTTTAAATGTATTTTTTGGAGTTCCTTTCCAAAGAATCACATCTCTCTCCTCCTTCAAACTGATTTGATTTAATTGCTCTTCTAATTTCTTCAACTCTTCTCTTGCTTCATCTGACATTCTTTTTTGAAAATGTTTTTCCAATATTTTTTGTTTCGACTATTCTAACGAAATAATCAGATTCAGTGTATAACTGTATAATGATGGGTATCTCTTTTTCATCTTTTCCTCTTCCCAATTCCCTCCCAAAATGGTATGTTGTCCCTCCTCCGATTTGAAATTGAATGTTGGCTTGAAAGAATGATTTATCTTTCTGGATAATTTTTGGAAGTAAGAAAGTTTTTGGTTATTTGAATTAAACTCAGTGGTGGGGCTTATTGTGGGTATGAGGTCTTGCCAATTCAATCCACTTTGATGGTTGTATTTCCACAGCCATTTCAATAGCAAAGATCTGTTGAAGACCTCTAAATTGAGGAGGCCTAATCCCCCTCCCAATTTGGGTCTGCACACATTGTGCCAAGCAACTAATGAGTAGCCTGAGTTAGAAGTTCCTTTCCAGAGGAACTCTCTTCTGATCTTATCCATCTCTATGATTGTTTATTTTGGGAATTTGAAGATTTGAAAGTAATATGTGGGGAGAGAAAACATAACAAAATTAATGAGGACTATTCTGCCTGTGATGTTTAGCATTGATCCTTGCCACCCAATCACTTTTTATAATGAAGAGGGTAGCCTAGATATTTGAATGGAAGATATTATTTAAGGCAACCCAACTCTTCTTCTATTTTTTTTTTATGTTTTTCTCTCTTTCTTCTTCTTTCCTCTTGTCTCCTACAACTTCAAGTCTGGCTTATCAGAATTTATGGTAAATCCTGAAGAGTTGCCAAATGAATTGAGTACCACTTTGATGAAAGAAAATATGGCTTAAGAATTAACTTGGAAGAATTTATATAAATAGGCAAATCTGCATTCAGAATTGGGCCAGTAATTAAACGTGGACCTGTTCAGAACTTAGGGGTTTAATCTATTAATTATGGTTTAATCCTTTTCGGGCCTATTCTGATTATTAGGCTTTTAATCTGATTATGACCTGTTAGGGTTTAACCTAATTTTGGTTTAACCTAAATTTTTCCTATATATAGATTCTGATTTCATGATTTTCTCTCTCCTCCGAAACCCTAATTCTGGCCGCCGAATTTCTGGTCGCCGAAAATTATTTTCTCTTTTTACAAAACACAAATTGAGATCTGGAGAGTAATAGAAGAGAAAAATCTGAGCAAGTTCTTGAGAGATACAATCGTAACACTAACCTAGAACGGTGTTGGCGGTTCCGATCGGACGAATATCAAGGTGGACACGAGTAGAGGGACTGCACGAGCAATCCTTGGAGAAGGTTCAACAGATTGGAGAAGAAGACATCACGTACTAACTTGTACGAGGTAAAATTCTGATTACTCTTCCTTTTTCGGTGTTTTTCGAGTGTGATCCAGGGTAGAATTAGGTTATACATACGAAATTATTCCGCTGCAAACTTCTAAATTCGTGTGTATAATCCAACAGTGGTATCAGAGCAAACGCTCGTTAAAACCATCGAAAATTAGATTTTCAGATTTGTAGATTAGAATTTTATAAATTGAGAAATTTTAGAATTTTTGGGCTAAATTGCAAAAATTACATAATTAAAATTCTGTTGAAAATTGGATTTTCAGAAAATTAGATTTTCAAAATATATTGTAATTGATACAGATTAGATCTGTTTAATATTGTATTTTCAGAAAAATTAGATTTTCAGAATAAAATTGGAAATTCAGAAAAAGTAGATTTTCAGAATATATTTTGTATTTAAAACAGATTAGATCTGTTGAAAATTGGATTTTTAGAATATATTGTAATAAAGACATATTGGATATGTTGAAAAATGAATCTGTTAAATATATGTTAATAAATACAGATTAAAAAAAAAAAAAAAAAAAAAAAAGTTGCGATCGAACTTGGAGTTGCGATCGTACGAACAAAATTCTGGACAACAAAACAAAATTTCTGTCAAAAATGCCCAATAATTTAAAATTTTCAATTTATAAATTCAATTCGGTATAGCATATAGCCTAAAACGGAGATGATTGTTTGTACATGTTTGTATGTGTGTTGTGATGGTTTGTATGTGTGTTGTGATTGTTTGTATATATGTTGTGTGGGGGCCAGTGAGCTTTCCAAATTGTAAACTATTTTAATATGGGGATCGGTGAATCTTCCAAATTGTAGTAGAATAGGTTTAGTTTTTTTAAAAAAAAAAAAAAGGAACCTTCAAAACAAGACGACACGACGATTGGATCTCCAATAAAAGACGACACAACACGAAGATTGGATCTTCAAGAACAGCACAAGATCATCTTGGGTTTTAGGGTTGGGAATTTAGGGTTTTATGATTGCTCATAAAACTAAAAGGCCTATATGCTATACCGTACAATTTTTGTTTTGTTTTTGTTTTTATGCATGAATAAAATAAAAGTTAAATAAATGATTTTAAGAAAAGAAAATCCTCCCACGTAATTATCAAGTAACTTGCCTCCCTAAATGGAACCTTCGAAACTAGTATTTGTTTATTTGTGTTTCATGGCCTTAGTCTGACACAGATTTACACGTACGTAGCATTGAAGGCATGCATTGATTAGGAATTGATATGTTGCACGGCTTTAGTCTGGCATGTCAATTCGCTAATTGAATGATACTCCATTTGTGGTTTGGACTTGACCAATTAGCTAGCTAGGCTAGTATTTGGGGCAAGGAGTGAGGAACACATACTCTGGTTTTGAGTTGGACTCAATGCCGGACCTCGCGAATAAAGCAAGAATCGTCTTAGAGATGATTGGACACCGTCCTACCCAACGTGACGTGCTTTTTGAGTGGTTGGCCTTAGTCACCTTAGAAATATGTTAAATAGGGATCTTGTCCATTATGAGATTTCAAGTATCGAATCTCCGTTTCAATAGTGGGGGCTATTTGAAATGATAAAATAATGGGTATTTCAAGTTGTTTAAAAATGAATTTAATATATGAAAGATCACGTTATTAATTACATTATTTTTCTAAAATTGTAGATTTAATGGCTTTACCAAGTAATAACCGCTTTAGTTTGCGTCCCATTTTGGAAAGGGAACGAATGAACGGAAAGAACTTTCTCGACTGGCAGAGGAATCTGGGATTCGTTCTGAAACAGGAAGGAAAGGCACATGTCTTGGAGACGCCTATCCCTCCTGTGCCAGGGGATGAAGCAACTGGGGATGCCATATTCGAATATCAGGCCATGATGGATGATTCGAATGATGTAACATGCCTCATGTTGGCTACTATGACTCCTGAATATCAAATCCAGTTTGAGAAACATGATGCATTCGAGATTATGAAACAACTCAGGGAGATGTTTCAGGTTCAAGCAAGGGTGGAGAAGTATCAAGCTCTTGGCAATGCGACGCAATGCAAGATGCAAGAGGGTACGCCTGTTAGCTCGCACCTTCTTAAGATGAAAGGATATTTCGATCATCTTGAGAGGCTTGGCATCAAATTCGAGGCAGAGTTACAAACTGATTTGATCATGTTGTCACTGCCATCGAGTTATGATTCGTTCATTTCGCATTTCCACATGTCAGACATGCAAAGGACCATTCCCCAACTTTTCGGCATGCTCAGAACATTCGAAAGCGACCAGAAACCGCGGTACATGAAGTCTAGGACTTCGGAGGTATTGGTGGTTCACGGGAAGAGTCCAAACAATGGGAACAAGAACAAGAAGAGGAAGGCAAAGGGCAACAAGGTTGCGCCTAAGCCCGTGAGCAAGAAAGCCAAGGATGACAAGAAGTGCTTCCACTGTCTCAAGGAGGGGCATTGGAAGCGTGATTGCGAGATCTTCCTGAGGGAGAGCAAGCAAAAGACCGCTTCCTCGGACACACCGGCATCAGGTATTTCAGTTATCGATTCATATTTTTTTACTTTATCATCATGGGTGTTGGACACTGGATGTGGGACTCATATTTGTAATAATATGCAGGGCCTAAGAAGTAGAAGATCATTGATTCGGGGCGAAGTTGATTTACGCGTCGGGAATGGAGATCGAGTAGCAGCATTAGCCGAAGGGACGTATGATTTAACTTTGCCAAATGGACTTATTTTAGTTTTGAATAATTGTTGTTATGTACCTACTTTGAGTAGGAATATTATTTCTGTTTCGAGACTTATTGCGGATGGATATGAATTAGTTATTGGTACTAATGATTGTTTTATTCGCAAGAATGACATTTTCTTTAGTAATGTTCTAGTTGAAAATGGTTTATATGTCTTGGATTTAGAAAATAACAACAATAATCAGTCCATTTATAACATAAATACCACTCAAACAAATGAAACATACTCATGGCATTGTCGTCTCGGACACATAAACGAGAAACGCATTGCTAGACTCCAAAAGGATGGAGTACTAGATTCTTTTGATTTAAAGTCAATAGAAAATTGCAAATCTTGTTTGATGGATAAGATGACAAAGACACCTTTTTCCAAGAAAGGAGAAAGATCGAAAGATGTGTTGGCCCTCATACATTCCGATGTATGTGGACCGATGAGTGTCGAGGCTAGAAATGGGTATCGCTACTTCGTGACTTTTACTGACGATTATAGTAGATATGGATATCTATACTTAATGCGTCACAAAAGTGAAACTTTTGAGAAATTCAAAGAGTTTCAACACGAGGTAGAACTTCAACTGGGCAAGAAAGTAAAAGCCATTCGATCGGATCGAGGTGGCGAATACTTGAGCTATGAGTTTGAGGACTATCTTCTAGATTGTGGTATAGTATCACAATGGACTCCACCCGGTACACCCCAATGGAATGGAGTGTCCGAGAGGAGGAATCGGACTTTGTTGGACATGGTTCGCTCGATGATGAGTCGAACAGATTTGCCAAAGTCATTTTGGGGTTTCGCGCTTCAAACGGCCGCTCATATACTGAATAGAGTTCCGTCCAAATCGGTTGAAAAGACACCATATGAGTTATGGCATGGCAAGGTGCCATCATTGTCTTATCTTAAGATTTGGGGTTGCGAGGCATACGTCAAAAGGTTATTGACAGAAAAACTCGAGCCAAGATCAGACAAGTGTTTATTTGTGGGGTATCCTCAAGAAACAAGAGGATACTACTTTTACTTGCCGAGCGAAAACAAGATTTTCGTGGATCGACGTGGACATTTCTTAGAGAAGGAATTCCTAGATCGTCAAGCCAGTGGGAGTAAAATTGATCTCGAAGAAATTCGAGAACCACAACTTGAACAGGTTGATTTGGAACAAGATTCTGAGTTACCATTGAATGGTAAACCAGAATCTAATACACAAGCTATACGTAGATCTGGTAGGATTCGTCAAGAACCTGAGAGATATGGATTTCTCATTAGTAATGACGATGATGAGTTGACTCTAGATGATGAGCCAACCTCCTACAAAGGTGCTATGTCTAGTTTGGATTCCTCGAAATGGCATGACGCCATGAAAATCGAGATCCAGTCCATGTATGATAATAAGGTTTGGAATCTTATTGATCTGCCTAATGGTGCTAAGACCGTTGGTTGCAAATGGGTTTTCAAGAAGAAAACCGACATGGATGGTAATGTACATACTTTTAAAGCAAGACTGGTGGCGAAAGGTTTCAAGCAAATTCATGGTATAGACTATGATGAAACGTTTTCTCCAGTAGCCATGTTTAAAAGTATTCGCATTCTTCTAGCGATAGCTGCATATCACGATTATGAGATATGGCAGATGGATGTCAAAACCGCTTTCCTTAACGGGAACCTTACCGAGGATGTGTATATGAAACAACCCGAGGGTTTTGTCGAACCAAAGAATACGAATAAAGTGTGCAAGCTTATGAGATCCATTTATGGATTAAAACAAGCATCTCGTGCGTGGAATATACGATTCGATGAGGTTATCGCAAAGTATGGTTTCATTCAAAATATCGAGGAACCTTGTGTATACAAGAAATTCAGTGGGAGTTCGGTTGTATTCCTCATCTTGTACGTGGACGACATCTTACTCATTGGAAATGACATCCCGATGCTTAACCAAGTTAAGGCATATTTGGGTAGTCAATTCGCAATGAAGGACTTAGGAGAAGCTGCCTATATTTTAGGTGTGAAGATCTATAGAGATAGATCGAGGAGACTTCTCGGACTAAGTCAAAGTACATATATTGACAAAGTGATAACTAGGTTTCACATGGAGCAATCCAAGAAAGGATTTCTGCCAATGTCACATGGCATCACTCTCACTAAGGCTCAGTGTCCTTCAACGGACGCTGAACGTGAGCGAATGAGTCGGATCCCATACGCTTCGGCTATAGGATCGATCATGTATGCCATGATATGTACTAGACCAGATGTCGCATATGCGTTGAGTGTGACTTCCCGCTATCAGTCTGATCCCGGGGAAGCTCACTGGTCCGCAGTCAAGAGCGTTCTTAAGTATCTCAGGAATACTAAAGATATGTTTCTTGTCTATGGTGGTTCGAAAAGAGATCTGATTATCCAAGGATATACAGATGCTAGTTTCCAAACTTGCCCGGACGATTTCCAATCACAAAGTGGTTATGTCTTCACGCTCAATGGCGGAGCTGTTGTTTGGAAAAGCTCCAAGCAGAAGACGGTGGCTGATTCTACAACTGAAGCGGAATACATCGCGGCTTCCGAAGCCGCAAAAGAGGCTGTCTGGCTACGACAGTTCGTGATGGAGCTTGGCGTTATGCCAAGCATCTCGGGTCCCATGGATGTTTATTGTGACAATAACGGAGCAATAGCACAATCCAAGGAACCGCGAGCACATCACAGGTCCAAGCATGTACTCCGGCGTTACCACTTGATTCGTGAGATTACGAAGAGAGGTGATGTGAAAATAATGAAGATACCTACTGAGGATAACGTGGCCGATCCATTTACGAAGCCACTATCACGTGCCAAGTATGAGCAGCATGCTAGGGCGATAGGATTGGGATATCTATCGCAGTGTTAGATTGGGTGTTTCATTTATGTTTCTTATTGTATAAGGGGATTTGATCTGCCTAGTGCAAGTGGGAGAACATTTATTATGCCCTAGGCGTGTTATTGGGATTGTATTTGTTTATGAGACAGATATTTATATTATTATTCATCATATGACCTAAACCTTCATATTTCACAAAAATTTAAATAACAAGAAAGTGTGTGAGAGGTTATTCGATTATAATAATCAGATAGACCTTGATTTTTATTCTAGTTTAGTGCATCGAGTCAGTTGAGAATAATATGTTGCATGGCCTTAGTCTGGCATATTGATTCGTCAATTGAATGATAGTAAAACCACTAAACGGGATGAATATAATTCTAAAACGTCCCTCGTGTATAAAGTTGTTCATAGATTTGAACCAGGTAGTCCATTCACTGAATGGAGACTTTTACATACACTGGCATATTCGTAGATGAGATGATCAGGTTTTACTGATCTGAGACGGTAGCGTCGATTCTAGAATATGGATATACGCGGCGTCGTATATTGGACTGACCACTATATGAGTTTGTGACATGGTTAGAGTCATTAGAGACAAACTCATATCCAGATAGTGCGTTTTAGTGCTTCATACTTGAGTGATCTCACGGATACCTAGTATGTGAAAAGACAATGCTTTGATGTAATTAACCCTACGCGTAACTGTGTAGCAGAGATTATTATTGAGTATTGTTTTTAGCATAGGCAAAGGATGTGAGGCCGCAAGATAGGAATTGTTCCTTTCTAGTCTTGAAAAAGGATAGAGGGAGATATCTCTCGGGCCCCTCGATTGAATTGAGATTGATGAAATGCTTGGCCAAGCTCGACGGAACTCAATAGAGTTCGTATTGTTATTATTAATCTAATTCTTATCGAGAAAAGAGTATATCTGATCAAAAGAAAAGAGGATGACTTGAAGTTTTAGGCTTCACCGTGACTCATTTGATCGGAAGATATCGCGAACAAGAGGACTAGTAACACTTATCTGAGCTAGGTATGAAGATGTACTGCATCTTCATAAAGGTGTTCTCCACCTTTTTCGTGCTAATTCTGGGTAGGTATTAACGGCAGTCTAGTGCTCGCAATACCTTGTGGAATGCTGCCATGTCCACTGCTAGTCTTAGACGAACCTACAAGGTCACACCAAGATTTCGTAATATATCGGATTCTCAAGATATTGCTCACCAATACGTTTGTTGGACAAACAAAATGAAATCACGTGTGATTAGATCTCACGACATATGTTGGACATATGGCCAAGTTGATTAAGTCTTAATCCAAGAGGGAGTTTGAAAGAAAATATGGCTTAAGAATTAACTTGGAAGAATTTATATAAATAGGCAAATCTGCAGTCAGAATTGGGCCAGTAATTAAACGTGGACCTGTTCAGAACTTAGGGGTTTAATCTATTAACTATGGTTTAATCCTTTTCGGGCCTATTCTGATTATTAGGCTTTTAATCTGATTATGGCCTGTTAGGGTTTAACCTAATTTTGGTTTAACCTAAATTTTTCCTATATATAGATTCTGATTTCATGATTTTCTCTCTCCTCCGAAACCCTAATTCTGGCCGCCGAATTTCTGGTCGCCGAAAATTATTCTCTCTTTTTACAAAACACAAATTGAGATCTGGAGAGTAATAGAAGAGAAAAATCTGAGCAAGTTCTTGAGAGATACAATCGTAACACTAACTAGAACGGTGTTGGCGGTTCCGATCGGACGAATATCAAGGTGGACACGAGTAGAGGGACTGCACGAGCAATCCTTGGAGAAGGTTCAATAGATTGGAGAAGAAGACATCACGTACTAACTTGTACGAGGTAAAATTCTGATTACTCTTCCTTTTTCGGTGTTTTTCGAGTGTGATCCAGGGTAGAATTAGGTTATACATACGAAATTATTCCGCTGCAAACCTCTAAATTCGTGTGTATAATCCAACATTTGAGTCTTCTCACTTGTGGAATTTCTAATTTGATTAGAAATAATGAATCATCAGCATACAATAATGCATTTTTTATCTCTCTGAAAGGTTTCTCTATGATTCCTCTCTCCCCCAATTGTTCAAGTAGCCTCCCCAATGTATCCATATAAATTATAAAGAGGTGTGGAGAGAGAGGATCACCCTGTCTCACTCCTCTTTTGAGATTTTTTGTTTTTCCTGGAATACCATTCAATAAAACCTTTGCTTTGCCTTGAAAAGAGATATTTGTGACCCAATTGATCCAAGTGGAACCAAAGCCCCTAGCTTTGAGTGCTTGAATCATGAATGGCCATGAAATTGTATCAAAGGGTTTGTGGATATCAGCTTTGAAAAGAAGCATAGGTTTTTTGTATGTGTGGGCAAGATGGGTTACCTCTCTGGCATAAACTAGGCATTCATTGATTTCTTTGTTTTCAATGAATCCTAATTGATTTGGAAGTATTATTTGGCCGATGACAGACTTTAATCTGTTAGAGAGAATCTTTAAAAAGATATTTTGCATACCAGTTATTAAACTGATTGTTCTGTAATCCTTTGGTAAGAGTGGGTTATATTTTTTGGGAAGTAGGGAGATGTATGATAGAGATGAGTCACATACCCTCATTAGGGTTGTGTTTTTGTATAATGCTAGTAATCTCATTCTTGAGATAAGGCCAGTATGCTTTAAAGAACTTACCATTCCATCCATCTGGTCTGAAGATTTGTTTGATTTCCATGATTTTATCACTCTCGCTACTTCCTCAGAAGAGATTGGCTCATCGAGGCTTTGTAAAATGGGTGCCTCCTTTTGAAAAATACTGGACATGTCCAGTTGTGGGATTGTAGGGTTAATTTGAGGTTCTTTTCCCATTAGGTCCGTGTAAAAAGAAAAAACAGATTAGCTTTGTCTTTATGGTTTGTTACGTCTGAGCCATCATGTGGGTTGATCAATGCTGGAATCAATAGCTTGGTTTTTTGTTGGGTTGCTTGTCTGTAAAAGAAAGTGATGTTTTGATCATCCTCCATGGCCCATTGAAATATAAGATATTAATAATATTTTAACGTTGGATCAACTATATTTAATCATTTATTTTTTAAAATTAAGGTACCTTATCAAATGGAAAATAAAGAGTTTTATTTATGAAATATTAACAAAATAATATATAATATTATTAATCATACATCATATATTAATTGTATTTTTGAAAAAATTTAAAATCCGTCAAATACATATGATAAATTTTCTCTTTATTTTTACATTCATGTTAGTATGGTCCAGACATACCATTTTCTCTAATTTTAATTATTAAAGCAAATATGTAAGAAAATACAATGCAAAATAATACCTAACTAGGAGAATACTCTCGCTACGCGGCAAGTGAAAGAAAATATGGCTTAAGAATTAACTTGGAAGAATTTATATTATGTAGGCAAATCTGAAATCAGAATTGGGCCGTTAATATTATTAGGGATTTAACCTAATTTCAGATAATTAGGATTTAATCTATTTTCGGGCCCATTCAGACCATTCAGATAATTAGGGTTTTAACCTAATTTCGGCCCAATCCGAAAGCTAGGGTTTTAACCTAATTTTGCCTATAAATATAATTCTGATTTCGAGTTTCTCTCTCCTAAGGGGCTGCCGAATTTCTGACCTAATTCTGGCCGCCGAAATTTCTTCTTTCTCCCACAGAGTTTCGAAGAGAGATCCAGAGAAAAATAGAAGAGAGATCTGAGTAATTTCTTGAGAGATATAATCGCAACACTGACTAGAACGGTGTTGGCGGTTCTGATCAGACGAAATCGAGGTGGACACTAGTAGAGGGAGTGCAAGAGCAATCCTTGGAGAAGGTTCACGAGATCTGGAGAAGAAGGCATCACGTACAAACTTGTATGAGGTAAAATTCTGATTACTCTTCCTTTTTCGGTGTTTTTCGAGTGTGATCCAGGGTAGAATTAGGTTACGCATGCGTGAATAATTCCGCTGCATACTCTAATAATTGTATGCGCAATCCTACAGCAAGTATGTTAATTATATTTTTTATTGCTATACAAATTATACATTTGTATGACAATGTTAATAATATCATTCCAAAGTAAAATCATTTGAGCTCATTTATTTATGATTATTCATATATCTTACAATTATTTTACATTATGATAACAAAAAATCTTATTTTTAATCAAATTATAACACTTATATTAGTGCCATTATATAATAATATATGAGAAGCAATACAAGTTTACGAAACATAACATAAAATATTATATCATTGTTCAAAATATTTCATACAAGATCAATATAAAAATAATGGATCATACCACATATTTAGTAACACATCACTAATTATATAATACGAATATTTTTTTATTGATTCAAAATGTAATGGAAAATATAAATAATATCAATCTTAGTAGTGGAAGTAATTTAATAAATAATATCAAAATTTAATTTGGAATAAACATAAATACAAATTATTTTATATCATATGATTTTTTTAATTTACATTTTTTAGAATAACAATATTATTTGATAGGTGTTTATAAGTTTAATATGTTATTTATATGGATACACTATTTTTTTTTAATTCTATTAGTTTTTAATTGTTTGAATATCAAAATTTTCTTGCTTAAAAACATAAATATAATCTATTTAGTATTATGGGATTCTTATACTTATAATTTTTTTAAAAATGAATTATAATACTAATAATTCTATTATGTAAATAAAATATTTAAAAATTCGATTATGTAAAAATACATTTTTTTTTGCATTGTATTTTCTTACATAATATCTTTACAAATTCAAATTATGTAAAACAGTATGTACAAACTATGTTAATATGGAAGTCAGAATAAATAGTAAATTAAATGAATATATTTGATGAATTTTTAAAATTAAATTTTTAAAAACAATACTAATATTTGTTGTATGTTTTATAATATTACATATTGAGTTATTAATATTTCATATATAAACTTTTCATCTTCCATTGCATTCACATTTGATCATGTAATCTTATGTGAAATAATAGACAATTGAATAGACTTAGTCTAATATGAACTATTTAGCAAATTGTAATAGTCCACATCATTAGTGTAGAATGATGTGGATTTCTAAGTATGTTTGAAACATGGTATAAAATAATAGTACATAAATGACTACCCAAAATATGATCTTCAAAAAATCTAATTGAAATTCATTGAGATCAAACCACATCACTACATCTAATGATTCAAATTAATACTAACAAATGGTCATACAAAAGACATGACTTAAATGATCAAATATAATATTAATGTATATGATGAATCCACATCACAAAATCTAATGGTCAATAATCGTGAATAACCATGATGTGGATTCATGAGGAGGCTAAAAAAAATGTGCAAAATATGGGTTGGGTGAATTACATAATTATATTTTAAGTATTATTATGATTATTATTGTTAGAAATGAATTTCTTTTAAAATATTTTAAGTATTTTTTAAAACAACTTTAAAATTAAAATTTACAAAAATTAATAGAAATGAATTTTTTTTACCTATGAACATAAAATAATTTTTCAAACTTAGAAACTATATCGAATATTATTGTCATCTCAAAATGAAAATTTCAAAATATCATATGAAATTTCTTATTTCTTATTTATGTTTTAATATTGTTTTTATTATTTTTTTAAAATAATTTTAATTGTTTTCGGATAAATATAACTTTAATTAGTATTGTATATATGTTGTGAGTACATAGGCCATATGGTTTGCTGTTACTATATTTGGTATTGCATGAAAAAATGTTTTAAATTGAACAATTTAACTTAGTATAAATAGTTTTTGTATATCGGATATTTGTTTTAATAATTATATTTAGAGTACTATTATCATTATTAACTATAATTTTAAGAATCATGTATAACACTAAAATCGTTTGCTTTAATTTTTTTTTTTTTTAAATAACTTTGATATTACAATTTACAAAAATTAATAGAGATAAAAAATAATAATTTATTTATCAAAATAAAAATAAATTTTCAAACTTAGAAACATACATAGAACACTATTGTTATCTTCAAATTGGAAATTTAAAAATAGCACATGTAATAAAATATTTTTTATTTTTATTTTAATATGAATATTATCATTTTTGATATTTTTAATTCTTTTTTGGATAATTCTTTTGATTAGTATTTTGTATTAATGGTATGATATGAGTACGTAGCTCATATAATTCTTTGTTTTTTTTTATATTTGATATTTCTAAACATAATGCTATAAATCGAGCAATTTAGCCTTGTATAAACATTTTCACATTCTGTGTTTATTGTATTGGTAATTTACTTATCATATAATTAATGTTCATATAATATCGTGTGCGGATTATTTTATATATTAAATGATCATAAATTATCCAAAAATATCATTATAGGCAATACCGAGCAACTATTAATTTGCTGGAGTTTGTGCTAGACAGGTACACACGATGCACAAGTACGTGATTCAGAAAATCAAGAAATACAAAACATGAAGAAACGGAGCAATGAATAATATAGAAGATTTACAGAAATTAAGGGAAGATATGAATACATGAAGAAATGGAGCAATATGGATCATAGATTATTTAGATGATTTGGAGGAATTGATCAGAGATGTTGAGATGTGAAGAATTAAAGAAATTAAGATATGAATAATATATGAAGATGTGGAGCATTGAAGATCATTCGAAGACTTGAAGATATTGAAGATTTTCTTGATCTCGAAATTGCAATAGGTAGAACCCAAATCTATTCAAACAAATTTGCAATTCATATTCTAAATTGATTATGAGTATTTCACATAAATAACACTATCCGTCCGAACGGTTGCACGCATCCGGTTTCTCCAATTAATATATCATGTTTGTGTTTTACTATGACTAAACCATGCAAATTTTAAATTGGTAATAAATCATGTATATATACATTAATGTCAATAAAACAAGTAAATATTAATATATTAATTTTTATTGTCAATAAAAAATTGTATATTAGTAACACAAATAATGTCAATAATTTATTTTAAATATATCATTAGTAATGATAGTTTATGTTGTGAAGTCGATATGTTTTTATTGTCAAAATAATATATGTAATGTTCATTACTAATTTTACAGTTAAGAAATATTTTTTATGGGATAATATATTATTTACAATGATTATATTACTGTGTTTAACACTAATATATTTTTTTCAGTATTAATATGTTATTTTTAGATATATCAATATACTGTCGTCATTGTTAATAATAATAAATTTATATTATTCTAAATGTATATTATGATATTTTCAATTTTAATATAGCGTGTATTTTTATACTATCATATGGGAATTATGTGAAGCCAGAGCCACCCATTATTCGCGAGAAAAACAAAGATAAATCTCTGCTAATTAACCGGCTGTATTTTGTTGTTCCGAGAATATCTTTAGGATGCGTTTGGATGGCGATAAGTTAAGATTACCAAGAGAATATTGTTGTTTCGATTGAAAATGTGCATTCCAAAGAATGTCAATATTCTTTGATTTAATCATTTATGCAATGATCATTATATCCTTGAGATACCTGAAATCATTTATATATTTTATATATTGATATCATCTACTATTTTGTATATCTTTTTAATGTTAAATTCAATATTACTATATAGTATTATATCTAATCATTTATACTTCATTTTATGAATTATTATTAAATTAAATATAATTATAATCATACAAACCCAAGTATATCATTTTTCTTAATATAATCATAATTATTATAATTATTTAATAATCATACTATATTTAATCTATAAAACACACCCTTATACAAATGAAGGGTTATGCTTTAATCTGTACAAAAAAAGAGCGAAAACTTTTTGGTGCATGGAAGAAAAACTCTTGTTTTAGTTTTGAGTTTTCAACGTACGTTCCAACAGAAACCGAGTTTTCACCTACGGGTTTCTCTCTCTCAAAAAAAAAAAAAAAAAAAAACAGAAACAAAGTTTTTATATTTAATATTTGTCATGTTTTCCTTTTTTATAACGGTTGATATCTATATATAGCAAATGTATAGAACTACAAATTGTGTTAGTTTGCCAATAAAAAAATAAATACAATTTCAGGAATTTCTTGTTTTCAATTTCTTTTCGACAGTTTATGATTCTCTCTTTGCATTGCTTTTTGAAGAACTTCATCTAAGGTATATCTCATCAAAACACTCAATCTCCATTGTCTTTTCTACCATCCATTAAATTTTTGCCAACTTATACACATTTACATAATTGACCCTTTATTTGATTATTCATATATTCATGGTGATATGATCTTTTGTCCTTTCGCTAATGGATTTTTTTTTTTTATTTTATTGTTTAATTCCAATTTAAGATTATCACCTCTTTCGATGATCAATTAAGATTGCTTACATCATTTTCTTGTAATTATTGTATTTAGTAATTTTCTTTGAAACTATGAAGTAATCAAAATATCATTGCTCATGTCAACTTTAAAGATATGGAGATATAGTCTAAATATATTATTGTTTATAGTAACTTTGTTTTTTCTTGATCTTGCTTGTCACTTCGATAAGCTCGTCTTAATGCAAATTGATCTGAACTAGGAGTATGATATATTGACAATTCAATACCCTCACCAGAGTTTTTATTCAAGTACATTATTTTATATTTGATTTTTATTTTACTAATAAATGGAAAAGGTTCATATATCCTCCATCAATTGATGCCAAAAAATTTGAACCCGCAATCTTTCGCAACATATGTTTTTTGTCTCACACTCAATTAACTAGACTATAGACCCATTGATTTGTGTATAACATTAAATCAACAAACAACAATTAATAAAACTAAGCTAATTCATGGATAAAAACTTAAATTGTTTATTAATTTGTTATTTTGTCAGCGAATCTCTACTACAACTTGGTATGGATTGGGCAGAACTAAATGACGACCTTCTCCGCCTCATCTCGAAGAAGTTCGGGGACTTATGTAGCTTTTCTTGCTTTCGTTGTGTTTGCGAAAATTGGCGTTTAGCCATTGACCCTAGGGATCAGCCCCCACAACTTCCCTGGCTTCTCAAGAATGATTCGACCAGCGGAACTTTATCTAATTTCGTGTTCTATTCCCTTCAATCCAATAGAACTCACACTCTCCATATCCCCGAAGCAAAAAGATGTAATTTATTGGGGCGATCAAAACGGTATCTTATCATGCTCGACTATTCTACCAGGACGACATCGTTCGTCAATCCATTGACCGGAACCCATTTTAATATCCCCGGTCTACCGGGTACGGATTTTCGAATTTATCGACATCCTATCTTTGTAGGTCCTAATCCAACAGGAGACGGTGACATATTTATACTATATGGGTATGGAAAAGAAAAAAGAACATCTATTTTTGTGATATCGATGCAATATGACGGTAAAGTGTTCACCAAGATGGTTGAAATGCATTTAAAAGGAATAGTTGCATATTATAAAGGAAGATTGTTCTCTTATCACGATGGAACCACCAAGGTTTTCGATGTAAAAAATGGAGATGAAGTATTAGAAATTCCAGGACCAAAACTGACCAATGTGTTATGTACCGATGTAAAAAATGGAGATGAAGAATTTAAAAGGAATAGTTGCAATTATTTAATTGAGGTGCGCGGTGATTTGCTTGGGCTATGGCTAGCATATGATTCGTGGTCGGGAGCATATCAATGTGTTATGTACCGGTTAGAGGAGGGCACTGCAAACCCCTGTTGGGTGAAGACAACCAATGACATTGGCGACTACATGATTTTCTTGGATCCACTTAACGGTTTTTGTTTGAAAGCTAGTGATTTTGAAGGATTTACGGGTAATTGCATATATTTAATAAATGAAAAGGACGAACTTGTACGGTATGACTTAAAAAACGGAAAGACGGAGATCCAATGTGATAATTGTCGAGCACCATGGTTCGTGCCTTGTTTGTACTAGCATGGACTCTTAGTTCCGTTTTGATATTATATATATACTTTTAAGTTTTTACATGTAATTAATGTTTGTTTTTTGTTGCATTTAAACTAATTTTAATATAAGCACATATGTGTGTATAATTATATAATTATATATTATTTTTGCATTGTATTTTCTTACACATTATCTTTAATAATTAAAATTAAAGAAATATTATGTATGAACCATGTGAAGGAATTACATTTTATGATCAACGAAAAAATATACATATAAGGATAAATGAACAAGCATTCGTGAGAAAGATAAAATATACAATAATATTGTGCACAAGAAGCAAAAATGAACTCTTTCGTTCGAACATAGTGCTTCATCCGTTCGAACGGAAGAAGTCGTGTGTGTGCAATAGGATTGTACACATGACTTACAAAAGAAGTTCCGTTCGAACGGACTGATTATATTCGTATTTTCTTTTGGCATTGTCGTCTTGGCCACGTGAACGATAAACACATCTCTAGACTCCATAAAGATGTATGTGAACCGGTGAGCACCAAGGCAAAAATAAGCTACATGTACTTTGTTACGTTTACCGACGATTATATCATATATGGCTATATCTACTTGATGTATCATAAAGCGGAATTTTTTTGTAAAGTCCAAATAATTTCAAAATGAAGTACCAAATTAACTCGGCAAAAAAATCAAAGCCTGTTGGGTGAAGACAGCTAATGACATTGGCGACTACATGATTTTTTTGCATCCATTTAATGATTTTTGTTTGAAAGCTAGTGATTTTGAAGGATTGTAACTGCATATATTACATATATCAAAAGGACGACTTGTACCGTATGACTTGAAAACACAAAGACTGATAATTGTCGAGCACCATGGTTCGTGCCTTGTTTGTACTAGCATGGACTCCTTTTCCGTTGTGATGTATATCTTAATTATACTATAGTACTAATGTTAAACATTGGACTTTTTTTTACCCTCTTCCACGTTTCTCTTCTCTCTACCGTGCGATTTATTCTTTTACAGCCCTTCGATCAGAGTAAAAAGCACGCCGCAATAAACCTAGCGAGCGTCGTTGCTTTCTCATTCACGCTCGACGAACAAAAGAAGAACAAAAAAAGAGTGCTCACGAAACCCTACGCGAACGGCTACGCTTCTGGCGATGGTGCGGCGATTGGCTACTGGCGATTTTGGGTGCGGCGATTGGCTACTGGCGATTTTGGCTGCGGCTGCTGACTCGCCAACGAGCCCTAGACGGACAGCGACGAACCTCTTGGCTCCTGTTCTTTCGGTCAGTTTCGAGTCTTTAAATGCATTTTGAAATTTCTAAGGTTTTGTTCTTTATATTTGGTCCAGATTCGTTCTTAGTTTTAGGGTTTTTCGTGCCTGTGATTTTTAATGCCTTTTTAGTGTTCTTAGGTCTAGGGTTTTCCTAAGAACAATTCTTTGCTTTCGAATTTGTTTGGTCTTGCCTGTGATTTCGTCTTTGCATTTATGATTTGTTATATTGATGGTATTAATTTCTGATATTCTGCCAGCTTGGTGCTTTTTCGCTTTCCAGTCGTGATTAAATCAATTTTTCGTTATTTCTGCTGACAAAACAGTTGGTTTAAATCCACACTTCGTTTAATTGGCAATTGATTTGTCTTGAAAATGGGGTCAATTTGTTCAATTTGCGTCGATTTGATTGAATTGTTTTGCTAATTGGAAGTCAAATGATTGATTCGAAAAAAAATCAGATATTTATGCTTAATTGGGTTTAATTGACGGATACAACATGACATCCTTATATTTTCTTTGAGCTTTACAATTTCTGGTAGCTAATTTTGTATCTCTTTTTAGGTCTGCAGAGCCAATCAGATCATTTTCGGACAATTGCCAGCACGACACTGCTCTCTATGTCGTGAGAATTAATACCGCAGTTAAAAACATGAAGGTATTTTTTATGTTTTCTGTATTTTATTGAGATCTCTATTAAAGTATTAATTAATTAATTTATTTATTCATGTAATAATTTCATAATTTCGATAAAGATTTTGTTAAAGACGAGCCAGTGCTATTCTTATGTACAAAAGATAAGAGAGTTTGCGAAAGTCAGTGCAAATCCTAGACGGAAGCTGTGCAATTTGATGGATGAGGAATCGTTGTTGCGCAAACCAAGGTCATTGTTGTTAAAAAAAAATCTTAAAAGAAAATCTTTTTCCGAATATTCCCAAAATGGCCCTATATTTTATTGTCGGAATATATGGTTGGGTTTTTTTGGGAAAAGAAATGGTATATATGATTATTTGGTACATTGAAGGGATTTAAACTTAAATTTTTAAAAAGAGTAGCACATATTTAATAAATTTTTCTTATATGAAATTCAAGGGTATTTTGGAAATTGTACAAAATTAAGGGGTATTTGGGAAATTTTAAGAAATTCAGAGGCATTTCTGATATTTTATCATTCTGAGGGGTGCTTTCGAAATTTGATGAGATTTTTCGGGCATTGTTGATATTTTCTCATTTTCAGAGGGTTTTAGAAAAAAATCGTATATATGATTACTTTGGTACATTTCCTGGATATATGTGATATTTTTCTCATTTGAGGGGTTTTTTTTAAAAAATTCTATTTTGAGAGGCATTTGAACACGAAATATGGCACAGACATATAATTATTTTGGTGTTTTTGATATTTTTTTCTCATTTGTATATATGAGGGCTATTTTCATTGACCGTGACATCTTTTACCAACAATAACCAGTAATCGGTACCGAATAGTAATTTTGATTTTGTTCTATTGTTACAGTACTTCTCGGAGGCTCTCTAAACCCAAGATTTTCACTTGCGTTGCATTCCAAAGAACTGAGCTCCTCGATCTCGCGACACTCCCCCCAAAACGAGGTCCTCAATTTCATCCCCTCGATTCCATTTTTTTCTATTTTGTAAATTCATGATGGCTAATTTGTAATTTTTTTAATTTAGATACTGGAATTGCGAGTTAGAAGGATTGGGGAATAAACATGCTCGATTGGTGGTCAAGGAAGGCGCTATCGACTAGGATGGGAGTGCCTGGTACAGAGAGAATGGAGAGGATTTAGACGAAAATGGATTCATGTGTTGTTGGGCTCGCATGTGCGGTCAGAATGAAGACGGTTCCGTCGAATGGAGAGAAACAGTTAAATCTGTTTTTATTATTAAAATATTTAATTCAAAAACTATATTTACTTGTCTTCTTTTTTACATGTTTGTTAGCAGGTGGTACCGAGCATGGGGTCCACTTCTGTCATGGCGATTATTTGTCATTCTTTTTTGAATGCAAGGTAACTTTTGCAGTTATACCCCTAAAAATTACAAAATCTTAGAAAAAAGAATTATTAATTTTAATTGATTAATAATTCCATAGGCCATGGCAGATCTTGCGAGAGAAGTTGGAGCCGATGCCGTGGCCCACAGCTGTACCGGCAAAGGCAATGATCAAATACCGGAGTGGACGATGAAGTCGGAAAAAAGAAGCGGAGAGGAGATGAACGGAGAGACCACGCAAAAGGACACATAAAAAGAGGGAGTAGCGTATCCTCTCGCTTCTGAGATTGTGGAGTCCGCTTCTGTCGTGGAAATTATTTGTAATTATCTTTCGAACGCAAGGTAACTTTTGCAATTATACCCTAAAATTTTACAAACTTTTACAATAAAGAATTCTTAATTTTAATTAATTAATAATTCAATAGGCCATGGAGGATCGTGCGAGACAAGTTGGAGCCGATGAGGTGGGCCACGGCTGTACCGGCAAAGGCAGCGATCAGGTATTTCACTATTTTTGCAAAATAATCACTTTTAGGCGTTTTTGTAAAGTTGCAATTTGTATTTTTTGGGAACAGGTCAAATTTGAATTGGCGTTATGTATGTTGAATCCCGAGCTTACATTGGCGGCTCCGCGAGAGAACGGGACATAATGGGTCAAGAAGACGCTATTGAATATGCGAGGAAGTATGATATTGAAGGAAATACAGTTTCGGATCAACCGTAAAAGTGTACACAAGGATGAATGAATGTAAGCGTACATTTGTTGTCATAACTTTCAGTAGGAAAATCCAATTTGAATGGTTCAAATTAGGTTAGATAGATAATGAGACTATCTATAACTTTTATATAGAAATATTTTTCATTTGAACGACGTATCAGTGTCGTTTTAACGGAATACCGAAAGGTTGCGACCGTTTGACATACAGGTAGTAAAATATCTGTAACTTTTGCATACGAACTCCAATTGGGCCAGGCCAAATTGGGTTGGAAAGATAATAAGATTATCTACAACTTTCGTGAATGTTCAAAGTCGGTAGGGACGATATAATATTTTCCTTTCAACAGAATACTAAAAAGGTGTCTGCAGTTTTCTGTGTAAAAGAGTGTATATTGGCCCATCCCTATCCTATATGATATAAATAGGATATTTCTCTCTCTCTCTAGACCAGATCATTCAGACCAATCTATGGTATTATTCAGAATATTCCAGAAATATGGAGAGACATCTTGCTAGAGAGCGAAAGAGTGTGAAGAGAGAAAAACCGAGAAAAAGAGTTTTTCTCGGTATAGAGAATCGATCTAATCAAGCAAGTTCGCCGGTGCAGCGTCTAGGCAGTTGCACCCGTGACCGACGAACTCCGACTCACGGTGGATACAAGTAGAGGAGCGACACTTGTGGCTCTCCGATTGTGATCAAACCGAAGGAGCAAAACTGTTGGCTGTGGATGAGTGTGGACGTGGGACGCACGAAAGACAACCGGAGGCGTGTCAAGACGGTTGGACACGTGTGGTATGGGACGCACGGGCTAGTCACCAACGTGACACCGGAGAAGGAAAGGATGCGAGCGATCAACCCGTCATGCGTGATCAATTTCACGCCGGTAATCGTGTATCCTTCTATTGCATCGTACCCTCGAAGTCATGGCGTGATCTTGAATTTTGGGAACCGGACCGGACCTTCATATCCGCTGCGCGGTCCCGGGGATGGATGAATTCCCAACATATATAGCTATACCCGTTAGCAAGAAGCCTATTTATAGCTGTGACCGCAATCTCTGCCACGTTAGTCACGAGATGGCACAAACAGAAAAATGGACAACGCTTTTTGACCTTGACGGGCGCAAAGAACTATACGAGTTGATATATGTGTTTGAGGGATTAAGTGAGTGCGTGTACGGTCTTTGACTGGAGGCACTGAACTAGGTAGTCAAATTTTTGTGACGCTTTGCCTGGAATTCGGCAAGTACTGCTAACATGGTTTGGAAATTTTTATTTTTATTATATGGTGTCGAACATGAGCCAATAACTCAAGTTCTTTTACGAACTTCCTGGCCATTCTTGCGGTACAAATAATATTGCTCCTTCATTTTGTACTATAAATCAGAATCTCAAGATACAAATACGAATTACCATACAAATACGAAGTACGAATACAAACGCTCATACAAAAACTGAAAATGGAAAACAAATATCAATATCAATGCTCATACACAAACTGCAAATGGGAAACAAATATCAATATCAATCTTAATATGAAGTATGTAATAAAATTACAAAAATGTTGATGAAATATAACAACAAATATGAATTTGAAATAAAAGTACGGAAAACAAATATGAAATACATATACAAATACGAAATACACATGCAAATACGAATATAAAATACGAAAATGAAATAGGAAAACGAATACAAATACAAATAAGAATATGATTATGAATTACAAATTACGAACCAACATCAAAATCAATCTTAATACGAACTACGCAATAAAATTACAAAAATACAAATACAAATACACACAAAATGATAATACAAATACACAGATCAAATGCAAATATGAATACGAATATCAAATACAATTACGGAGCACAAAAATCTAATAGAAATAAGAGTACGCAATGCAAAAATAAAATACGAATACGAATATGAATACGAACTCGAAGAAGAAGGCGAATATGATTATGAAATACAAATTATCAATTACGAATTACAAGTTACTGATTACAAAATGCCAACTACGAAAATCGAAATACAAATTATTAAATAATAAATAAGAATTACAATATACTGGTACATATACAAATACGAGAAACGAACATAAATCAAGAATACAAATACAAAAAAAATATATGCATGAATATGAATACGAACACAAATATGAATATGATTATAAATTACGAATTACTTATTATCCCTAAACCCTAAACCCTAAAACCTAAACCCTAAACCCTAAACCCTAGACCCTGGACCCTGAGCCCTGAGCCCTAAACCCAAAACCCTAAAACCTGATCCGTAAATGTGAAATTCGAAATATGAAATCCTAAACACGAATACGAAATACAAATACAAATACAAAAAAATATACGAATACACATATAAATTAGAACGCGAATGCGAAATCCAAAATACGATTTATGTAATACGGAGTACAAAATATGAATACAAAAACCAAAAACAATCACCAATACCAAAAGCAATACGAATTATGGAATACGAAATACACATTATGAATTACGAATTACCAATTACCAATTATGAAATACGAAATACGAAATACGAAATACGAAATACGAAATACAAATACAAATAAAAATAAGAATAAGGATATGAATACAAAATAAGAATACTAATACGAATACAAAAAACAAATATCAGTATCCATACCGATAGCAATAGCAATACAAACTACTAAAATACAAAACAAAAATAAAAATAAAAATAAAAAAACAAATACAAATACAAAAGAGAAATACGAATACAAAATAGAAATACATACTACAAATACTAGATACGTATACAAATATGAACTACCAATACAAATACGAACATGAATACAAAAAAGTAAACGAAAAACAAATACCAATACCAATCTCAATACGAACTAAGAAAAACCAATGCAAATACAAATACATAGATGAAATACAAATACAAATACAATTACATAACACCAATACGAAATACGTATAGAAATACGAAATACCAATACGAGTTTGAAATATGAATATGAAATACAATACAAATACGAACACGAACGTGAATACTAATACGATTAGGAATTAAGAATTATGAATACCAAACAACGAATTACTAAATACAAAATCACACAAATACAAATACCATAAACAAATACAAATACGAATACGCGAAAAAGAATAATACACGAATACGGATAAACGAATACGAACATACGGACACCAATGCGAATATGAATACGAAATACGAATACGAAATACCAATACAAGTAAAAATATGAACCATTCGATATATTTCGTAAATGAGGACATGTTAATTACAAACTTCTGTCTCAATGAAGTTTACACTTTTCAGTAGGCGGGGTAGTGCGATCGACAAATTACGAACCAACATCAAAATCAATTCTAACACGAACTACGCAATAAAATTACAAAAATTCAAATACAAATACACATAAAATGCTAATACAAATACACAGATCAAATGCAAATATGAATACGAATATCAAATACAATTATGGAACACAAAAATCTAATAGAAATAAGAGTACGTAATGCAAAAATAAAATACGAATGCGGATATACACGAACTCGAAGAAGAAGACGAATATGATTATGAAATACAAATTATCAATTGCGAATTACAAGTTACTAATTACGAAATGCCAAATACGAAAATTGAAATACAAATTATTAAATAATAAATAAGAATTACGATATACGGGTACATATACAAATACGAGAAACGAACATAAATCAAGAATACAAATACAAAAAAAAAATAAGAATGAATATGAATACGAAGACAAATATGAATATGATTATAAATTACGAATTACTTATTATCCCTAAACCCTAAACCCTAAACCCTGGACCCTGGACCCTGGACCCTGGACCTTGAACCCTGAGCCCTAAACCCAAAACCGTAAAACCAGAACCGTAAATTGTGAAATTCGAAATGCAAAATCCTAAACACGAATACGAAATTTCAATACAAAATACAAATACAAATACAAAAAATATACGAATACACATATAAATTAGAATGCGAATCCGAAATACGAAATACGATTTATGTAATACGGAGTACAAAATACGAATACGAAAACCAAAAACAATCACCAATACCAAAAACAATACGAATTATGAAAAACGAAATACGCATTATGAATTACCAATTACCAATTACAAAATACGAAATACGAAATACAAATACAAATAAAAGTAAGAATAAGGATATGAATACAAAATAAGTATACTAATACGAATACGAATAGGAGAAACAAATATCAGTATCCGTACCGATAGAAATAGCAATACAAACTACAAAATATGAAACAAAAATAAAAATAAAAATAAAAATGCAAATACAAATACATAAGCGAAATACGAATACAAAATACAAATACATACTACAAATACAAGATATGTATAAAAATATGAACTACCAATACAAATACGAACACGAATACAAAAAAGTAAACTAAAAACAAATACCAATACCTATCTCAATACGAACTACGAAAAACCAATGCAAATACTAATACATAGATGAAACAAAAATACGAATACAATTACAGAACACCAATACGAAATACGTATACAAATACGAAATACCATTACGAGTATGAAATACGAATATGAAATACAATATGAATACGAACACGAACGTAAGCACGAACGTGAATACTAATACGATTAGGAATTAAGAATTACGAATAACAAACAACGAAGTACTAAATACAAAATCACACAAATGCCAATACCAGAAACAAATACAAATACGAATACACGAATAGGAATAATACACGAATACGAATATATGGACACAAATGCGAATATGAATACGAAATACGAATATGAAATACCAATACAAGTAAAAATATAAACAATTCGATACATTTCGTACATGAGGACATGTTAATTACTGAAGGAAATACAGTTTCAGGATCAACCGTAAAAGTGTACACAAGGATAAACGAATGTAAGCGTACATTCGTCGTCATATCTTTCAGTAAAAAAATCCAATTTAAATGGTTCAAATTGGGTTAGATAGATAATAAGATTATCTACAACCTTCATATAGAAATATATTTCATATGAACGAAGTATCAGTGTCGTTTCAATGAAATACCGAAAGGGTGCAACAGTATGCATACAGTTAGTAAAACAGTCGTAACGTTTGTATACGAACTCCAATTGGGCCGGGCCAAATTGGGTCGTGTAGATAATAAGATTATCTACAACTTTCGTGTTGGGTGATTTTCTGTCAGAGAAATTTACCAATTTCGTATGGACAAAATACTAGACAGATTCATGTAACTTTCTGTGTGAAAGAGTGTATATTGGATATACATGTCTTTTGGCCAATCATAATCCTATGTGATATAAATAGGATATTACTCTCTCATCATGAGTGGTTCATTCAGTCCAATTCATTCAGAATATTCCAGAAAATTGTGAGACAAATTTCTAGAGAGTGAAAGGGTGTGAAAGAGAGAAATCGTGAAAAGGTATTTTCCGGTATAGAGAATCAAACAATCGAGCAAGTTCGCCGGTGCATCGTCTATGCAGTTGCACCCGCGACCGACGTCTTACGAGTCAAGGTGGATACGTGTAGAGGAGCAACAATTGGGGCTCTCTCGGTTGTGATCGATTCGGACGAGTAATTTCTGTCGGAGACGAAATCGAGTGAATCGGCGACGTTAACGAACGGTGAAAGACGCGTGGTGTGGGACGCGCGGATTGTCACCAACGTGACACGGAAAAGAAGAATTACAATCAACCCTTCGTGTGCAATCAATTTTGCACTAGTATGAATCTAATCTTCTTAATTGCATCGTACCCTTCGAAGTCATGGCGTGATCTCGGGAATCGGGGAACCGGACCGGGCCTACATATCCGCTGCGCGGGCCCGGGGCCGGGTAGAATCCCTAACAATTACAACCTTCTGTCTCAATGAAGTTTACATTTTTCATTAGGCGGGGTTGTGCGATCGACAAATTACGAACCAACATCAAAATCAATCTTAACACGAACTACGCAATAAAATTACAAAATACAAATACAAATACACACAAAATGTAAATACAAATACACAGATCAAATGCAAATATGAATACGAATATAAAATACAATTACAGAGCACAAAAATCTAATAGAAATATGAGAATGTAATGCGAAAATAAAATACAAATGCGGATATGAATACGAACTCGAAGAAGAAGACGAATATGATTATGAAATACAAATTATCAATTGTGAATTACAAGTTCCTGATTACAAAATGCCAAATACGAAAACTGAAATACAAATTATTAAATAATAAAAAAGAATTACGATATACGAGTACATATACAAATACGAGAAACGAACATAAATCAAGAATACAAATTAAAAAAAATATATGCATGAATATGAATACGAACACAAATATGAATATGATTATAAATTACGAATTACTTATTATCCCTAAACCCTAAACCCTAAAACCTAAACCCTAAACCCTGGACCCTGGACCCTGAACCCTGAGCCCTAAACCCAAAACCCTAAAACCTGAACCGTAAATGAAAAATTCGAAATGCGAAATTCTAAACACGAATACGAAATTTGAATATGAAATACATATACAAATACAAAAAATATACGAATACACATATAAATTAGAACGCGAATCCGAAATAAGAAATACGATTTATGTAATACGGAGTACAAAATACGAATACAAAAACCAAAAACAATCACCAAAACCAAAAACAATACGAATTATGAAATACGAAATATGATTATGAATTACGAATTACCAATTACGAAATACGAAATACGAAATATGAAATACGAAATACAAATACAAATACTAATACAAATAAGAATAAGGATATGAATACAAAATAAGAATACTAATACGAATAAAAAAAAATATATATCTGTATCCATACCGATAGCAATAACAATACAAACTACGAAATACGAAACAAAAATACAAATAAAAATAAAAATACAAATACAAATACAGAAGCGAAATACGAATACAAAATACAAATACATACTACAAATACTAGATACATATACAAATATGAACTATCAATAAAAATACGAACACGAATACAAAAAAGTAAACGAAAAAAAATACCAATACCAATCTCAATACGAACTACGAAAAACCAATGCAAATACAAATACATAGATGAAATAAAATACAAATACAAATAACAAATACAATTACAGAACACCAATACACATTAAAACACAAATACATATTCATAGATGAAATAGATGTAAAACTATTAGTATGAAATACAATGGCATAATATAAGTACAAACTAGACAAAGAAATATGAAACACCAAAACGAGTAAAAAATCCAAAAGTAGAATCAAATATTTATGCAACATGAAGAATGACGATGTTAGTGAATATGGTAGTAGACAAAAATGATGTTATCATCGTCAACATATCATGATTTACTAAGCTAAGCACATTGTGCCCGAACATTGTAGAGCGAAAAGTAACAAACGTAAACGTCACAGACGAAATACGAAAAGTTACACATCATCAAAGCATCATTACCATCACATCATCATAATCATCATCATCGTCGTCGTCGTCGTCGTCATCATCATCATCATCATCATCATCATCACCTTATTATATTTTCTTGATTTTCCCGATGATGTACAAAAAGTAGATCAATTTTACATCAATAACTGTCTGAATTGTTCAAGATAGCCGGCTCTTCAACAATTCATACGGTTATTGCTTTAAAATATATAAAGATAATAATTTTACTGAGGAAAACACACTATATTTACATATTTAATGCTCCATTGAAAATATTATTGTCTTGGATGTATTTGACTGTGTTTATTTTTAATAATTAAATAATTAAAATCTGGTATTATCGTAATTTTTATGTTTGTACAGTTATTAAAAGTTGTGCAATATTATTGGTTGTTTGGTTGTGAAATGTTCATAATTTGTTCTTACATTTATGTTGTAACATCATTAAAATTTATGTAAATATTAACTATTGTTTTGTTGTGAAATTTTCATATTTTGTGTATTATGTTCATGTATTTTATATATAATAAAATGTGCTCATAGTTCGTTTATCTTATGACGAAATTGACATACACTGTACAATTTTCTACATCTGAGTTGAATCGTATTAAGATTAGAAAAAATATATACACGTTAAAAAAAAGTATATCATGAGGAACTCAAAAACTCCCGCGCAATTGCGCGGGGAAAAAGCTAGTATAGTAGTAATGCTAAACATTGCCCTCTTCCCACGTTGGGCCACGTCTCTCATTTACTGTTTCTCTACTTTTCTTTTCGTTGGCTTAATAAAGCCACTATTGTTTCTCCCCATTCACTCTTGATAAAGAAAAAGAAAAGAGCGAGAAAGAGAAATAGAAAAAGAGGCGACGAAACCCTAACCGAACGGCGAGGCTTCTCGCGATTCTGGCGATTGTGGCTTCGATTGGCGACTGTCCATTTTGACTGTCACCGGTGACTCGCCAAGAAGGTCGAGACAAACGGCGACGGCCCTGTTGGCTCCGGTTCCTATGGTGAGTTTCAAAACTTTGGATGTATTTTGCAATTTTTGCGATTTTCTTCTTCAAATTTGGTCCGGTTTCGTTCTTAGATTTAGGGGTTTTCATGCCTTTTTAGTGCTCTTAGGTTTAGTGTTTACCTCAAATCTTTGCTTCGAATTTTTTTTTATCTTGCCTTTTGTAGAATCCACATGACGCAACTAATTTCACTGAAAGTCTGGTACTTTCGATTTAAAGAATTTTTATTTAGAGTGCAGATTATTGAAATTGCTTTGAATTTCGGCTTTTTATTATTCTTTTGTTGTTTTCAAAAATACTAAAATGGTAATTATTAACTTCTTCAGGGATATAATTGCAAATATCGCACTTATTTGCTGCGAATACAAGCAAACCGGCAGAGATTGTTACTATTTCGGTAGCAAACACAAACGAGGTTTATAGTACTTATTTTTAGGGTTTCAAAAATTTCTGTTTTCTAATATTTTATAAAGTTTAATTTGGTGTATATAATGATTATTTGGACTATGTATGCAGTTAATTTGCGTGGTGACTAAGAGTTAATTTGAACTAATTCGATTCTTTTTAAAGTTTGAATGTGTAATTAATTTCTTTTTGTTGCATTTAAACTAATTTTAATATAAGCACATATGTGTATAATTACGTAATTATGTATTATTTTTGCATTGTATTTTCTTACATATTAGCTTCAATAATTCAAATAATTTTTTTTATGTATGAACCATGCTAATATGAACGTTAAAATAAAGAGAAAATTTTAGCATATGTATTTAACAGATTTTATTTTTATTTTCCAAAATATTACAATTAATATGATGTATGATTAATAATATTATATATTATTTTATTAATATTTCATAAATAAAACTCTTCATTTTCCATTCGATAATATAACTTAATTTTAAAAAATAAGTAACAAAATATACTTGAACCAACATTAAAAATTTATCAATATTTTATATATAAACTTTTCATTTTTCTATTTGTATTTTTTTTCAATTTTTTTTTAAAAAGAAAGCAATTTCATTTTAATTTTGTTAAATTTCGCGAACTTATTACTTTTATTTTTAATGTTATATTTTTGTTTATTTTTTATGATATTTCTATTCATGTGTATCCGTTTAACACATGTTAAACGGTGTATTAATTCGGTCACATAAATTCTTTTCCAAATTTATAGATTTAAATTTGATTAATTAATATTATAAATTGTGATAAACAAACTTGTTTAAAATATTAAATAAATTAATAATGTGTGGAACGGTGGATTTTTTTTACCTTCTTTTCCTATATAGGATGGAAAAAATTAAATATTCATGGTTTATTACCATAATTAATGTATGCGCCAACACATCAATCGATCTAGGAGATTTTACGGGAGACATGCATCACCACTCAAATATAAAAAATATAAACTTAATTTTAGTAATTTCTTGTTTTCATTTTCTTTTTGACTGTTTATGCTTCTCTGGATTTTCAAGAACTTCTTCCAAGGTATCCCATCAAGACACCCAATCTCTATAATTCTTTCTATCGTTTATTAAATTTTCGCCATTTTGTACACATTTACGGAACCCATAATTTAATTTTTCAAATTTTCACGGTAATGATATGATCTTTTAT
This sequence comes from Luzula sylvatica, assembly GCA_946800325.1. NCBI lineage: Eukaryota > Viridiplantae > Streptophyta > Magnoliopsida > Poales > Juncaceae > Luzula > Luzula sylvatica. The sequence goes on from OX326958.1 coordinate 19,772,356, forward strand.
CCTTTCACCAAAGGAATATTTTTTATTAATCTTTTATTGTTCAATTCCAATTCAAGATTACCATTCTATTTCGTTGATGAATTAAGATTGCTTAGATCATTTTCTTGCAATTATTGTTTGTAGAAATTTTCTTTGAAGATGTGAAGTTGTAATCAAAATATCATCAATTAAACTTTAAAGATTTGAAGATACATTACATTATTGTTTATAGGAACTTCTCTTTTTTTCATCGTGCTTATCACTTCGCTAAGCTCCTGTTAATGCAAATTGATCTGAATTAGGAGTATAATATAACCAATTTTTTTTAATGACATTATTTTTTTTTTAAAAACCAATTTTGTTCATAACATTAACACAACAAACAGCAGTTTATAAAACTAAGCTAATTCACGGATAATATATTTATTTATTAATTAGTTTATTATGTCTAGTGAATGTTTACTACAGTTTGACATGGATTGGACACAACTAAATGATGACCTTCTCCGCCTCATCTCGAAGAATTTGAATGACTTTTGTAGTTTTTATTGTTTCCGTTGTGTTTGCAAAAACTGGCGTTTCGCCAGTGATTCTAGGGATCACCCCCCCCCCGCGCAACTTCCATGGCTTCTCAAGAATGATTCCACCAGCTCCCGTTATCTAATTTTGCGTTATATTCCCTTCAATCCAATAAAACTCACTCTCCATATCCCCGAAGCAAAAATATGTAATTTGTTGGGGAGATCAAAACTGTATCTTATCATGCTCGACTATGCTACCGGGACAACGTCATTCCTCAATCCATTGACGGGAACCCATTTTAGTATCCCCGGTCTAACATGTACTCGAATTTATCGACATCCTATCTTTGTAGGTCCTAATCCAACAGGAGATGCTGACATATTTATACTGCATGGGGATGGATATGAAAAGTTTCTATGAATGTGATTTTGAATTTCGTGTTTCACAATATTTTAAATTATGTAATATTCAAAACAAATACACAAAATAGAAACATCCAAAAATACACAAAATAAAAATCATGAAACATGATATTTTAAGTATTTTGGAATATAATTTCGATCACGTGTATTCTATAACTAATATTGCACACAAAAAGAAAATCGGGATTTTTAAAATTGTTAGTTAGAGATAACAAGAATATTAAAAAATACACAAAAAAATTGTGACTGATAAAAGTGCACAACAATTTATCCAAAATCGAATAATTAAAAAACAACGTTCCATTTAGAAAATATAACAAAAAATTATCTTCACAATAAAAAAACTACATCATCATATAAGTAGAGATCCTACAAACAAAACAAAGTCAACAATTTGAACAACCGCGCAATCGCGCAGGGATTTTCCTAGTATATAACATTATATATTAACCTGAATTTTTATTGTTATGATTATAATTTTTTTTTGTTAATATTGAAGTGTAAATTATATTATTATTTAACTATTAAATTGAAATATTTTGAGAAAGTCACATTATATTTGTTAGGTCTTACACCAGACCAAGTAAATATTGTAATGTGGTTAAATTTGATACAAATAGAAAATGAAAAGTATACATATATGACGAAAATGGAGAGGGTTTGTTCACCCCTCTTCCAAATTTTGCATTTCATAAGCAACTCAAATTTTTTTCTCTTTAAACCAAGATTAAGGGGTATATGATTTCAATTAGAACCTTGGACTTTTCTATATATACAACTCAGCCCAAAACTCCTAATATACAGAGAATTAAAAGAAACTTAAAACAAATGCCCATTTTTTCCTGTCCGCCCGTCTTTCTTGCTATCTTCTTCAGACCCTCAAAAGGGTTAACTCGAACCCTCCGCACCGCTTTGAAGCATTTCTCACTCCTCATTCTCTTTCTTCCTCTTTTCTTCTTCGTACTCTGTTCTCCTCAACTCAAATCTTTCTCTCTCGCCTCTGATGGAGCTGCTTCTTCTGCTTGATTCTCAGTTTGTTTTCCTTCCTTTTTTGTTCGTGTTTTTTTATTTTTTTTTCTCTCCCTTGCTTTCTCGTGTTTCTGTTTTCCAGCTATTATTTCTTCTACGAGATCTTCTTCAGCTTTCCTTAGATCTGTGAAAGATCTCGAGCATCTCTCTCCACACAATGAACAAATACAAAGCAAATAGTTGCCTTTGGAGATGAGGTGTTTCGAGCTTGAGCATATCTGATCGAGACATTTTTTCTGTGTTTGTGGTTAAAGTGAGTTTGTTGTTCGTTTTGAGAAGAAGCCATATTTTTTTGGCTAAAGACACATTCATGTGCCATATGGACTAGGGTTTCACTGGATCTGAGGCATGGTGGGCATCAGTTAACCATCGTCCATCTTTTTTTTGCAAATTATCGATCGTGAGTACCTTGTCTTGCATTGCAAGCTAAATAAAGGTTTTGATCCGTTCTGGAATTTTTATGGACCAAACGTCGGTTAAATCCGAATGAGAAGGACTCCCAAAATGAGTTGGGAGTATGCATTTGCCGTTTTAGATGTATTTTTTGGAGTTCCTTTCCAAAGAATCACATCTCTCTCCTCCTTCAAACTAATTTTATTTAATTGCTCTTCTAATTTCTTCAACTCTTCTCTTGCTTCATCTGACATTCTTTTTTGAAAATGTTTTTCCAATATTTTTTGTTTTAACTGTTTTAATGAAATAATCAGATTCAGTCTATGACTGTATAATGATGGGTATCTCTTTTTCATCTTTTCCTCTTCCCAATTTCCCTCACAAAATGGTATGATGTCCCTCCTCTTGAAAGAATGACTTATCTTTCTGGATAATTTTCCAGAAGTAAGAAAGTTTTTGGTTATTTGGATTAAACTCAGTGGTGGGGCTTATTGTGGGTATGAGGTCTTGCCAGTTCAGTTCACTTTGATGGTTGTATTTCCACAGCCATTCCAATAGCAAAGATCTGTTGAAGACCTCTAAATTGAGGAGGCCTAATCCCCTTCCCAATTTGGGTATGCACACATTGTGCCAAGAAACAAATGGGCAGCCTGAGTTAGAAGTTCATTTCCAGAGGAACTCTATTCTGATCTTATCCATCTGTATGATTGTCCATTTTGTGAATTTGAAGATTTGAAAGTAATATGTGGGGAGAGAAGACATAACATAATTAATGAGGACTATTATGCCTGTCATGTTTATCATTGATCCTTGCCACCCAATCACTTTTTGCTTGAATTTCTCAATGATTTCTCTGAAGAAATTTTTATTTGGCTTTTTATAATGAAGAGGGTAGCCGAGATATTTTGAATGGAAGATATTTTTAAGGCAACCCAACCCTTCTTCTATTTTCTTTATGTTTTTCTCTCTTTCTTCTTCTTCTTTTCTCTTGTCTCCTACTACTGTGAAGTCTGGCTTATCATAATTTATGGTAAGTCCTGAAGAGTTGCCAAATGAATTGAATACCACTTTGAGTCTTCTCACTTGTGGTATTTCTGATTTGATTAGAAATAATGAATCATCAGCATAGAATAATGCATTTTTTTTTATCTCTCTGAAAAGCTTCTCTATGATTCCTCTCTCCCCCAATTCTTTAAGTAGCCTCCCCAATGTATCAATAGAAATTATAAAGATGTGTAGAGAGAGGGGATCACCCTGTCTCACTCCCCTTTTGAGATTTATTGTTTTTTCTGGAATACCATTCAATAAAACCTTTGCTTTGCCTTGAAAAAAGATATTTGTGACCGAATTGATCCAAGTGGAACCAAAGTCCCTAGCTTTGAGTGCTTGAATCATGAATGGCCATGAAATCGTATCAAAGGCTTTGTGGATATCAGCTTTGAAAAGAAGCATAGGTTTTTTGTATGTGTGGGCAAGACGGGTTACCTCTCTGGCATAAACTAGGCATTTACTGATTTCTCTGTTTTCAATGAATCATAATTGATTTGGAAGTATTATTTGGCCGATAACAGACTTTAATATGTTAGAGAGAATCTTTAAAAAGATTTTTTACATACCAATTATTAAACTGATTGGTCTGTAATTCTTTGGTAAGAGTGGGTTTATCTTTTTTGAGAAGTAGGGTGATATATGATAGAGATGAGTCACATACCCTCATTAGGGTTGTGTTTTTGTATAATGCTAGTAATCTCATTCTTGAGATAAAGCCATCATGCTTTAAAAAACTTACCATTCCATCCATTTGGTCTGGAGATTTGTTTGATTTCCATGATTTTATCACTCTCGCTACTTCCTCAGAAGAGATTGGCTCATCAAGGCTTTGTAAAATGGGTGCCTTGAAAAATACTGGACGTGTCCAGTTGTGGGATTGTTGGGTTAATTTGTGGTTCTTTTCCCATTAGGTCCCTGTAAAAAGAAAAAAGCAGATTAGTTTTGTTTTTATGGTTTGTTACCTCTGAGCCATCATGTGGGTTGATCAATGCTGGAATCATGAGCTCGGTTTTGTTGGGTTGCTTGTTTGTGAAAAAAAAGTGGTGTTTTGATCACCCTCCACGGCCCACTGAAAAAAGTATATATATAAGATATTAATAATATTTTAATGTTGGATCAACTATATTTAATCATTTATTTTTTAAAATTAAGTTACCTTATCAAATGGAAAATGAAGAATTTTATTTATGAAATATTAACAAAATAATATATAATATTATTAATCATACATCATATATTAATTGTATTTTTGAAAAAAATTTAAATCCGTCAAATACATATGCTAAATTTTTTCTTTATTTTTACATTCATGTTAGTATAGTCTATACATAATATTTTCTCGAATTTTAATTATTAAAGAAAATATGTAAGAAAATGCAATGCAAAATAATACCTTTCTAGGAGAGTACTCTCGCTACGCGGCAAGTATGTTAATTATATATTTCATTGTTATACGAATTATACATTTGTATGATAATGTTAATAATATCATTCCAAAGTAAAATCATTCGAACTCATTTATTTATGATTATTCATATATCTTACAATTATTTTACATTATGATAACAAAAAATCTTATTTTTTAATCAAATTATAACACTTATATTAGTGTCATTATATAATAATATATGAGAAACAATACGAGTTTACGAAACATAACATAAAATATTATATCATTGTTCAAAATATTTCATACAATATCAATATAAAAATAATGGATCATACCACATACTTAGTAACACATCACAAATTATATAGTACGAATATTTTTTTTATTGATTCAAAATGTAATGGAAAATATATATAATATCAATCTGAGTAGCGGAAGTAATTTAATAAATAATATCAAAATTTAATTTGGAATAAACATAAATACAAATTATTTTATATCACATGATTTTTTTTTAATTTACATTTTTTAGAATGACAATATTATTTGATACATGTTTATAAGTTTAATACGTTATAAATAAAAATTATTTAGATGGATACACTATTTTTTTTTAATTCTATTAGTTTTTAATTTTTTGAATATCAAAATTTTCTTGGTTAAAAACATAAATATAATCTATTTAGTATTATATGGGATTCGTATTCTTATAATTTTTTTAAAATGAATAATAATACGAATAATTCTATTATGTAAATAAAATATTTAAAAATTCTATTATGTAAAAATATATTTTTTTGCATTGTATTTTCTTACATAATATCTTTACAAATTCAAATTATGTAAAACAATATGTATGAACTATGTTAATATGAATGTCAAAATGAATAGTAAATTAAATGAATATATTCGATGAATTTTTAAAATTAAATTTTAAAAAATAATACTAATATTTGTTGTATGTTTTATAATATTACATATTGAGTTATTAGTATTTCATACATAAATTTTTCATCTCCCATTGGATTCACATTTGATCATGTAATCTTATGTGAAATATTAGACAATTGAATAGACTTAGTCTATTGTGAACTATTTAGCAAATTATAATAGTCCACATCATTAGTGTAGAATGATGTGGATTTCTAAGTATGTTTAAAACATGGTATAAAATAATAGTACATAAATGATTCCACAAAATATGATCTTCAAAAAATCTAATTGAAAAATATTGATTGAGATCAAACCATATCACTACATTTAATGGTTCAAATTAATACTTACAAATGGTCATACAAAAGACATGACTTAAATGATCGACTATAATATTAATGTATATGATGAATCCACATCACAAAATCTAATGGTCTATAATCATGAATAATCATGATGTGGATTCATGAGGAGGCTAAAAAAATGTGCAAAATAAAGGGGTGGGTGAATTACATAATTATATTTTAAGTATTATTATGATTATTATTGTTAGTATTACTATTACAACTCATTATCTTATTATGTTTTTGTTTTTTAAAATAACTTTAAAATTAAAATTTACAAAAATTAATATAAATGATTTTTTTTTACCTATCAACATAAAATAATTTTTCAAACTTAGAAACTATATCGAATATTATTGTTATCTTAAAATTGTAAATTTCAAAATACCATATGAAATTACTTATTTCTTATTTATGTTTTAATATTGATTTTATTATTTTTTTAAATAATTTTAAATGTTTTCGGATAAATATAACTTTTATTAGTATTGTATATATGTTGTGAGTACATAGGTCATATGGTTTGCTGTTACTATATTTGGTATTGCATGAAAAAATGTTTTAAATTGAACGATTGAACTTAGTATAAACATTTTGTGTATATCGGATATTTTTTTTAATAATTATATTTTGAGTACTATTATCATTATTAACTATAATTTTAAGAATCATGTATAACACTAAAATCGTTTGCTTTAATTTTTTTTTTTTAAATAACTTTGATATTACAATTTACAAAAATTAATAGAGATAAAAAATAATAATTTATTTATCAAAATAAAAATAAATTTTCAAACTTAGAAACATACATAGAATACTATTGTTATCTTCAAATTGTAAATTTTAAAAATAGCACATGTAATAAAAATTTTCTTATTTATATTTTAATATGAATATTATCATTTTTAATATTTTTAATTGTTTTTTGGATAATTATTTTTATTAGTATTTTGTATGAATGGTATGATATGAGTACGTAGCTCATATAATTCATTGTTTTCATATTTGATATTTCTAAACATAATGCTATAAATCGAGCAATTTAGCCTTGTATAAACATTTTCACATTCTGTGTTTATTGTATTGGTAATTTACTTATCATATAATTAATGTTCATATAATATCGTGTGCGGATTAGTTTATATATTAAATGATCATAAATTATCCAAAAATATAATTATTAGGCAATACCGAGCTACTATTAATTTGCTGGAGTTTGTGCTAGACAGGTACACACGATGCACAAGTACATGATTCAGAAAATCAAGAAAATAATCAAGAAATACAAAACATGAGGAAATGGAGCAATGGATAATATAGAAGATTTAGAGAAATTAAGTGAAGATATGAATACAAGAAGAAATGGAGCAATATGGATCATAGATTATTTAAATGATTTGGAGGAAGTGATCAGAGATATTGAGATGTGAAGAATTAAAGAAATTAAGATATGGAAAAATATATGAAGATGTGGAGCATTGAAGATCATTCGAAGACTTGAAGATATTGAAGATTTTCTTGATCTCGAAATTGCAATTGGTAGAACCCAAATCTATGCAAACAAATTTGCAATTCATATTCTAAATTGATTATGAGTATTTCGCAGAAATAACACTATCCGTCCGAACGGTTGCACGCATCCGGTTTCTCCAATTAATATATCATGTTTGTGTTTTACTATGACTAAACCATGCAAATTTTATATTGGTAATAAATCATGTATATATACATTAATGTCAATAAAACAAGTTACTAATATATTAATTTTTATGGTCAATAAAAATTGTATATTAGTAACACAATAATGTCAATAATTTATTTTAAATATATCATTAGTAATGCTAGTTTATGTTGTGAAGTCGATATGTTTTTATTGTCAAAATAATATATGTGATGTTCATGTACTAATTTTACAGTTAAGAAATAATTTGTATGGGCCAATATATTATTTACAATGATTATATTACTGTGTTAAAACTAATATTTTTTTTTCAGTATTAATATGTTATTTTTAGATATATCAATATACTGTCGTCATTGTTAATAATAATAAATTTATATTATTCTAAATGTATATTATGATATTTTCAATATTAATATAGCGTGTATTTTTGTACTATCATATGGGAATTATGTGAAGCCAGAGCCACCCATTATTCCCGAGAAAAACAAAGATAAATCTCTGCTAATTAACCGGCTATATTTTGTCGTTCCGAGAATATCTTTGGGATGCGTTTGGATGGCGATAAGTTAAGATTACCATGAGAATCACATTTCCCGGGAATGACATTATCGTGTTATTGGAATATTGTTGTTTCTATTGAAAATGTGCATTCCGAAGAATGCCAATATTCTTTGATTTAATCATTTATGAAATGATCATTATATCCTTCAGATACCTGAAATCATTTATATATTTTATATATTGATATCATCTACTATTTTGTATATCTTTTTAATGTTAAATTCAATATTATTATATAGTATTATATCCAATCATTTATACTTCATTTTATGAATTGTTATTTAAATTAAATATAATTATAATCATACAAGCCCAAGTATATTATTTTTCTTAAAATAATCGTAATTATATTATAATTATTTAATAATTGTGCTATATTTAATCTATAAAAACACACCCTTATTATACAAATGAAGGGTTATGCTTTATACTCTACAAAAAAAGAGTGAAAGCTTTTTGGTATATGAAAGAAAAACTCTCGTTTTAGTTTTGAGTTTTCAACGTACGCTCCAACAGAAACCGAGTTTTTGTATTTAATATTTGTGATGTTTTTCTTTTCATAACAGTTGATATCTATATATAGCAAATTTACAGAATTGCAAATTGTGTTAGTTTGTCAATAAAAAAATAAGAGTGGTGATGCATGTCTCCCTTAAAATTTTCTAGATTGATTGATGTGTTGGCGTCTGTATTAATGATGGTGGTAAATCATGACTATTTAATTTTTTCCATCATATATAAGAAAAGAAAGGTAAAACAGATTCACCGTTTCACACATCATTAATTTATTAAATATTTTTAACAACTTTATTTTCCACCATCCATAATTAATGAAATTTAAATCTATAAATTTGGAAAAATAATTATTGGACTAAATCAATATACCATTTAACTTGTGTTAAAGGGTACATGAATAAAACCATCATAAAAAAATAAACAAAAACATAATAATGAAAATGAAAATATTTTATTTTTTTAAATATTGAAAATAAAATAATAAAAGTGTGTTCAAATAAATATTACTTATCATGTGTTAAATTAAATAGAATAAAAATATTAAATAAAGCAAATTATTTAAGGCATCTAATTTTTGGAATATTGTTGTTTCTATTGAAAATCACATTTCCCGGGAATGACATTATCGTGTTATTGGAATATTGTTGTTTCTATTGAAAATGTGCATTCCGAAGAATGCCAATATTCTTTGATTTAATCATTTATGAAATGATCATTATATCCTTCAGATACCTGAAATCATTTATATATTTTATATATTGATATCATCTACTATTTTGTATATCTTTTTAATGTTAAATTCAATATTATTATATAGTATTATATCCAATCATTTATACTTCATTTTATGAATTGTTATTTAAATTAAATATAATTATAATCATACAAGCCCAAGTATATTATTTTTCTTAAAATAATCGTAATTATATTATAATTATTTAATAATTGTGCTATATTTAATCTATAAAAACACACCCTTATTATACAAATGAAGGGTTATGCTTTATACTCTACAAAAAAAGAGTGAAAGCTTTTTGGTATATGAAAGAAAAACTCTCGTTTTAGTTTTGAGTTTTCAACGTACGCTCCAACAGAAACCGAGTTTTTGTATTTAATATTTGTGATGTTTTTCTTTTCATAACAGTTGATATCTATATATAGCAAATTTACAGAATTGCAAATTGTGTTAGTTTGTCAATAAAAAAATAAGAGTGGTGATGCATGTCTCCCTTAAAATTTTCTAGATTGATTGATGTGTTGGCGTCTGTATTAATGATGGTGGTAAATCATGACTATTTAATTTTTTCCATCATATATAAGAAAAGAAAGGTAAAACAGATTCACCGTTTCACACATCATTAATTTATTAAATATTTTTAACAACTTTATTTTCCACCATCCATAATTAATGAAATTTAAATCTATAAATTTGGAAAAATAATTATTGGACTAAATCAATATACCATTTAACTTGTGTTAAAGGGTACATGAATAAAACCATCATAAAAAAATAAACAAAAACATAATAATGAAAATGAAAATATTTTATTTTTTTAAATATTGAAAATAAAATAATAAAAGTGTGTTCAAATAAATATTACTTATCATGTGTTAAATTAAATAGAATAAAAATATTAAATAAAGCAAATTATTTAAGGCATCTAATTTTTGGTTTACCACGTAATCAATGTGGTTTACCAGCTAATAAATACAGTTTGCCACATAATTTAAAATTTAATGCATTTATTATATATTGCCGACACATCAATGCATTGAGGGGATATTAGAGAGGACAAGTATAATTTTCAAAAAATAAATATAATTTCAGGAATTTCTTGTTTTCAATTTCTTTTCGACAGTTTATGCTTCTCTCTTTGCATTGCTTTTTGAAGAACTTCATCTTAAGGTATATCTCATCAAAACACCCAATCTCCATTGTCTTTTTTACCATCCATTAAATTTTTGCCAACTCATACACATTTACGTAATTAAACCTTAATTGGATTATTCATATCTTCATGGTGATACGATCTTTTGTCCTTTCGCTAATGGAATTTTTTTATTAATCTTTTATTGTTTCATTATAATTTAAGATTATCATCTCTTTCGATGATCAATTAAGATTGCTTATATCATTTTCTTGCAATTATTGTACGTAGTAATTTTCTTTAAAACTATGAAGAATCAAAATATCATTGCTTATTTCAACTTTAAAGATATGGAGATATAGTCTAAATATATTATTGTTTATAGTAACTTTGTTTTTTCTTCATCTTGCTTGTCACTTCGATAAGCTCGTCTTAATGCAAATTGATCTGAACTAGGAGTATGATATATTGACAATTCAATACCCTCATCAGAGTATTTGTTAAGTACAATATTTTATATTTTATTTTTATTTTAATAAATGTTATTTTAATAATATCCTCCATCAATTAATTCCAAAAAAATTGAACTCACAATCTTTCACAGCATATGTTTTTGTGGATCACACTCAATCAATTAGACTATAGATCCATTGATTTGTGTATAACATTAAATCAACAAACAACAATTAATAAAACTAAGCTAATTCACGGATAAAAACTTAAATTGTTTATTAATTTGTTCTTTTGTCAGCGAATCTCTACTACAACTTGGTATGGATTGGGCAGAACTAAATGACGACCTTCTCCGCCTCATCTCGAAGAAGTTGGGGGACTTATGTAGCTTTTCTTGCTTTCGTTGTGTTTGCGAAAATTGGCGTTTAGCCATTGACCCTAGGGATCAGCCCCCACAACTTCCCTGGCTTCTCAAGAATGATTCGACCAGCGGAACTTTATCTAATTTCGTGTTCTATTCCCTTCAATCCAATAGAACTCACACTCTCCATATCCCCGAAGCAAAAAGATGCAACTTATTGGGGCGATCAAAACGGTATCTTATCATGCTCAACTATTCTACCAGGACGACATCGTTCGTCAATCCATTAACCGGAACCCATTTTAATATCCCCGGTCTACCGGGTACGGATTTTCGAATTTATCGACATCCTATCTTTGTAGGTCCTAATCCAACAGGAGACGGTGACATATTTATACTGCATGGGTATGGAAAAGAAAAAAGAACATCTATTTTTGTGATATCGATTCAATCTGACGGTAAAGTGTTCACCAAGATGGTTGAAATGCATTTAAAAGGAATAGTTACATATTATAAAGGAAGATTGTTCTCTTTTCATGATGGAACCACCAAGGTTTTCGATGTAAAAAATGGAGATGAAGTATTAGAAATTCCATGTCCAACAGTATATTATTTAAATTATTTAATTGAGGTGCGCGGTGATTTGCTTGGGCTATGGCTATATTCGTGGTCCGGAACATATCGATGTGTTATGTACCGGTTAGAGGAGGGCAGTAAGAACCCCCGTTGGGTGGAGACAGCTAAGGACATTGGCGACTACATGATTTTCTTGGACCCAGTTAATGGTTTTTGTTTGAAAGCTAGTGATTTCGAAGGATTTACAGGTAATTGCATATATTTAATAAATGAAAAGGACGAACTTGTACGGTATGACTTAAAAAACAGAAAGACGGAGATCCAATGTGATAATTGTCGGGCACCATGGTTCGTGCCTTGTTTGTACTAGCATGGACTCCTCGTTTCGTTCTGATATATACTTTTGTAAAGTTTTTATATGTAATTAATATCTGTTTTCGTTGTATTTAAACTAATTTTAATATAAGCACATATGTGTGTATAATTATTTAATTATGTATTATTTCGGCTTGTATTTTCTTACCTATTATCTTTAATAATTAAGATTAAAGAAAATCTTATATATAAATCATATTATAATATGAATGCTAAAATAAATAAAAAAATTTAGCATATGTATTGACCGGATTTTAAAATTTTCCAAAAATACAATTAATATGATTTATTGTTAGTAATATTATATATTATTTTATTAATATTTCATAAATAAAACTCTTAGTGTGAAACGATACAACAATAATAATAATAATAATAATATAATTATGTAAATATATTTTTTTGCATTGTATTTTTTTCATAATATCTTCACTAATTCAAATTAGAGAAAAATATTATGTAGGAACCATAAAATATAAATGTTAAAAAAAAAAAAAAAATTAACAAATATATTTGATGAATTTTAAAGTTAATATTCTAAAAATAAAATTAATATATGATGTACGTTTAATAATATTATGTATTAATTTATTAGTATTTCATATATATAATTCTTAATGCGAATCATTAAATAATTTAATAAATATACTTGGTCTTGCCAGAAAATATAGTGTGCCACAACATTAGTGTACATGATATGATTTTCTAGAAAACGTTGGAAGTTAATTGTTAAACAATGAACACATAAATATTAAAAAAAATCATAAATGTTCATACGTAAAATATTATGTTGCACGGATACTTCAAAAAATCGAATTTACCCGTATCGTCGTATCCGTATCGTATCATAAATCATATGTTAAAATATCGTATCGCCGTATCCGATACGTATCACCGTATATCCGCATCGGCGTATACGATCAACACATGCTTAACTACGGTAAAATTAATGAAAGATCTGAATCTGAATTTTATATTTATGAAATTGCATACGGTTGGTCTATCATGGACCGATCAGATGTTACGATACGATATTCATGGGAACACGAAAAGTCCAGTCAACTCTTTTCTCTGGTGACTACTTCTCGAGATGCATGCATCCCACTAGTTTTCTTCTTATTATTTTTTTTTTTTTTGAAAAATAGAAGCGAAGCTTCTTTTGATATATTAAAGCAAGTTTAATACATCGTTATAATTTTACATGGTAATGTAAAAAGGCCTAATCTAATTCCTTATAGGCGACATGACGTAGTAGGCAAAAGAAATTCTACACATGTAGGAAAAATTTTTGAAGAAAGAAAATTATTTCCTAATATTGGAGAGGAGCTTGGTTGTTGTTTAGCTATGAAGCTTCCATTGCCTTGCCTCGTAGGTGATTTTCGATATCGTCGAGGATGGGGGTGAGTTGTTTTGGTTAAAAATCCGATCGTTTCTCTCCTTCCAAATATTCCAAAGTGTGGCCACAAAGAAAGTGTCGATTTCTTGCTTTTTTTCTTTGGTGTATTTTTGCCGGTTCTCTAGCCAAAATTTCGGCAAGTTGTCGCGAATCTCAAAAGGCACTCCTAGGATGCGTCTAACCCCCCGCCAAACATTTGTTGCATATGTGCAATTAATGAATAAGTGTATCGCCGATTCCTCGATGTTGTTGTTGCAATTTTTGCATGTTGTTTCATGAGGCCAATTCCTTTTTCTCAATACATCTCCCGTTAGAATCCTTTCGTTGAGAGCCAACCACGCAAAAAATCTTGTTTTCGCGGGCGCTTTTGTTTTCCATAAGATGGTGTTCCACTCGCTTATCATTCCCGGATTTATTAGGAGTTTGTAGGTTGCGGCGGTGGAGAAAGATTCCGGTTTGCCCATCCATGCATGTTGGTTCGATCTCGGGTCAAAAGCGTATGCAATTCGAAATTGTGAGAGAAGTGCACTAAGGTCTTTTATGAAGTAGGAGGAGTGTTTGCTTGCTATGTTTTCTATTTCGGAAGCGTGCTCGATACCATAAATATTTTTTATGGTTGTCGCCCACATCCCCTCATTATTTTGACAAATTTTCCAAAGCCATTTTAGCAATAATGATGTGTTGTGTGTTTCTATATTTAACATCCCTAAACCTCCATTTTCCTTTGGTAAGCATACCTTTTCCCAATTAATTAGGCAATGTCCACCTAGACAATCCTTATCACCTTTCCAAAGAAATTTTCTTGTGATTTTATTAATTTCCTTTATTAACCATTTTGGGAGGCGAAAACATTGCATGAAATATGTCGGCACCGCATTTAGCACCGATTTTGCAAGAACCAAACGTCCTCCCAAAGATAGGCATTTTCCTTTCCATCCCGATAATCGAGATTGCATTTTCTTAATTAGGGGGATGTAGTCTATTTTTCTTGGTTTTTTGGTGTTCAAAGGCATGCCGAGATACAAAATTGGTAGTGTTGTTCTCGTGCAATGTAGTAGTCTCTCTAGTGTCCCATATAGGGACTCCGGTATGGCTATTGGAACAAAAACGGTTTTGTCCCAATTTATTGCAAGTCCCGAAACTCTTTGGAAGAGATTTAGAGTGTATGTTAGTACCTTGAGGTTGATCGGGTGCGCCTCGACAAATAGGATTGTGTCGTCGGCGTATTGAAGTGCCCTTGTTGCAAACTTAATCGGCGATGCCATTAGGTGGTTTGTTTTTTGGAGGAACGTTTGAAGCGAGTCGGCTACCAAGTCGAAAAGCATCGGCGATAAGGGGTCACCTTGTCTTACTCCACGTTTGTGTTTGAATTTTTTTCCTAGTTTTCCGTTTACTTTGACCTTCGATGATGCCGAGGTTAATAACTCCTTTACCCACCTTGACCATTTCGACGGAAAATCCCGAGCCGCGAGGAGGTTTTGGATATAGTCCCATGAAATTGTGTCGAAGGCTTTGAAGAAATCTATTTTGAGCATGATCATCGGTATTTTTCTTTTGTGCGCCGCACTTAGTAATTCTCGTGCCGAAAGAAAAACTTCACCGATGGACCTATTCTTGATGAAGGCGGCTTGATCGCGATGAATAAGACTTTCCATCTTCGGTTGCAATCTCGCGGCCAAGGTCTTTGAAAATATTTTCCCAATCGTGTTTATGACGCTAATTGGTCGATAATCTTTTCTATCTATGGCATCCTCTTTTTTTGGTATTAAGGTGATTATTGCATTGTTTATAGTATCGATCACCAATGTATGATTGTAGAATTGGTCGAATAAGCCCTTGAGTTTTGGTTTTATTATTTCGAAAAAACTTTGATAGAACTCGATTGGGAATCCCTCGGGTCCCACCGATTTTCCTTTTTTCATGTTCATGACGGTCCGTCGAATTTCGTCATCGGTAAAGGGGTTCGCTAGATCCATCAATGCGATCGTGTTGTTTGGTTCGGCTTGTATTAGCGTCCTCATGTTATGGATTTGAGGGATAAGGGGTGCTACGCCGAGAATATTTTCGTAATAGGTGTCAAATTCTTTTTGAATTCGGTTAGGGTCCGAAATTATTTCGTCTTCTATTTTGATTGTCGTTATTTTATTTCCCTTATTCCTTGCCGAAGCTATGGCGTGAAAATATTTGGTGTTGGCATCACCTAGTTTTAACCAAGTGCATGACGTCCTTTGTTGCCATATTGCCTCTTTAAGATTTACCAAATCACCAATTTTTTCTTTTGCCGATATTCTCAACCGTAACTCGTCCGTTGATAGATCCCGTTCCTCCTCGGCAAGATCTAGAATTTTTATGATAAGGATACAATCCTCATGGACGGTGTTTGATGATTTGAATTTCGCTTTTGCCCATTCCTTTATTTTTTTTCTTGATTTGTCGAGACTTTTTTGGAAGGATTTAATTTGATTGTCATTTCCTGATGACGTTTGGTGCCAACAATCGGGTAGCAACCCATTCAATTCGTCAAATTTGAGCCATGCTCTTTCGAATCTAAATAGCTTAGACGCCTCGATTTGATTATTTTGAATTTTTAGTAGTAGTGGCGTGTGGTCCGAGGTGGTCATGGGTAGATCTTCGAGTGTGATCATCATGTTTTGTATTAATAGATGTTCCGAAATGAAAGCTCTATCTAATCGAGCTAGGGTCGGCCTCTCCCTTTTATTCGACCACGTGAATTTCCTTCCCCTTAGTGGGATTTCGGTTAGATTGGCCGAGTTGATTGCCTCATTGAAACGTAAGGCCATGGTTGTGTTGAAGTTCGTTGCGGTCGTGTCATGGCTTGATCTAATTAGATTAAAGTCACCTATGATTATCCACGGTAGGTTTAAATCCTTATTTATTTCCTCTATTTCTCGAATATAGTCTAGTTTTTCCCTTGATGATGCCGAGGCCGGCCCGTATGTATTGGAGAGTAGGAATTTAGTTCCGTCTTCCTTTGCAAAAATGATGTTTATGCAAGTTTGGGTATGAAATGAGTCGACCAAGGAGACTTTGTTGTCCCAAGCAACCATGAGGCCTCCCTTGGACCCTTGCGCATTTTTGTATAGCACGTCACCATGCCGCGCGGTTAGAACCATTTTTTGATGGAAAGGATTTGGGTCGGCCCATTTTGTTTCTTGTAAACATATAATATTTGGTTTTGCTATCCTAATAGAGTCCTTGACCATATTACATTTTCCTCTTAATCCTAATCCTCGTACGTTCCACGACAAAATACTTAAGTTCGTACTCATAATAAAAATAAGTTCGTTTCCTTAAGAAAGAAAAAAATACAAAGCTAATTAATCGACCTCATCGATGTTGTCATCTAGCTCCTCTCTTTCTTCCTCGGCTTCGTGGATTGCCATTGTATTGTCTTGATTAAAATTAGAGGGAGAGGAGTAAGACATAAGCCTATTTGTAATTTCTTTCTTCTTTTTTTCAATAATCTTTTTCTTTTTAGACAGGGTTATGAATTTTTGTAGTTTGGTTGTAATTTTGCTAATTTTTCTTTTATCATTAGCTACTTTATTAGGGGTGCTATGCTTAAGGTCCGTTTCGATCTCTTCTAGAGAAATCGTGCTAGTATCAAAGCCAAGAGCCTTTTGGATTTCTTTTATTATTTTTGTATCGAGGGGTTTTTCTTTAATTTTCTCGGCTTCTAACTTTTTAATTAGTGATTTGGCCCTCGGTTTCTTAATTTTCTTTTGTTGCATTATTTCCTCATTCATTTTCTTGAAATCTAATTTTTTTTTGAAATTTTTTTTTTTCGAGTTCCCGCTGGTCCCTGGACAGATCTGGATTTTTGACAATTTTTTTTTTTCGTTTTTTTTTCCTTTTTCCACTTCATCTGTGTTTCCTTGTTGCTCGAAAATCGATGAAATTTGTTTTCGTTTTTCTTTTTTTAATCTTTTCTTAATTAAGGCTAAAGAGATGTTTATATCTTCCTCGACAAGTAGCTCCTTATCATCGGCCTTTAGGCTCGGCTTAGCCATCTTGTTCACCTTGATCACTTGTTCTTCTCCATTGGCCAGTCTTGTTTTCGACGCCGTCCAAATTTGAGATTGCTTTTTCTGGAAGAACGTTGCCGATTCGTCGCTCAACCAAACTCGGTTTGTGATCGGCTCATGTGAGGTACCCTGACTTTCATTTGCAATGAGTCCGCTGTCAACCTCGTCTTGAAGTTTGGTTTGAGTGCATTCATAGATTTCGGATGGCGGTTCCGGCAATTCGGGTTGGATACCCATATCTTTTGGATCCGCTAACTCCTCTTCATGAAATGCAAGTCCATTAATGTTCTTAATGGATTTTGACCCGAGATCCTCAACCCCATGTTGGCCATGATTCTCTTCCTCCTCACTAACCGTTTCAGAGACCTTGCCTCGCGCCGAGATCCTCAAATCGGGTGCAATTAATGCCTCGCGCCGTTTCAGAATGACTACTGGCTGCTGGACCTGCTGGGGCATTTTTACCGGCTCTTGTCGTGGACCGGCTGCCGGTGTCACATCGATAGCTATTGTCGACTGAATTCCAAGCTTCTGGGCCAACATTTGGCGTCCAATTGAATCCGGAACGGCAGCCCACACCCTTTTCAGCCAAAGTTTATCCACACAGACATTCGGGCTCCCGGAATTGTCACTACTAGGCTTCGAAAAAGGAGCCGATGCTGGTGGCCTCGCCTCTTTACGCACCTCAACCTGTTTAGCGATCGGTACCCATTTGACAGTCGGTTTGTTTGATTGTTGTCGTCCAACTGGTCCTTCGGCAAAAGTGGGATGTGACATTGTTTTGAGTTGTCGAGATTGCGAGCACTTTGTTGAGATGTGACCCGATTGCATGCATCTGATGCATCGAACCGGGTTTTTACAATCGACAAGTCTGTGTGTCGTCGATAGACACTTAAAACATCGACCTTGAAAAGAGAATGGTTTGGCGCCTTTTGCATAAGACGAGACTTGCCTTCCAATCTTGCGCTTCCTTTGAGGGTCATCCTGGTCAATCAATTCGGTTTGCCTCATCTTCTTCCATGTATGTTTCGAAAGAACTTTGGTCCATCCTCCTTCTCCAGACAGGAAAGCTTGCCCCTTCTTCAGTACAGTGTCCTTTTCCATTGAATCAAAATTCATTGCAACCAAGAAGCCTGAGAGAAACGCCTGAGAAATCGTCGCCGCGGAATCAGAATTCAGTATAGTGCCCTCTTCAGTACACTTCAGTACAGTGCAGTGATGCGAGAGGGAGAGAGATTAGGGCTTCAGTACAGTACAGTACAGAGAGAGGGAGAGAGAGATTAGGGCTCAGCCATGGAAGAAATAGTCGGAGCTTCGTCGGTCGTCGCCGTAAAATCGCTTCGCTAGGTCGTCGCCTGAGAGAAAACGCCGCTAGGTCGCCGCGGAATCGCTCCAGTCGCCTCGGAATCGCTCCAGTCGCCTCCCGGAATCGCTTCGCTCTCCAGTCGCTAGGTCGTCGCCAGTTTCTTCTCACTCCCGGAATCGCTTCGCTAGGTCTTCTCCAGTCGCTAGGTCGTCGCCCTTTTTCTTCGAAAAAAATTGCGGTCTTTTCTTCTTATTATTAAAATATAACAATACTTCATGATAATTTGTTGATAAATCGTTTATAATGAAGAGGAAAGGGGGGAGTATGAAAAACTTAGAATTGAATTTTGAATGCATGAGGAAAGAAATCAAGTTATACAACTCACACTTAAGATGGTAAATGATCTTGTTTCTGATAATTATAATGGCAAAAACTTACCGGTTCTGCAAAACATTCTAGAGAGTGAATTATGGAATCAGCTCATAAAACCATTTAAATTAGGAACATCCACAAACTGTAGTAAGATCTTGGTGACAACGAGATATCCATCTGTTGCAAATGAGATTTGTACCGTGCCATTCGTTGAGCTAGAGAGTTTGAAAGGTAAAGCTCTTTCAAACTTATTCGACGCATGTACATTTGGAGACAAGAGTCCCGAAAATTTTCAGTATTTGCAAAGAGTTAGGCAATGTATTGTGAACAAATTAAATGGTTACCCTTTAGAGATAAAAACAATTGGTGCTGCACTAAAAGGTAATCTTGAATTAAGGCACTGGGAGGCACTAGAACAAAGTGGTGAGTGGAAAATACCACAAGATGAGAATACGTCTAATCATATAATGTCATCTTTAAAAATTAGTTATCAGTATCTTTCCCCTGACTCTAAGAAATGTTTCTCGTACTGCTCTCTATTTCCCAAGAATTTTAAATTCAAGAGAGACGATCTGATCAATCTTTGGATAGCTGAAGGTTTTATTTATTCTAGAGGTGGTTTAGAAAGTAAAAAAATAGGGTTGAATTGTTTCAGTGAATTAGTTGGTCGAGATTTTTTTAAAGAAAGCCAAGAGTATACCAAGCATGAGGAAATGATAACTACTTACTATCTCATGCACGAATTGGTGCTTGATCTTGCCAAAGAAGTGTCACTTGAGGAGTTCCTCGTTATAGATGGATCTGAGGTTAAAAATAAAATCACTGGAGGTACAATACGCCAAGTATCAATATTAATGCATTTTGCCTATGAATGGGATAGTAGCACCAAACGGTACATACTGAGAGACACTTTTAGGAATGAACTCGAAAAAGTAGCAAAAAAGTTGGAAATTTCAAAATTGAGGACCTTGATTGTAATTGGGAATTATGATTCCAACTTTTCCACAAACATTCGTTGTTTGTTCCGAAACGCCAAATGCCTTCGCGTGCTTAGATTGTCAATGGATTCCTTTCACATTGACTCTCTATTGTGTGACCTTTCAAACTCCGTTCATCTTCGATACCTGAAACTAGAATCTTGCTATTTAAATCCTCCCCCAGATGAGAATGTTATTGACAATAAACCTCCAAAAATTGCACTTAGGCTTTACCATCTAGAAACCTTGGATATATACGATTGGTATGATGATTTTGATTTTCCAGGATTAACACGTTTGCTTGTTAGTTTGCGTCGTTTTCAGGCCAAAGGAAATCAACTCACCGTGATTAGTGATATTGGAAAGCTAGCCGTAATTGAGGAACTTGGTGAATTCATGGTTCAAAAAGATCCTGATTTCGATATAGGTCAACTAAGCGAGTTAAATGACCTTGAGGGGTCTCTTAGTATTTATAATCTAGAGAATATAGAATCAAGGGAAGCTGCCAATAAAGCACAGCTAAATAACAAAAGAAAGCTGCAAGGCTTGTCTTTATATTGGACTTCAAATTCAAATAGATTGGATACTCAACCAGATTTGGATGCAAACATCCTTGAGGGCCTTGAACCACCCCCCAACATTGGAAATCTCCACATTCATGAATATGTTGGTGCTAAATTCCCTTCTCGGATGGTTCACAAAGAAAGTCTCACTTGTTTGCAGTTAATAAACTGCTCTGGTTTGAAGGTTCTCCCACCACTAGGGCAGTTGCGGGTTCTTGAAAAATTGAAACTTGAGGGAATGCCTAGGTTGGAAAAGATTACAAAAGAATTTTACGGTAGTTATGTGGAAAAGGCATTTCATTCGCTGAGGGAGATGGTGTTTAGTAACATGGAAAATTGTAAAGAATGGGTTGGAATTGATGGATGTCTGATGTTTCCTTCCTTAAATAAACTTGAAATTCTTGATTCCAAGAAACTTTGTAATTTGCCTCGGCAATTTTATTCTCGTTCTTGTGATAACAATTGCTTTCCAAAACTTACTGAACTTGTTGTTCGAGGTTGTCCAAGGTTGTGTCTACCTCCCTTGCCTCATGTCCAAACTTTGAAAACTATTTCTATTACTTATGGGTTGGGTCCATTAAAAAGTATGACACTTTTGTCAAATTCTCCTAAGAAATTATCCTTATCCGTTGGATGGAACACGGAAGAGTTGTTAATGCCACTGTTGCCAAATTCTCGTAAGAAATTTTTATGGTCTGATATATGGAGAACGGAAAGGATGAAAGCCAATCAAAAGGTGTTTGTTTTTTCAAATCTCAAGACGTTAACCAGGTTAACCATTAGAGGATGCCCGGTTGATCACTTACCATGGGAAGGCTTTCAAGAACTTGCATTGTTGAAAATATTGGTGATCCGGGATGTAGGATCGTCAACAAATACTCAAACTACGGAGTTTTTCATTCTACCAAAGTCACTCGAGGTATTGAAAATCAAGTCGTACAGTGTGACGGGCAAGCATTTATCAGAGTGGTTATTGCAATTGCCATTTCTTCGTACTTTGGTTGTAAGGTTACGAACAGTAAATTGCTTCGTGGTGAAAAAAGGTTTCATCTCGAGTACAATGAACTCCTCATCAGGGGGAGGTTTGCTTCGAATCTTTCCTAATTCAGTAAAGTACCTAGAAGAACTTTGTATCTATGTACATGGAAATCCAGTTTATCTTAATGTTACTCAAGAGGGTTTAAGAGGATTCAAGTCACTCAAAAAATTAACCATTGAACGGTGCTCTAGACTCCTCTCCTCGCTAGTGGGAAATGAGGTGCTTGGTGAGAATTCGCTACTTCCACCATCCCTTTTAGAATTGAATATTAACGAGGTGCCTGAAAAGTTGCTAACCCGATTATTATCCAACCTTCCCCATCTACACTACTTGAAATTGGGTTACAGTCCGAACCTGAAATCTCTATCGATGCATGCTTTTGTTGCATTGAAAGAGTTGAATATTGAAGGTTGCACCACTCTTTCTTTTCTGGAAGGCATTTCCAAACTCAGCTCTCTTAAAAAGTTGAAAATATTGAAAAGCCCGGGTTTGGCTGCAGCTTGGAATTCTGCATTAGAAAAACAAAATACCTCGTTACCGTTACAAGTGCTCATGGTTGATGATATTTCATTCCTCACCAAGATAATCTGCAAATGTTTCGGCTCCCTTGAAGAGTTGGCTTTTTACAATGTCGAAACAAAGGAATTAACAAAGGAACAGGGAGAATCTCTCGGTTTGCTGACCTCATTGCAACAAATCAGCTTTGAAAGCTGCACAAAGCTGCAATCCCTCGCAGATGAGATGGAGTGGCTTCAAGCGCTGAGCACACTTAAAGTAATATATTGCCCACGGTTGCAGTCATTACCAAATGGCCTCCCTTACCTCAAAAATCTGTACTTAGTTGATTGCAGCAGACAGTTGGTTCGAGCGTGTAAAGTTTCGAGTAAAGTTAAAAATTTATATATTTCTTGATGACGAATCCACTTGCCCTCGCTAGCCGCTCGGATAAAAAATTGTAAGTATGTTTCAACAATTTTTTTTCAATAACTGCCAAGTTGTTTTTATTCCCTATTCTAAACAATATCTCTACTTGCCCTCTATAGCAGGTCATTAATGGTAGTTACAGCAAAGACCAATAAGGTACTGGCTACTATAGATTAGATTGTTTGATTGGTTAATATGTGATCCTTCTTGCAATTTTTAATATTTATTTTTTAAATGATTTAGGTGTCAGTTTGTTAAAAAAGACGCAGTGAAAAGTCAGAGCCTGAGAATTTGACAAATGATGGAAAAAGAATTCAGTTCCTATCCTGTATTAGAGAGTTCGGTTGTCTCGAGAGAAATTAATTAGAGGTACTTGAATAATTCGTACTGGTACACAAATGTATTTGTACTGAATTTCTTAAGGGGACTGGTGATGTATTTTATGTCACATTTGGGAATTTTTTTTTACTGTTATTATAATATTTAGGGGTATTTTTGCATGAATAAAGAAATGGAGTAGTGGAAATGTGGCGGTGGACCGAGACCATGCAGTTTTTTAGAGTTAGTTAGAGAGGGCAATTCGGTAATTTTGATTAGTTGAACTCGCATAAAATAACGATAGAGAAAGAGATTTTAGAGATGAAAATTGTAATCCATCGATACTCTTGTGTGTTTTATTCGAATTATCCCTTTTGCCAATCTAGAATTGGCTAGGGTTTTATTATTGGTCATTTTGAAATTTAGTTCATTTTTTATTCAAAATTTAGATTTTCTTGTGAATTTTGTGATTTGGATTGAGTTGAGTAAGATTTGAGTGGAAATTTAGATTTATGGCCTTTTCAGATTTTGGAGGAAACTTGAATTCATAAATTATAAGGCAAATTACTTTTTAGATTTAGAATTAATTTTTTTTTTCTTTTCTAAATTGAATGTCTGCATCATACGCCTCATGTTTAATATGTTGTACATCTTATACGTTTATTTTAAAATGATAATTTGATAAATAAATTGAGATGACAAAGGGGATCAATTATTTAACAGATCCTCGTATTAAATAGGATATTTAACAATGAAAATTAGGATAATTAAACATTTATACAAGGTCTTTGACATTGCCCGAAACAAATTCAAATAATGTTTTTTCAAATGATAAGACCAATTCTCCAAAACTTTTAAACATAAGAATTTCTCTAAAAATCTAAAAATGGAAGAATTAGTCATCTATATCGTGGTCTAGAGCTGTTCTAATTTGGAATTAGATTCATTTGATATTTTATTCGACATCAAGAAAATAGAAGAAGAGTTGGGAGCAGAGCTTCGGAGCTGGAATCTGGTCACCACCATGGAACACCAAACAACTGAAGATGCGACCAACACGGCGGTTACGGGCTCACCTACCATCCCTTCTTCTTCGCTTTCCATCGATATCTCTCTTCCTCTTCCCGAAATGAAAGCTCAAATTGTGTTAAGTCTCCCTTGTGTTCACCAAATCCTTTTTTTTAATGGAAGAAATATTTAGTTAGGCGCGAGGTTCGGAATATTTGACTTCGAAATCTTTTTTTGAAGAGTTCGAGATGTTACTTACGTTATTTACTAATTTTTGTTTGCACATAATAAATTATATGATTGTTTCAATATATATTTGCAGTGCCTTATTGAAGGAATTGTTTAAGGAATGGTTAACCCTCGAGGACTCGTGTTTTTTCATCGAAACCATGTCTGGTGGAATCACAAATCTATGTGAGTTCGTGCTCCTTAAAATTTCAACATCATTTATTTTCCCTTATTTAGGTTAAGATTTAATTTGCCTCCACTTAATTGGGGCATAAATGAGGCTTTTACATGGACCATTGTCTATTTGAGACCCAATTGAGGCTAATTAACCTAGGTTGACCAAAATAGCTAATTTCACGAAATAATTAATCAGATATTGTTATGCCTATTAAATTTTTAGTGATGAAGGTCTGTGTGAAGGACAATAATTTGAATGAACCTCTGACCGTTCGATTGTATGGCCCAAACACCGATTTGGTTATTGATCGCAAAAGAGAATTACAGGTACAAATCGAGGACAATTTCCTTTATTTTCATTAACTTATGATGATGAATGCATATGTAAAATTTACTATTAACATGCCAACAAATTTTTTCATGATGATGACAATTTTACTCTTATTCTTAATTGGTATGGTAACTATTAAATAACAATCGATTATATCTACGTAATTAATAGAGAAATATTTCGTCCAATGTTTTCTCTCAATTAACAAAATAAAATAATGATTATTTTTCAATTTTTTTTTATATTTCATTACTTTATTTACTTTTCATATACATCACAACCAAAAGTTGGAAACTTCAATTATTTTTTGGCAATAAAACTTCCTCGCGAATTGCTTATACTGTTTTTTGTGATTTTTTCCATTATTAAAATTTGCGTTTTTGTACTTTGTTATTTCACAGATTAACTCTCGTGATTCCTCATCATTTTTTTGTACTAAATTTTAATATGTTTATTTTTTTTTTCAAATAATAATACAAACATATATGCATACTTTTTTTTGAGATTTATTGAATATATTCTTTTTGGATGATTGATGTTGGATAAGTAAACATATTGAAGACGGGGTTAATAATAATTTGTATCCTCTTATAGTTAAATTTAATAGAAAAATCCGTTTTACTTGAAAACATCGTTTTGGCTTTTTTTTATTGTTGTTCGATCATATTTTCGTATCAAACAAAAGAGCAACCTCACAATTTTACCATAAATGTATGGAGAAATGAGTAATGATACAAACTCGTCCTTTTTCTCCGAATTTATATCCCCACCTGTTACATGATAATCATTGATTGAATGACGAAAATGTGGATAATCGTGACCATAGTCAGTTATTCGGGATACGACAATAATACGATACGGGATACGTTCGTGTATAATTTGGATAGTGTGTTTTTCAATACGGCAAAAAATTCGGACCTAAAAAACGTGAACCGGTAATATTCGAATTCGTATAGGTTCGTGTATAATACGAATTTTATTAAAAATTCGGTTAAAAAAATTCGGCAAAATATAATATCGCGAAGTTTGCGTATTTTTCAAAATTCGTATAATTTGTGTATTATTCGCGAACTATTCACGAATTGACTAACTTAGACATGATATGACTCATGTAACTTAGAAATTGCAATATATATAAACAATTAAAAATTCCCAATTTGAAAAATTCGGCAAAAAATCACTGAATTCGGCAAAAAATCGGCCGAATATTTTTTGGCCATAAAATTCGCGAATATTTCCGAATCACTGAATTGGATACACGAAGTTCACTATTTTTCAAAATTCGTATAATTCATGTATTATTCGCGAATTGACTAACTTAGAATTCGTGACTGAATGATCAAAACGATGAAAACGATCGTGGATTTGACAAGTGGCAAGTAAGGGGTATAAATTCAGTTAAATGTGAGGTTTATATCATTATTCTGGTGAAACTGTATCGTAATTTAGTATTTCATCACACCAATTTCTTTTAGTTTTATTAATATAACATATATATTTTATAACGGTTGTAATTTCTCATGATTAGGCTTTGCCATATTTATCTTGTGCTGGATTCGGTGCTAAATTGCTCGGCGTATTTTCAAATGGAATGGTCCAATCTTTTATCGATGCTAGAACTCTCGATCCCTCTGGTAATTAAACAAATATACATATCTTTTGTTCTTTCTCTGTTTAATTATTATTTAATAGCATACACATTTTGTTATCTTTTATGAGTTCACGCTATTATTTTCTATTTGATTTTTTCAGACATGAGAAATCCAAAAATAGCCTCTGAAATTGCAAAGGAGCTAAGCAGGTTTCATCAAGTGGATATACCCGGTTCAAAAGAGCCCCAATTATGGAATGATATATTTAAGTTCCTCAAGAAAGGTATTTCCCCCATTTGGTTGTTCATTGTTTTGTATTTTTGTAGATTATTCTTGTTTTGTTGGTGAAGAAATATATTATTAGTTAATTATATCTAGTTATACAAACAAGGTAAACAGATTGAATTGGGTGAAATTGAGGCTTTATGGAGACAAAGTTGAAGAAATAAGGGTTTGATTAAAGGTTTAATTGCATAATTTATGGATTAATGTGTTTAATTTTGACACTTAATTCAATTGTACAATTCATAGTTTGAACTTTAATACCGGATTAAATTAGGATTCAAATTGATTTCTTTTTATTGCAGCTGAATCACTGAAATTTGATGACGACGAAAAACAGGCCAAGTACCAAACAATCTCTTTCAAAGAAATCCACACTCAAGTTAATCAACTTAAAGTAATTCATTGTTCTCCTTGAAATTATGGATATTTCATTATGCATTTTACAACAGTGCATTTTTGGCATTCTTTTGATTTCCTGATCTAACACAATTAGCTTCTTGTTCTTTTTGTTTAATTGCTTAATTGACGCTAAATTGAATCGATTCGAGCCCTTCATTATTTCTTAAACATGATTCTTTTCTCCCAAAGATCTCCGTAAAAGAATTTTACTGTTCGGAAAATTATCTAAAATAAATTCTTGTTTGTATAACAGGAAATTACTGACCGTTTCAATGCCCGTGTAGTTTTTGCGCACAACGATTTGCTTTCTGGAAACTTGATGCTCAATGAATTAGACGGTTAAACCTCTTCTACCTCTCCTCTCAAAAATATAAAAATCGATAAAACGAATAAAAAGAATACAAGAATTTAATTCAGCTACAATGACGCTTAAATTAGCCATTGAATTATGAAATTAACCTCAATCATTCGACGACACAAAAAATAAATATACTAATTTGTTCTTTATTTGCCCATATTATTTAGGTAAACTTTATTTCATAGACTTTGAGTATGGGTCATATAGTTATAGAGGATACGACATTGCCAGCCATTTTAATGAATATGCTGGTTTTGATTGTGACTATAACTTGTAAGTTTAATTAATTCTGAAATTAGGGTTCATTGTTGCATATATATCATGCAAAAGTTCATAATTTCCATATTTGCACAAAAATTTAGCATGAATACGACTTCGATATTTTCAGTTATCCAGATAAAGAAGCGCAATATCATTTCTTTAGGAGTTATTTGGACCCTAATAATCAAGAAGCAGTATGTTCTGAAACTTGAATTTTGGATTCCAAAATAGAATAAACTTGTATTTTTTATTATTTTTCTCTCGCACAAACAGGTATTAGAGAGAGACCTAAAGGAACTTTATGTCGAAACGAACACGTTTAGATTGGCAAGCCATATTTACTGGGCACTCTGGGCTCTTATCCAGGTTATGCTCATATTTAATTAAAATTTTATGGTTTCAAATTAATACCAAATTCGTGACATGTTTACAAATAAGTTTATAAATGAAAAGGGAATAAATGTTTGATTATTTGCTCCTATTATGCAGGCAAAGGTATCGCCTATTGATTTCGACTATCTTGGATATTTCTACTTGCGGTACAATGAATTCAAGAAACCGAAGAAAATTGCTTCTCTTTGGCCAATTCATTTTTATCTGTTTCAGATTCAATTTAGACCGTTTTATATCTGTTTTGTAATATAATTTATTGAAAGAAATATTTTCTATTTTATTTTGTTGTGTACAAAACAAGATAATTTATATCCTTATTACTTATGTTCACTATTTATTCCTTCAATAGACCATTCTTCATATTTTTCAATAAACCAACAATGATAATAATTTTGAAATTTGAAATCTTTGTAGAGAAGAGACCGAACCGAATTGAAGGGCGAAAACGTTATTTATAGTAATTGAAGCGTGAAATAGTCAATTAGGATCTTTGCTAAATAGGCCAAACAGCAAACACCAAAACATCGACCAATTCCTAATTGTGTCATGACTGCAAATAACACAAACAAAAAGGAATGTAAAGAATTGAAATTTCATGAAAATGAGATGGTACAAAATAGTATATTAAAAATTAGGTTCGTAACCTTTTAGAGCAATTGTATTTGACGAGAGAACAAATATATCAATTATTATAATAACTGATGAAGGAAAGTCCCAAACCTGCATTATATAAAAAATAAATTACAAAAAAGATAAAATATATTTTAATCAATTTATTATTGCATACCATCATGGAAAGGAGGAATAGCTTCAAGTAGCTTGAAATGATAATGGCCAATATAACTTCTTTGAACCTGATTTAAAACAAAAAATCATGAAAATGATAGAATAATAGCAAAAGCAATAGAAATTTGTAATTTTGTTTTTTGAAACCAACTTTATTTAAAGATATAATTCTAGTAGTTAAATTCATTGAAGAACCATAAATAGTTTAATTACCTGTTTATATCATAAGATATTTTTAGAATAAACTTTATTCCAATAAGTATTAAAAGCATATATACAAAGTTTCCTAATAATGCACCTGTTAATATCTGAGAAAAAAAAAATTAAGTAAATACGACAAATTAAACATAGATTATATTTAATAAAATACAAAAATTTATAATATTTTTTTAATTAACTAACCTTTACACAAGTCCAAATGGCCAAAAACATGTCATTAGATGAATCCCACATACCAGCTTTTAATACAGAAATTCTATCTTAGATTTTGTTAAGGATGATTTTGCAAATTACAAAAACTTTGGGGTCTCATTTGAAACAAAATACAAAAAAATAATTTCCTCTTATTTGTGGATACATGCATCAAGAAGAAGATAAGCAAAACCCGACTTTTCCAAAATATCCTGCAAAATACCAATATATAATTAAGGTACTAGTTGGACCGGTACGGCAGTACGAATTAAGTTTTAAAAAGATACAATTTTTTAAAAAAATATTTACCTTGCATCCGTTAAAATCTAGATTAATCATGTTAAACAATAAATGCCTGTATGCCTCAACTTTATGTAGAATCAGATCAATCAAGATAATCTTGCCAAAATAACTCATTATTAAGTAATTAATAATACTAATTAAATGAATTATAATAAGCGGTACCATGAATTCGCACTCGATGTATGGGTCCGCCACAGCCTGGCATTTCTCCTATAAACACACAGCAAAAGAGAAAACAAAATCAAATGATAATAATAATAATAAAGAAAATGAGGGGGTGAAATGTAATTGTGCGAAAAAGGTTTCTTACGCATTTCATCAATCGAATGTTGCCTGGCGAGTACTGCACGTAAAGCCTCTGCACAGAAGCACCGCAGTGTACACAATGCCTGCCAGTTTTAATCGGGTTATTGGATGCAGACATCCTGTATGATCCGGACCCGATATCAAAGAGAGATGGAGAGAAGCTTGATTTGGGTTTGAAGCGATTTGAGATGAATTTGAATCTGCCAATGTCATTTAACCAAACAAAGAAGGAACAAATCTCAAATTCCCATGCGAGCATGTAATTAAATCAATTAGTGTGAATTGGAAGAATTGATTAACCGAATACTAACTACTACCACCAAAATCAAATGCCAATCATGTCATTTAACATAACTTGCAGAAAAAAGTGAAATTACCTCAAAAATGCCCTTAAATCAACGGAATTCTAGGGTTTCCAGTTTGATGGGGGCGTGCTTTTCCTTATAACCCTCCAATTCCAAACGAGAGAGATGAGTCCCTGAGAGAAGAGAAGTGGTGGAGGAGAGGTTGGAATCTCGGCAAGAGAGAAAGAAATGCGGGAGCATAGATGAAATCTGTGTGGGATTTGGTGGATTTCTGAAGTCCAAAAGAAATAAGTTTTTGGAGTTTGAAAGTCCGACAGTACAAACTGTAGGGGGGATAAGATAGACAAAATACAAATGATAATTTGAATGACGATAATAACAATATTATAATAAAAATAAAATTATATCACTTTAAACAACTTGCAATTGTTTTTTTTGTTTTGTTTTTTTTATCGTGAATAAGAAATTTGATTTGTTTATAATTAATTATCCATGTGACTTGTTTAAAATGATTATTTTTTTATAATTAATTATTCAAAAAGTCTACAGGCCCAAACATAAACCACGGAATGACCACCGAATGGTGATGTGGAGGTGATTTTGGTACTTTTGCATTCCACGCTAGCAAACCCAGTCTACCAAGTCTGATAAAGAAAGAAAATAACTAGCCCTTCTCCCGACTCCTCCCCTTTCCCTCTCGTCTTCTCCGCGACTCCTCCTTCTCCATTGACTCTTCCTTCCTTCTTGTATTGTTCGGTCGCATTTTGTACTATTTTCTCGGCGCGATTAACTTCCAAGGAATCTGTGAACTCTCGAGCCAGCAAAAGTATCCCTTCTCGTCCCGCCCTTCTCGTTACGCCCAACTTCGTAGAATCGTAGGCGGAGCTAGTGCACTGGATAGAGCTGCTTCGGCGAAGGTGAGTATACTGTTTTCTTCGCTAATTTGGGGCATGAATTATCATTGTTTATGCAATAAGGGTTGAGTTGGGGATTATTCATTATTTTGGAGCTGAATTAGCACACTGTTGTTTCAGTAGGGGCACAATTTGCTACTATTTCTTTCAGTAATGACTTCAATTAGGATTGAATTAACACTGTTTCGGTGGATTCTTAAATTTACATTGAGTACATAATTTTCTTGAATACCTGCAGTACAAAGATCTTTTCTGGTTGAATGTATATCTTTTAAATATTATATGAATTTGTTTCTAATTAATGGGGAATTCTTAGCTTTTTTGTTAGAAAAAATGGGGATGGAGAGGTCAAAAGTCATGGCTATGGCTGTGGATGTGATTATAAAGACGTACATGGTCAAGGAATTTTCAAGTTCGAGAAAGTCATTCTTGAATTAAGGGATATGGAGCCAATTCCCTCAACGAGTCAAAGATGGATTGTTAATAAAGTCATTTAATTAAACTCAATCCGTTTATGTTTTGAAAATTAATGTAATTTTAATTAATTTTGGATTTTTTATTTTATTTCAGAGGGAGAAGCTGCGGCTATGTCCCACGATTCCATCTTCTTCTTCTTGGCACATGACTCCACTTCTGAATTGCGTCCTTTTATTCCGTCGCCTTCGGTTCATGTTCTACATCTTCTTCTGGGCACATGATTCCGTTTCCGTCATTATTTACTGGACTAGTTATGAGGCAGCGATGGATTTCAACAAATGAGGCACACACGGGAATTGATGAATTTCAGGAAATTGATATTTTTATTTGTTGATCATATGTTTTTAATTAAGACAAACGAGATAGTGTTGATTTGTTCACTTAATACCGAGCTTTCAAGGCTGTTTCTGATGTACAATTGCAATATCTTCCATGTTGAATTAGAAATATTATAGAAATAGCTTATTTTTTAAAAAACAGATTTAGAATCACCTCACCACTAATATTATTCAAGTCCAAAAAAAGTACTTCTAAACATCAATCTTAATTCGCAATTCATCAATTATTTCTAATCATCAAATTCAACATTAATCATCAACAAAACCTGAAATCATAAAAATTAAAAATAAAAGAACAATACAGAAATCTCAACATATGTCGTTACGCATCAAAAAAATCAAAGGAATTCGGCACATTACTTCCTTCTTCGTCCACACTGGTTGATAGAAATGGAATTGGACCACCATGCTCGATATGTGGCCAAGAATTTGATACACTACTTCCTTGTCCGCCAACACCGTTGAAAGAAATGGAATTAAACCACCATGTTCGATGTGTGGCCAGAAAATTCGATCTATGTTAATCGGAAAATTGTCTGAAGTCTCGGTGACTTGATCATTTAGGTTGGGTAACACTCCATTGGCAACGTTCTGCAAAAATATACACACAAATAATCAATATAACATCATGAAATTGATAAAACCAAAATTAATAAAATATGTTTTACCTTCGACTTCTTCTTTTTCTTTTTTTTCTGGTCTTTTTCTTGTCCCTTCTTCTTCTTCTTCTTCTTTTCTTGTTCTTTTTTTTTCTTATGAATTTTCGCAACTATTCCTTCAAATCTTTTAATCGAGGGTCTACCTCTACGACGAAGAGGTATAGGATCAAGGATGGTTATATCGTCTTCAGAAGGAGCAATTACATCATCTTCAACTGAACAAGAACCACCATGGACGTTTGTTCCAGAATCTGTAGCACTCGAGGACTCGCACAGTTCTTCTTCAAGATCGGCTAATAAACTCATCACCTTATTATAATTCTCTTCGCTGGTATCTGCCAAATCAGCAACCTTAGCAGCTTTGTTGCAAATGTTCTCATTTCGGATTGCTTCAATTGGTCTAAAAGGTTTGGCATAATTAATTCTAACTTGACTGTGAACTCTTTTTGTTGGTAATACGGGATTCGAATATGGATTTCTAATAGGAATTTCTAATAAACAAAAAACTCTCTCTTATAATTCTAATAATCTCTTACAAGTATTTCTCTCTTTTCTAATTGATATTTGATATACTTTTCAATGTAATTAATCCCTAAACATGTAAGGCCTATTTATAGGCTCCATAAACTTGCATTACAAGGAATTAAACCTTGCCTTAAAACTTATTTCCTAAATTACTTTCCTATAATAAATCTTGCCCTATAATAATTTCCTAAATTACTTTCCTTAAAACAACTTTCCCTAACATTAATTGGGCTAATTAAACTTGATTTATTATTTCGGGCTTGGGCTTATCAACAAATTCCTCCCTTAAGCACAAGCCTCTTCATCATCCCGATCATCGTCTTCAAATAATAAACCCAGGTCCTCCTAGTGTAATCATCAACGAATGTAATAAAATACCTTTTCTCACTGAACGATTTCGGTGTGATAGGACCACAAATGTCGGTGTGCACCAGCTCGAGAGGGTTTGCTCCTTCATATTTTGCCTTCGTCTGAAATGGGACTCTTGCATGTTTACCGAGTACGCAACCTTCGCAAAATCTGCTCGTGTAGTCCATATCTAGCAGACCGTGCACCATGTCCTTCTTGGCCAACTCTCGCAAGTCTCCATAGTGCAAGTGTCCAAACCGCAAATGCCAGAGCCAAGCTTTATCCTCCATGTCGACTCGTAAGCACATTCTCTGCACACTTCTCAGGTTGAGCTTGAACATTCGATTCTTCGCCATCTCAACACGCGCAACTAATTGACCTTGCTTGTCCTTCAGCTGCATCGTTCGATCTTTCATGAAGATCGAGTATCATTTCTCCAATAGTTGCCCCATGCTGATTATGTTGCTCTTCATCTCAGGCACGTAATAGACATTTCCGATATGTCCTTCTTTACCATCCTTCTGATAGAATCGAATTTTACCTTTACCCTTTACTTGGACCTTTGACGCATCTCCAAATGACACGTGGCCATTGTCTAGCTCCTTCATCTCTAAGAAAAGGTGTTTGTGCCCGCACATGTGGTTACTTGCGCCAGTGTCGAGGTACCAGATCGTATCGCTCTCCGATGTGGTGTCTTTGTGAGCCATCATGAGGACACCATCATTTGCCTCCTTCTCTACCAAGTTGGCATTTTCTTTTACCTTTTTCTCGGACCAACACTCCTTCGCGTAGTGTCCAGGCTTGCCGCAGTTGTAGCACTCGACACTTGCTCGACTCGACCAGCTTCCTCGTCCACGACCTCGTCCTCGGCCGCGCCAATTTTGCTGATTCGGTTGCTTCTTTTCTTCGGAATTATAGTTTCCGCCTCTGCCTCGACCACCAAATCGACCTCCTCGGCCGCGTCCTCTTCCTCGATTGTTCTCAGCGTACATCGCCTTGTCTTCATCTATGGTCGTCTTGACTTGCAGAGCTTCTTGGTGTGCCTCGTTCTCCTTCTTTTTCTTTCGCGGCTCGTGTGCCTCGAGTGAACCTGCCAATTCATCAACGGTCATTTGATCTAAATCTTTCGACTCTTCAATAGCGCACACCACGTTTTCGAACTTCTCGGTCAGAGATCGTAGAATCTTCT
Organism: Luzula sylvatica; assembly: GCA_946800325.1. Lineage (NCBI taxonomy): Eukaryota > Viridiplantae > Streptophyta > Magnoliopsida > Poales > Juncaceae > Luzula > Luzula sylvatica. The sequence continues at coordinate 19,807,343 of OX326958.1, forward strand.
CAACAACTCTTGCGTCGGTTAGAGCTTCTCCGTTGCCCTTTAACTGATTCGCCACTGCTTGTACACGCGAGATGTAGTCGGATACTCCCTCTGATTCCTTCATCTTCATGGACTCCAATTCGCCTTGCAAAGTCTGAAGCCTTACTTGCTTCACTCGGTCGGCACCCTTGAACACCCTCTCCAAAGTGTCCCATGCTTCCTTCGAAGTTTTCGCGCCGGCAATCTTCTGAAAACCCGACTCGTCTACAGCTTGGTACAACAGGTACATGGCGGTCTTGTCCTTCACTCGTTTATCTTTCATTGCTTTCAACTGGTTTACCGTCTGCTCTGTTTCGGCAACCAGTTCCACGCAGCCAGCTTCGACTATCTCCCAAACATCTTGCGCACCGAGTAACGCCCGCATCTGGATACTCCATACTTCGTAATTCGTCTTCGTCAATCGCGGAAGCGGTATATGGCCAAAACCACTCCCAAAATTCGCCATCGCTCTGATACCAATTTGTTGGTAATACGGGATTCGAATATGGATTTCTAATAGGAATTTCTAATAAACAAAAAACTCTCTCTTATAATTCTAATAATCTCTTACAAGTCTTTCTCTCTTTTCTAATTGATATTTGATATACTTTTCAATGTAATTAATCCCTAAACATGTAAGGCCTATTTATAGGCTCCATAAACTTGCATTACAAGGAATTAAACCTTGCCTTAAAACTTATTTCCTAAATTACTTTCCTATAATAAATCTTGCCCTATAATAATTTCCTAAATTACTTTCCTTAAAACAACTTTCCCTAACATTAATTGGGCTAATTAAACTTGATTTATTATTTCGGGCTTGGGCTTATCAACACTTTTCACATCCTTTCTCCATCTTCTCAGAATATATTTGTCGGGTACCTTATGAACTCTCGTTTCATGCCACGCCGTCAACTGATGTTTGCACACCATTCCTCTAAACTCAAACAAACGACAGTTGCAGTTCGCTTCATTCGTCTCACTATTAAAAATGACGTGAAACGAAACATTCTTTTGTCGTTCCTCTTCTCCGTATGTGACCAATTCCGTAATCTCGTACATTGATATATACCCCTGTACATACGTTTGGACACAAAAACAAGCAACCTTCCCGACAAATTGAGCTTGAAACTCTTTAACCTTTGCATTCGTATAAACCCGATGAAATTGTTTTTCCAATTCAATTCCTGCTATAGTCGGTATGTATTTTTTCACACAATCATCGTCTTCCTTTTTCTCGTTATACACCTTTCTCCCCAATAAATTCTCATATTGTTCAACAAATTGTTTTAGCGTTGTATGATGGCCAATGTACCCCTTAAAGTAATGATTCATGCCCTCGCTTCTTTGTGTTGAGGACATTCCCGCCCAAAAGCCATCTTTTAGATAAGCCGGCACCCACCGCTTCCTTTCCAAGTACAATCCATTTAACCATTCATTTTCTTCAAGATTGTATTCATGAATCATCGCATTCCATTCAACCTCAAATACTTCCGTTGTTAATGACTCATTAACCGCCTTACTCAATAAGTATGAAATTGTTCCATAAGAACGACAGGATCCCAATTTTTCAGATACCTTTTTCATGATATGCCAAATGCACCATCGATGGCGACTATCCGGAAATACTCGTTCTATGGCATTCTTCATAGCCATACACTGATCTGTAATAATTCCATTCGGCTCACCACCCCACATACATTCTTTCCAGGTATTAAACAACCACGAAAAAGATTCAGTATCTTCATGAGAAATGAGCCCACACCCCAATAATATGGATTGTCCGTGGTGATTAACCCCTATAAACGGAGCAAAAGGCATGCCATACTTGTTCGTTAAAAAAGTCGTGTCAAATGTCACGACATCACCAAACTCCTTACAAGCTGCCCTACTTCTTGCATCGGCCCAAAACACGTTTCTTAATCGACCAAAATTATCCCAATCCATGTCATAAAAAAAATTCGAATTGTCAGCTTTCATTTTCTTGAAATAATTTCGCATTGCCTCCGCATCTCCTTCTACAAGTTTAGAGTTTCGCCAACCATATAGGTAATTCCGACAATCCTTTTCAGTAAATGAAAGATTTTCGTGTCCCCCTGCCTGAATTTGAAATGATTCGTAACTTTTGTTCAATCTAATCCCGGCTTGATCGTACAATATAAGTTTTTTCTTAACCGATTCATTAAGGACTCGATTACTCTTGTAAAACTTATATTTTCCCGGACTGTGGTCATGATTATGTTCTAATGAAACCCCAGAAATCCTCCATGTCCCATCACAGTTCCTAGACAAATTAAGGCGGGCCTTGCAACCTGTTTTTGTGTGTGGGCGTGGTTTAACGCCAGTAGTTGATTTCACCGTTGGTTTGCCCGCGTGAGTGCACTCGAAAGTTGCATTCCGTTTCACTCCTTCAATTTTTTTACAAGATCTCTTTGCCACCGCAAATCCATTCTTTTTAGCGAATCTTGCATAATATAAGAATGCTTGTTCATCGGTGTCGAAAATCATCCCCACTTTCGGTTCCTCTACCGCGTCTTCTGGCACATTCATCGTCGCCGAAGCATGATCCATCTATATTCAGTAAACATTAATGTATTAACAGTAAAAATGACGCAACCAATTAATTTTAAAAAGTTCAAAATTACATCAGAAAATATAATTTAGCCCTAATTCATAATGTCACCGAATTGAGCAATCGCAGTATTAAGGGTGAGCCATTGAGATCATGTCTAGCAATCTGATATTTAGTCTTGATTGTAGCAAATTATCATAAATTAGAAAACCAAATTATCCCAATCCAGAGAAGACATCATGAATTGAGAAATTTAGTCCTGATTAAAGAATTAAATCTACAATTGAAAGAAATTTACCTTGGCTCTTGAAATTCAGAAGATAGATCTGGCAAAAATAACTCTCCTCTGGCGAAGAGATATCGTTAAAATATCTGATATTGGCGAAAATATCTGGCGAAAAGAAGAACTTGGCTGAGAGTAAGCTTTGGCGTTTAGGAAATAGGTTTTTTGGAAAGAGATATATGGCGCCAAGATCCATGGTTGCATATATTGCAAGCTGAATTAGAACATATCGTGAGCTAAATTGGAAAGAGGAACTATCACAGGGAAAGAGAAAAGATTTTGACATATATGTTTCCTCATCAAACTTGAGTACACTTGGTTTGCTAGCGTGGAATGCAAAAATAGCAAAATCACCTCCACATCACTATTCGGTAGCCATTCGGTGGTTTATGTTTGGGCCTGTAGACTTTTTGATTAATTATTATCTATGTGACTTGTTTAAATTAACATGTCAATTAAATATGTTAACTAGTATGTAAAAATGATTTGGATTTTGGAGATAGAAATGTTGTGGTAATTAATTATCTTGAGTACATAGAAATGTTGTGGTAATTAATTCAGCGCCATTAAGCACCATGCATAATTCACCTCCCCCCCGCATTCATTAATGAGGAAATTTAATGAATTAATTACCTTCTTAATTAACCCATGCGGGGTATATTGCAGGGTTCATTAGCGGGGTGTGTAGTATAATTCTAATTAATTATCTTGAGTACATAGAAATGTTGTGGTAATTAATCAACATAGAAATGTTGTGGTAATTAATTATCTTGATTACAAAGAAATATTGTGGTAAGAGTTGGAGATACATATTTGTTTTGATTCCGGTGTTCTTTCTCAATTTGTGTGCATGTCTAAATCACACCATTTAATCTAATTAAACCAACTGATTTCAGTTGGTACCGGATTTTTAAAATCGGGTTTAGATTAGTTCTGGAATATTTTTCAAAACCGAGTTATTTTTCGAAATATTTTTTCGAAAGGTTATTGACAGAAATACTCCAAAAGATTATAGGAGTAATTACATATATATATCCTTTCAAAAAATCAAAATATCATATTTGCCCCTCTAAAAAACAAATATCAAATTTTTCCCTTCAAAATTTTATTTCTATTAAAATTTTTCATTTAAAACTTGTAAAATCTCAGATTTGTCCAAAACACTAACACCCGTTAAATATGTTAGTTTGATCTTCCAAACAATAAATACAATACGTCTCTTCCTTCTCTTTAATTCATCTCTCGTTTTCCCTTACTTTTTTTCTCTGTTTCCCTTGCTTGTACAGATTTTTCTCTGTTTCTCTTGCTAGTACAGATCTAAAATTCTAAAAGAATGATTCTTGATCCTTTCTCCATTTATTATCAAAAAAAAAAATGATTCTTCTAATTGCTTTAAAGTTAAAAGTATAGCTTACATTTCTTCAGATAAAGTATTCTCAAATCAATGCATACACAAATGCAAAATAATTTCTCTGGATAAAGTATGTAAAGGATGAATCTTTATCATCTTATAAATGCAATATGTACGTCACATACATAAGATGTGCAATAATTGAAAGATTGATTCCAAATTCATAGAACACAAACATTCTGAAAGCACATCATATAGCATATTAAGTTTAACTTTTTAAGTTCCTGTTTTATTAAAGCTCAATTCGTGCTAATGAGCCTTGACAGAAATGATGCTCCTTGGCGGCTTGTGCAGGAAAGAGAGTTTATATACTCTAGGGTATAAGAGGGTAAAAGAATTCATTTCCTGGGAATGGGCAAAAATAAAAATCCTGGAAAAGAAATTCAGAAGAGTTGGGAATAGGATTCTAGATTGTCTAATATTATTGTTGAGACATATTATTTCATTTATATGTATAGAAGTAACCATGATATGAGATAAGAGGGTAAAAGAATTCATTTCCTGGGAATGGGCAAAAATAAAAATCCTGGAAAAGAAATTCAGAAGAGTTGGGAATAGGATTCTAGACTGTCTAATATTATTGTTGAGACATATTATTTCATTTATATGTATAGAAGTAACCATGATATGAGATAAGAGGGTAAAAGAATTCATTTCCTGGGAATGGGCAAAAATAAAAATCCTGGAAAAGAAATTCAGAAGAGTTGGGAATAGGATTCTAGACTGTCTAATATTATTGTTGAGACATATTATTTCATTTATATGTATAGAAGTAACCATGATATGAGATAAGAGGGTAAAAGAATTCATTTCCTGGGAATGGGCAAAAATAAAAATCCTGGAAAAGAAATTCAGAAGAGTTGGGAATAGGATTCTAGACTGTCTAATATTATTGTTGAGACATATTATTTCATTTATATGTATAGAAGTAACCATGATATGAGATAAGAGGGTAAAAGAATTCATTTCCTGGGAATGGGCAAAAATAAAAATCCTGGAAAAGAAATTCAGAAGAGTTGGGAATAGGATTCTAGACTGTCTAATATTATTGTTGAGACATATTATTTCATTCATATGTATAGAAGTATCCATGATATGAGATTAATATAGGCTGAAAGAAATTTTTGACAAAATTCGACTCTCCGATCCGACTCGGCCGACTCCGATCCGACTCACCCGACTATTACTCTTCGGCCATCGGCCGACTCCGACTCCGACTCTAAGAACTATGCTCCTCCCACATCTTTGATGACGATGATATGATTTAACGTCTTTAAAATTAACGCACAAAAACATGATTTAACATTTTAATTTATGATTTAAGTATCTCAATTTATGATTGAACGTACAATTAAAATGTTAAATCATGAATTAAAGTGTTAATTTTTAAGATGTTAAACCATATCTACCTCATCAAGGGTGGGTGTGTGTGTGTGTGTGTGTGGGGGGGGGGGGGGGGGGGGGGGGGGGGGGAATGGGGGTATGTCCAACATTTTCCTTGAATAAATGCATCATTTTCATATAGATCATGTATGTATATAGTACTTGTCAATTTATCTGGTATTTTATTTGCTGATTTTTGTCGTGTTTGTGTTTGTTGTAGATAAATTTTAACTGTATCTTATGGGAATCAATGAATGGAAAAAATTTCTCACTTAAACGTCTCCACTTAGTATACATTTCTGTTGGTGGCGATTACATGCAAATTGTAATTTCTTTCTAGTTTATGTTTGACTCTGCTATTGAACTTCTACAACTTATCATATTCGATATGATCAAGAGGGACACGGACATCGAGGTATTATCGTGCTATAATAAACTTTTTAAGCTTCAAAAGGCATCATCAAAAGCTCGAATCATTATTTATTATTATTTGAATGGTATCCAACGAAGGTTTGCTCGTTGTTAACAGTATACTTTTTTATGCCAGTGAGACTTCAAAAGACATCATCAAAGATCAAATTGTTATTTATTATTATTTGAATGAAATTAATAATGTCTCACAACATATGAAACATATGACATATGGTTATTTGCAACTCAAAACATTATTAAGTAGATTTGAGTCACTTATCTATTATCTTATAATTATAATTATAATATATTTATGAGTTGATGATTTCGAATTATGTTGGTTTTTTGTTACAAAGGCTTACGTGAAAGCACAAATTTACTTATATTGTTGTTTGTATACTATATATATTTATGAAATGATTGGTCTGAAATATTTTCTTATCTTTATATATGTTTGAACTAGGTTTGGAGTTATGCACCCGATTATTATTTGTTGGAATTTTGGAGGTTTATTTTATTGATTTAAGTGAAGAAATAATATGGAGATTTGTTGGTACACAACTGGAGATGGATGACAACATATAATAAAGAATTGAAGAAAGAACCAACAGACCAGGAATACACGAGAATAGTTTAATCGAGAATGATACACACACGGGGAAGATAACACACAAAAAGATTTTTTTTTTAATAGATAGATAGATACAAACACCAAAAGGTGCACACTCAATAATATAAGGATACAATATTTCGAGATAAGGGTGAGATTGTTTTCTACACTTTTTACTCTAATTTTTTACTTTATTTTTCTGAAAATTTTCTCTCTCTAAAAACATATGAGATGGGTTGCATTTATAGATCGTATGCTCCCTCTCAAATACATTCCTTTGTTTATTCTAGATATTTCTATTCTATTTAATATATACATATATCTCATATTCACACACAAATACATTGAATGTTGTCCTGTCCTAATAATATTATTTACAATTTGTGAAATTTTCAATTGAAGAATTTGGCGAACATTCAAATCTATTGATTAATGAATTCGTTAGTTATTATACATAGCTCTAATCGAGAACAAATGAGGAAATCGTGACACGTGTCTTTATTTTAATTTTCAATTGAAAATTTTATATTTTTCTCCAAATTTTACCATAACATGCTCTATGTTCTAAGTTAATTTATTTAATTAACATGATAACTGGTACATATTAGCTATTAATTTAAATGTAATTAATATTAGTTCGAAATCATAAATTTAAATCAATATTAATGAATTTTTAATGATATGTTTTAATTATTACGTTAATTAAATGCAATAGTACAAATATGGAGAATACGGCGGGTACATTTTGGAGTAAAGTAATTTGTTTTAATATCCGCTACTCGTGAAAAAGATATAAAATTTTACTTTACTCCAAAATTTATCCGCCGTATTCTTCATATTTGTACTATTGCATTTAATTAACGTAATAATTAGAACATATCATTAAAAAATCATTACTAATGATTCAAATTTATGAATTCGAACTAATGTTATTTAGGTATTAAATTAATAGCTAACATGTGTCAGTTATCATGATAGAAATTGTGACACGTGTCAGTTTTTTTTTTAATTTTCAATTGAAAATTTTATATTTTTGACCAAATTTTACCATAACATGCTCTATGTTCTAAGTTAATATATTTAAATAATATGATAACTGGCGCATGTTAGCTACTAATTTAATACTTAATTAACATTAGTTCGAATTCATAAATATAAATCAATATTAATGAATTTTTAATGATATGTTCTAATTACAACGTTAGTATTCTATTACAAAGTATTTTAATAACGACATGAAAATTTAATATTTTGCTCGTGATACGTTTACATTTTGACTTTTTTAGAAAATAGGATAATTGATCTTTTTGAAGGTGTTAGACTTCACTTTTTGAATTTTGAAGAAATTTTTGAAAAATATAAATTTGTGTTTGTTACTATTCTTTTACATAGTATTTTGAGGACAACATGAAAACTGAGTATTTTACTCGTGTAGGAGGTCAATTTTGACACTTTTTAGATAATAGTATAATTGAATTTTATTGAAGATGTTAGGCTTCACTTTTTGTATTTTGAAGAAATTTTTGAAAAATAGAAATTCGTGTGTTTTAGTCTATGTTGTACTTCAATATTGACATTGTTTTCGAAATTATGGTAATCCAATTTTTAAGATGCTAGACTTCTGTTTTTTGCATTTTCAAGATTTTTTTGAAAAAATAGAAACTTCTCCTTGTTAATCTTCTATTACGGAGTATTTTGAGGGCAACATGAAAATTGAGTATTTTGCTCGTGTTACACTTCAAATTGACATTTTAAAGAAAATTTGATAATTTAATTTTTTTGAAGATGTTAGACTTCACTTTTTGCATATTGAAGAAATTTTTGAAAAATATAAATTTGTGTGTGTTAGAGTTCTATTTTAGAGTATTCCGAGGACGCCATTAAATTGAGTATTTTGCTTGTATTGTTCTTCAATATTGAATTTTTTTCGAAAATATGATAATCTATTTTTATGGTGTTAGAATTCTCTTTTTGCGTTTTTAAGAAAATTTTGAAAAAAATTGAAATTTTTGTGTGTTAAGTCTTCTATTACGAAGTATTTTGAGGACAACATGAAAATTTAGTATTTTGCTCATGCTACACTTCAAATGTAACATTTTTAAGAAAATTATAATTGACTTTTTCTTAAGGATGGACTTCACTTTTCTCATTTTTAAGAATTTTTTGAACAAAATTGAAATTTCTGTGTGTTAGTCTTTTATTTTAAAGTATTTTGAAGACAACGTGAAAATTAAATATTTTAGTCGTGTTACACTTCAATTTTTTATTTTTTAAAAATAGGATAATTCATTATTTGAAGGTGTTAGACTACTTTTTTTGAATTTTGAAGAATTTTTTGTAAAAAAAGTATGTGTGCTAATCTTTTATTACAGAGTATTTTTATGACAACACGAAAATTAATTATTTTACTCGTGTTACCTTTCAATTTTGACATTTTTAGCTAATAGGATCATTATTTTAAGGTTTTAGTCTTCTAGCCTTAATTTTTCTAGGCAAGTATGTTTCTTCACAAGCATAATATGTACTATTAGGGACTCTATTTAGAACAATATTTATTTTGATTATTAGTTTCACTATCCAAAAGCACGTATTTTGATTATATGATCGAAATTGTCATTCAAAATTTTATTTCATGATTATAATCAAAACCAAATGCACTTAACAATAATAATGATAAAAAATTTGTACTGAATAAATAATGTTGCATTATATAATTCCTCTTAACTATTAACTAAGACTTAGACACTACATTTTCAACTATATACAAACCCACTAATACGCGTTCATGTTTTTTTGTACCCTGTCTACAAAGCAAAGAAAATATTCTGTCTATGGAGAAATATCTAACCTGGGTTCGCAACAAAATCCATACAGTACTTTTCCATTGTGAATTGGTGCCCTGTCTATCAATCTCCAATTTTTTTCACTTAAATGAAATATTGCCACCTCCCTCGAAGAACATGAGTATATATAAACAAAATCATTAAACCCGTTGCATCTAAATTTGAACTGGAGCATCCTTTCTTGAGAAGAAGAACTTCCCAAATGCTCTTTGGGAAACAAAACATTCATTATTCCAAGCGGTATCTTCGAAATCTCATTCCATTTTTTTTCGCACAATTCCCAAATGCTTATTTCCCAAATACCTTGTTTCTGTATGCGCCCTACCAAGATCAACTTGTCGCGTAAGCTCATCATATTTTCAAGTACCAAATAAGGTGGTAGAAAAATTGCTGAATCTGTGAGAGAATCTTCAAACCTTGTTCTTGATAGGTCATAAGACATCAAGGCGGTCCGTTGTTGATACATACATACCGAGTCAGGGAACGAAATCTCGCAATATAAGATGCCATTACATATCACGGCTCGATAATGGACAAAAACACCAATCAAAGAACCATAATACAAATTGGTCCAACATTTTTTCTTCGAATCATACAATTCAATGCCCACATGTCCATCATCCGTACTGCACTCGAAAATGTTTCTCTTAACCGCAACTGTCTGGTATGTTTTGGACTTAATATCAACTGAAAATGCAACGGCAAAACAATGTTCTTGCCCGTTAGTTGGAACCCTTGGTAACATCCTCCAACGCTTCAATATTGGATTGCATATCATAAATGTATGATCGTCGGAAGCTTCATGGTCTCTTATACAGAGTAATCCATGTGACGATAAAAATGTACAATCACGAGGTTCAAATGAAGGGGTTATGAGTGAACGAGGATGCGCAAGGTATGGAAAACTAAAATCGCACCAAGATTGTGCATCGTTGTTGTAGCAACACCCAAAAACGCGCTCTTCATAAAGTGTGCACATAAAAAACCAGGGGTTGTGTGTCGGGACCAAACCGTCATTATGAACAAATTCTCTAATTGATATCATGTGTTTTTGCCAATTCTTGGAGACACATCCAGCTCTGATTCCGTCCACTGCGGGGAACAAGATGCAGATTTGCAGTGATAGATCTTCTGGCAATGTCTCTATAATGGAAATGTGGTTTTTAGCTTCGGAATTTTCACCATGGTATCGACTCGATGGAAAGAACAGTGAAGAGAAAAACATTCTTAGAAGAAAGAGGAAGAAATATGTTAGGTCGTGTTAGTGTTAGAAAAAATAACAAGACAGAAGAGGAAACTCAACACAAATTTTTTTGTGTTCAGTTTCACTTTCCAGTCTCACAAATATGTCTGGTCGTGTTAGTGTTAGTGTTACCTTTTTTTTTTTTTTTGAGTTGAGATCCTTTCTTTAATATAGAAATCTAATTTACTATATTTAGTGAACATTTAACAATTAGAATGTATTTCTTCAAAAAAAAAACAATTAGAATGTAGCAAACAAAATATTCCAATATAGAAACGTTTTAGTAAATATAAAGAACTTGTTTAACCTATTTTGTTTTGAAGGGTGGATACAGGCGTATTGTTGACCCCTAAGTTCGCACACCCCGCACCCACCCCGCAGGATGACATGGCTCGTGGAGTTCAGCCACGTCATTTCAGAAAAACAGATCAGAACATTTATTTGCCGGACACGTTAAGAAAGAAATAATCTTACGCCGTCCTAAAAAGAACAAAAGGTCTTCTCTCTCTCTCTCACTTCGGTACTCTCACGGCTCACCTCGCTACTGAACATTCTCTGGCTCCGGCAAAAGAAATTGCAAAACTCTCTCTTCGATTCCCATACATCGATTCAAGGACCAGACATCGATTTCGCTGACTTTGTTGGCGATTTCGCATTACTCTAGCCTTTCGGATCTGTTGTTGACGATTTCGCAAAAATCTGGTATCATCTTATGAGTAATTTCTTCCATGCACCAAATATTTTGGTTCTTTTTTAGATAGATCTAAGTGGCCATCCAATCGTGCAAGGGTATTATAGGAAAAGAAAATTTAACCGGTCATTTAAAGAAGAAGAAAATTGGGAACAATATTTGACCTTTTTTTTCGGGAATGAAGCAATAAAAAAAGTTGAGCAAATTTTGATCGCTTTATTTGGAAATGATGTGCAAATTAATGTTGCATTTTCTTTTTTCGATTAAAAACCCTTGGGCATCAAATAATGTTGCGTTGAGGTTCATGTTATGGCAAAAACTATATAATCATAATTTTGATTACATATAAATACTCGCGTACTAACAGTATTATATTAACACATATTAGTTATTTAAATAATATATTTTCATAACATATAAAATTTAAATAATATATTAACACTAAAACAATATAGGGACATTATAACTAATTGTTGGCAATAAACATAATATATTGACTTACACACAAGTATATAGTCAGCAAAAAAAAAAAATGATATAATACATTATAATAACATAAATTATCAGTAAAAAATGCCTTAATAAAAAAGTATCAAAAATATTTAAAAAAATTACAATATTGAAAATAACATATAATATTCCGAAATGTATATAAATTCATCCAAAAGATATGCTATAAAAATAGTATAAAAGTGTATTGTATAAAAAATAAACATAATACTATCATATAATCTCTAAATATATCAAAAACTATAAAAATTATAGATGAATACATATATTCATTTAAAAAAAACTAATTTTCATGCATATATATACTTACATTTTTTCTATGTACATCCAGATAAAAATATTCGTGTTACTAAATAAATGTATGTATGTATTTATATCTATAGACTGTGAGATAATATTATGTTTATTTTTCATATCATATTATGGATACTTTTGTAATATTTTTATATTATATATTTCTTGACAAATTTATATAGATTTTTTCGATATTGTGTGCTATTTTTTATGTTATACTATTTTTGAATATTTTTAAATAACTTTTAGATGATTTATATGAGTACATATAAGATTTCAGTATCATAAGAAAAATTTGTATTTGTGACAAAAAAAATGATATGCTAAGTGGTGTCTCAAACATTGGGAATGCTATTTTTATAATTTATCCCATGAACTTGCTATTTTCATTATTTTATGTATGTATTTGTATAAAAAAATTCTCCAATAACATACCCAATATATTATGACGGAGATTTTCAACACATATCCAATATATATTAACAAATTTTGCACACAAACAACCTAACTTTTCGACTGTTATCAAAATTCCTATATTTTTAGATTTCTTTTAAAATCCCATAAAAGGAAGTTGAATTTTATTTTACCTCTATATGGAGTTAAACTTACTTTTCATATTTTACCCAATTATATTTACTTACCAAAATACCCCTACAAATTTTCTTTTATATTTTGTTTTGGCCAATTAACAAATAAAAAAATAATTTTCATGTAATATAAAATAAATAAATGCTAAAATATAAATACAATCTAAGAACGCAAAAAAAAAAAAAAAAAAAAAAAAAAAAAAATTACATAAAATAGAATTATAATTTGCATAAATTCGGGGAAATATGAGGTTTGTATCATTATTCTGATGAAACTGTATCGTAATTTAGTATTTCATTACCCCATTTTCTTTTAGTTTTATTAATAGAACATATATATTTTATTACGGTTGTATTTTCATGATTAGGCTTTGCCATCTTTATCTCGTGCTGGATTCGGTGCTAAATGCTCGGCGTATTTTCAAATGGAATGGTCCAATCTTTTATCGATGCTAGAACTCTCGAGCCCTCTGGTAATTAAACAAATATACGTATCTTTTGTACTTTCTCTGTTTAATGTTTATTTAATATCACACACATTTTGTTATCTTTTATGAGTTAATGCTATTATTTTCTATTTGATTTTTTTCAGACATGAGAAATCCAAAAATAGCCTCTGAAGGAGCTAAGTAGGTTTCATCAAGTAGATATACCCGGTTCAAAAGAGCCCCAATTATGGAATGATATATTTAAGTTCCTCAAGAAAGGTATTTCCCCCATTTGGTTGTTCATTGTTTTGTATTTTTGTAGATTATTCTTGTTTTGTTGGTGAAGAAATATATTATTAGTTATTTATATCTAGTTATACAAACAAGGTAAACTTAGATTGAATTGGATGAAATTGAGGCTTTTTCTAGACAAAGTTGAAGAAATTAGGGTTTTATTAAAGGTTTAATTGCATAATTTATGGATTAATGTGTTTAATATTGACACTTAATTGTACAATTCAGAGTTTGCACTTTAATATGGGATTAAATTAGTATTAAAATTGATTTCTTTTTATTGCAGCTGAATCACTGAAATTTGATGACGATGAAAAACAGGCCAAGTACCAAACAATCTCTTTCAAAGAAATCCACACTCAAGTTAATCAACTTAAAGTAATTCATTATGGATATTTCATTATGCATTTTGTATGCTCTTTTATTTTATTTTCACTACAGCGCATTTTTGGGTATTCTTTTTTATTTCCTGATCTAACACAATTAGCTTCTTGTTTTTTTGTTTAATTGCTTAATTGAGGCTAAATTGAATCGATTCAAGCGCTTCATTATTTCTTAAACATGATTCTTTTCTCCCAAAGAACTCCGTAAAAGAACTCTACAGTTCGGAAAATAATCAATTCTTGTTTGTATAACAGGAAATTACTGACCGTTTCAATGCCCATCTAGTTTTTGCGCACAACGATTTGCTTTCTGGAAATTTGATGCTCAATGAAATAGACGGTTAAACCTCTTCTACCTCTCTCCTCTCAAAAATATAAAAATCGATAAAACGAATAAAAAGAATACAAGAATTTAATTCAGCTACAATGACGCTTAAATTAGCCATTGAGTTATGAAATTAACCTCAATCATTCGACGACACAAAAAATAAATATACTAATTTGTTCTTTATTTACCCATATTATTTAGGTAAACTTTATTTCATAGACTTTGAGTATGGGTCATATAGTTATAGAGGATACGACATTGCCAGCCATTTTAACGAATATGCCGGTTTTGATTGCGACTATAACTTGTAAGTTCAATTAATTCTGAAATTAGGGTTCATTGTTACATATATATCACGCAAAACTTGAATTTTGGATTCTAAAATAGAATAAACTTTTATTTTTAATTTAATTTAATTTTTCTCTCGCGCGAACAGGTGTTAGAGAGAGACCTAAAGGAACTTTATGTCGAAACGAACACGTTTAGATTGGCAAGCCATATTTACTGGGCACTCTGGGCTCTTATCCAGGTCATACTAATATTTAATTTAATTGAAATTTTATGGATTGAAATTAATGCCCAATTTTGTTTACAAATAAATTTATAAATGAAAAGGGAATAAATGTTTGATTATTTGCTCCTATTATGCAGGCAAAGGTATCGCCTATTGATTTCGACTATCTTGGATATTTCTACTTGCGGTAGTTTCAGATTCAATTTAGACCGTTTATATCAATATAATGTTTTGTTTTTATTCTTCAATTCCCATCTGTCCAGTTTATTAGTCATTTTTAAGTGTTTTGTAATATAATTCAATGCCCAAAAAAAAAGTTCATTGGAGAAATATTTTCTATTTTATTTTTTTTCTGTAAAAACAAGCTTATTTATATCCTTATTACTTCAATAGACCAACAAAATTGACAATAATTTCGAAATCTTTGGAGAGAAGAGATCGAACCGAATTGAAGGGCGAAAACGTTTTATTCAACCGTGCATTTAAAAGAATGAATTCTTTATTTATAGTAAATGAAGCATGAAAGAGTCGATTGAGATCTTTCCTAAATAGGCCAAACAGCAAACACCAAAACATCGACCAATTCCCAATTGTGTCATGACTGCAAATAACACAAATAAAAAGGAATGTAAGAATCGAAATTTCATGAATATGAAATAGTATAAAATAGTATATTAAAAATTAGGTTCGTAACCTTTTAGAGCAATTGTATTTGACGAGAGAACAAATATATCAATTATTATAATAACTGATGAAGGAAAGTCCCAAACCTGCATTATTTAAAAAATAAAATACAAAAAAGAAAAAATATATTTTAATCAATTTATTATTGCATACCATCATGGAAAGGAGGAATAACTTCAAGTAACTTGAAATGATAATGGCCAATATAACTTCTTTGAACCTGATTTAAAACAAAAAATCATGAAAATGATAGAATAATAACAAAAGCAATAGAAATTTGTAATTTTGTTTTTTGAAACCAACTTTATTTAAAGACATAATTCAAGTAGTTAAATTCATTGAAGAACCATAAATAGTTTAATTACCTGTTTATATCATAAGATATGTTTAGAATAAACTTTATTCCGATAAGTATGAAAAGCGTATATACAAAGTTCCCTAATAATGCACCTGTTAATATCTACGAAAAAAAAGTAAGTAAATGCGACAAATTATACAAAAGATTATATTAATAAAATACAAAAATTTATAACATTTTTTTAATTAACTCACCTTTACACAAGTCGAAATGGCCAGAAGCATGCCATTAGATGAATCCCATGTACCGGCTTTTAATACAGAAATGGCCAGAAGAAATTGTGTCAATTACCTCTTCAATTTTATTCCCGTTCTTTTGGGAACACAGATTGCTTTCCAAAACTAACTGAACTTGTTATTCAAGGCTGTCCAAAGCCGACACTACCTCCCTTGCCTCATGTCCAATCGTTGAAATCTGTTTCCTTTATTGGCGGGATGGACCCATTAGAAAACATGTCACTATTATCAAATTCCCCTAAAGAATTGTCCTTGTCCATTGTATGCGAAATGGAAAGGAGGACAATCAATCAAGAGGTGTTGGTTTTTCCAAATCTCAAAGCTTTAACTGGGTTAACCATTATAGGATGCCCGGTTGATCTCTTACCATGGAAAGGGTTTCAAGAACTTGTATTGTTGAAAACGTTGGTGATCAAGGATTTTGGGGAATGTTCTTCAAGGATAACAAGAACAAATACGCAAACTAGCGAGTCATTCATTCTACCAAAGACACTCGAGTTATTGGAAATCTTTTCGAACAGTGTAACGGGCAAACATTTATCAGAGTGGTTATTACACTTGCCATTTCTTCTTTCTTTAGTTGTACAGTTACCAAAAATAAATTGTGTAGTTGTCGAAAAGGGTTTCATGTCAAGTGCAGTGAACTCCCAATCAGGTGATGGTTTGCTTCAAATCTTTCCTAATTCAGTGAAGTACCTACAAGAATTAAGAATCAATGGATACGAAAATCTAATTTTTCTTGATGTTACTCAAGAGGGTTTAAGAGGATTCAATTCGCTCCAAAAATTAACCATTAAAGGGTGCTCTGGACTCCTCTCCTCGCTTGTGGGAAATGAGGGGCTTGATGAGAATTCTTTACTTCCACCATCTCTTTTACAATTGGAAATCGACAAGGTGCCTGAAAACTTGGAAACCCGAATATTATCCAACCTGCCCCATCTAAATTGCTTGAAATTAGTTCGCAGTTCGCAGTCCGAATCTGAAATCTCTATCGATGCATGCTTTTGTTGCATTGAAAGAGTTGCATATTGAATATTGCACAGCTGTTTCTTTTCTGGAAGGCGTTTCCAAACTCAGCTCTCTTAGAAAGTTGAAAATATTGAAATGCCCCGGTTTGGCTGCAGCTTGGGATTCTGCATTAAGGAAAGAAAAACGAAATTTCTCGTTAGCTTTAGAAGTGCTCATAGTTGATGATATGTCATTCCTTACCACGAAAATTTGCAAATGTTTCGGCTCCCTAGAAAAATTGGTTTTTAACAATGTCCAAACAAACGAAATAACAAAGGAACAGGGAGAATATCTCGGTTTGCTGACCTCATTGCAACAAATCAGCTTTGAAAGCTGCTCAAATCTGCAGTCTCTCGCAAATGAGATGCAGTGGCTTCACTCGCTGAGTACACTTAAAATAATAGATTGCCCACAGTTGAAGTCGTTACCCGATGGCTTCCCTTACCTCAAAGATCTGTACTTAGTTAGGTGTAGCAATCAGTTGGTTCTAGCGTGTAAAGTGTTGAATGAAGTTAAAAATTTATACATTTCATGAGGACGAATCCACTTGCCCTCATTAGCCGCTCGGGTAAAAAACTGTAAGTATTTTTTCAACAATTTTTTTTCAATAACTGCCAAGTTGTTTTTATTCCCTGTTCTAAACAATATCTCTACTTTCCCTCTATAGCAGGTCATTTAGGGTAGTTACAGGCTTACAGCAAAGATCAATAAGGTACTGGCTACTATAGATTAGATTGTTTGATTGGTTAATGTGTTATCGTTTTTGCAATTTTTAATATTTCTTTTTAAAATGATTTAGGTGCCAGGTTGTTAAAAAAAGATGGAAAAAGAATTCAGTTCCTATCTTATGTTAGAGAGTCTGGTTGCCTCAAGAGAAATTAATTATAGGTACTTGAATAATTCATACTGGTACACAAATGTGATGGGGAATATCCCCGGCCCCGGGCCCGCGCAGCGGATATGTAGGCCCGGTCCGGTTCCCCGATTCCCGAGATCACGCCACGACTTCGAGGGTACGATGCAAATAGAAGGTTAGATCTTTACCGGTGCAAAATTGATTGCACACGAAGGGTTGATCGCTGCCTTCTTTCTCCTGTCACGTTGGTGACAATACGCGCGTCCCACACCACGCGTCTTTCACCGCTCGTTGACTTCGCCGATTCGTTTGATTTCGTCTCCGACTCAATCTACTCGTCCGAATCGATCACAACCGTAAGAGCCTCAGTTGTTGCTCCTCTACGTGTATCCACCTTGACTCGTAAGATGTCGGTCGCGGATGCACCTGCCTAGACGATGCACCGGCGAACTTGCTCGATCTAATCGATTCTCTATTTTATACCTTTTCACTCTCTAGAAATTTGTCTCACAATTTTCTGGATAATTCTGAATGAATTGCATAGTGATGAGAGAGAAAGTATCCTATTTATACCTAATTGGATTAGGATTAGCCAAAAGACATGTATATCCAATATACACCCTTTCACACAGAAAACTGCATGAACCTGGTCAGTATTCTGTCCAGACGAAATTGATAAATTTCTCTGACAGAAAATCAACCAACACGAAAGTTGTAGATAATCTCATTATCTACACAACCCAATTTGTCCCAGCCCAATTGGAGTTCGTATGCAAAAGTTATGACTGTTTTACTAACTGTATGTCATACTGTTGCACCATTTCGGTATTTCACAGAAACGACACTTATACTTCGGTCATATGAAATATATTTCTACATGAAGGTTATAGATAATCTAATTATCTATCTTACCCAATTTGAACCATTCAAATCGGATTTTCTTACTGAAAGTTATGGCTACGAATGTACGACTACATTCGTTTATCCTTGTGTACACTTTTACGGTTGATCCTGAAACTATATTTCCTTCAAAATGTATTTGTACTGGATTTCTTAGGGGGATTGGTGATGTTTTTATGTCACATTTGGGAATTTTTTTATTGTTATTATAATATTTAGGGGTATTTTTGCATGAATAAAGAAAGGGAGCAGTGGAAATGTGGCGGTGGACCGAGACCATGTAGTTTTTTAGAGTTAGTTAGAAAGGGCAATTCGGTAATTTTGATTAGTTGAACTCGCATAGAGAAAGAGATTTTAGGGATGAAAATTGTAATCCATCGATACTCTTGTGTGTTTTATTCGAATTATCCTTTTTGCCGATCTAGAATAGGCTAGGGTTTTGTTATTGGTCATTTTGCAATTCAGTCCATTTTTTCTATTGACAATTGAGATTTTCTTGTGAATTTTGAGATTTCAATTGAGTTGAGATCAGATTTGAGTGGAAATTGTGATCAAATCTGACAAAATTCCATTGTACGGGAATTTGATGACGTTCTTTATTTCATTTGGTCTAATGGCCTTTCGTCGCGTATGACCTTTTCAGATTTTGGAGGAAACTTGAGTTCATAAATTAAAAGGCAAATTATTTGTTAGATTTAGAATTACTTTTTTTTTTCTTTTCAAAATTGAAATGTCTGCATCATACGCATCATGTTTAATATGTTGTACATCTTATAAGTTTACTTTAAAATGATAATTTGAATAAATTGTGGTGACAATGAAAATAAATAATTTAGCAGATAATTATATTAAATACCGCATAAGAAAATGACGATAATAATATATTTATACAAAATGGTTGACTTTGTGTGAAATAAATCTGAATAATCTTTTTAAATTTGGGAACTTCAGAATTTCTCTAAATGAATCTTAGTGATTGTCGATTATGTTACTTGGTTTGGAAGTACGTAAGGTTATTATGTTGTTCGTTTTTGTTGCTGTTGCTTTTTTAATTGGTACAGTGTAATTTTGAATAAAAAATAGTAAAGAACAGGTTTTTGTGGTTTTTTGGTATTACTTTTGTGATATTATTTGGTAACAATCAATTGTTGTTATTTATATATTATTTTGCAAAGAGTTGTTATCTATATATAGTAATGTACAAATTGTGTTAGTTCGCCAATATAAAAAAGAAAAAATATATTTGTCACCTTAACATTCTCCACAATACTTGGGGGGTGTTTGGTTGGAGCTTTGGATTTGGAATGCCTTGGAATACTTTCTTATGGATTCTAATCCCATGTTTGGTTTGCACGCTCGGTAATAAAGTAATAGCATACTCCATTCCCTAGGGAATAGTTGATGGGAATAGGATTACCACCAAAATTGGTGGCTTTTCTCCATTCCCATGAGTAGGGAATACATTTTATTTTAATTTCCAAAAATAAATAGCTCAAGGTTTCTATAAATAAACTCAATTTTACATTTTTAGAGTATGTCATGGAATAAATATGTGTACAAACCAAACAAGGTATTAGAGTATGCAATGAAATGATATGTCTTGGCATCAGATTCCTTGGCATACTCCATGCCAAGGCATTATGCAAAGAATGAACCAAACGGCCCCTTGATGTGTTGGCAGAAATTTATTTGACTCAATTTAATGTTAAATTAAAATTAATATACGGTAAACAATAAAATTATGCAAATTGATACATGTTATCAATTATGTGGCAAAATCGTATTAATTAGACGGTAAACGATATTTATTATGTGATAAATCAAATTATTAAAAAATAATTTGGTTTATTTAATTATTTATTATGTTTGATTTTACACATGACAAGTCATATTTATTTTAACAAATTTTTCTTATTTTATTTTCATTTTAATTTTGCTAACTTTTGCGAACTTATTATTTTTAATGTCATATTTTTGTTTATTTTTTATGATATTTTTATTCATGTGTATCCGTTTAACACATGTTAAACGGTGTATTAATTTGGTCAAATAAATTCTTTTCCAAATTTATAGATTTAAATTTGATTAATTGATATTATAAATGATGGTAAACAAACTTGTTTAAAATAATAAATAAATTAATAATGTGTGAAACGGTGGATTTTGTTTACCACCATCATTAATGCAAACGCCAGCACATCAATCGATCTAGGAGATTTTAAAGGAGACATGCATCACCACTCAAATATAAAAAATATAAACTTAATTTTAGTAATTTCTTGTTTTCATTTTCTTTTTGACTGTTTATGCTTCTCTCGATTTTCAAGAACTTCTTCCAAGGTATCCCATCAAGACACCCAATCTCTATAATTCTTTCTATCGTTTATTAAATTTTTACCATTTTGTACTCATTTGCGGAACCCATAATTTGATTTTTCAAATTTTCACGGTAATGATATGATATTTTATCCTTTCCCGAAAAGAATATTTTTTATTAATCTTTTATTGTCCAATTCCAATTCAAGATTACCATTCTATTTCGTTGATGAATTAACATTGCTTAGATTATTTTCTAGCAATTATTGTTTGTAGAAATGTTCTTTGAAGATGTGAAGTTGTAATCAAAATATCATCAATTAAACTTTAAAGATTTGAAGATGCATTATATTATTGTCCATAGGAACATCTCCTTTTTTTCATCGTGCTTATCACTTCGCTAAGCTCCTCTTAATGCAAATTGATCTGAATTAGGAGTATAATATAATGACAATTCAGTACTGTCACCAGAGTTTTTTTTTAACTAGGAGATTACCCGCGCTTCGCGGCGGGTTTGTTTCATTTGTTTTACCACACACGTAATATATACACATAATATATAGTTATGATTTTTCGGGATCAAATATAAGACTTTATGAAAATAAATATCATATCGATTAAGGAAGTTTGATGATGACAAAATTATCATACTATTTTTGAATATGACACATTGCGAAATATTTATTTAGTACTATAATGCAACACATACAAAAAATAATAAATTTCACTATAAAATAATAAAACAACATGGGTGGACATAAACAAAAATAAAAACCATATGATATTTTCAATTTTAATATCTAAAATTAAGAATAATACCATTGTAAAAGTTAAAAAAAATTATTTTTGTCTGATAAATTTTAAGTTTCATGTTTATTATTGAAAAATATTATATAAGTTAAAGAAATTATTTGTGTTTAGTAAATAATTATCTTTCATTATTTTTTGTTAAAGATTAACATGAAACTGTTTTAAATACAAATACAAATATAACATAATTGTTTTAAAAATAATAATAATAATTAGGATGTGCAAAAAAAAATTTATTGTATTTTCAAAAATAATAATAAGGATTACAAGTCATTAATATAATTATATTTATTTTTATATCTTTTTTACCTAATTGTTTTCATAATTTAAAGTTAGACAAAAATATTGAATATATATGATAATAACATACTTAGTAGTATGCGCAATTTTTTTCAATTATAGTTTTAAAAATAATTATTATTAGTCTTACAAGTCATTAATGTAATTATATTTATTTTTATACCTTTTTTTACAAAATTCTTTTCATAATTTTATGTTAGAAAAAAATATTAAATATATGATAATATGGATCTCAAAATAAAGATAAAATACCGGTGAATATATTTCTTAATTTTTTTAAATTATATTATGAAAATACTAACAATATTTGTTATATGTTTTATTATATTATGTATGGACTTATTAATTTATTAATGTTAGATATTTAAACTCCTCACATTCTATGTGTATTCACATTTGATCATGTATCATATTGTGGAAAAAATTCAAAATCAAATACAATTGGTCTAACATGAACCTAACAAATAATATTTTGACACGTCATCAGTGTAAGGTGATGTGGCATTCTACAATTGCTTAAAACTATGTATGTGAAATAAGTGACACATAAATATCTACAAATAAAAGATAACCACACAAAATCAAAGGTTAATCTATGATTGATATGTTGCCACATATCATAATCTAATGATTGAAATAATTGTGATGATGTGACATGAGTTGTGATGAGGTGGTATGAGAAAATTGCATAAATATGAGTCCAAAATAATGGGGTTGGTAAATAACATTATTTTATTTTTTTTAAAACCAATTTTGTGTATAACATTAACACAACAAACATCAGTTTATAAAACTAAGCTAATTCACGGATAATATATTTTTTTCATGGCTTCTCAAGAATGATTCCACCAGCTCCCGTTATCTAATTTTGTGTTATCCCTTCAATCCAATAGAACTCACTCTCCATATCCCCGAAGCAAAAAGATGTGATTTGCTGGGGAGATCAAAACTGTATCTTATCATGCTCGACTATGCTACCGGGACAACGTCATTCCTCAATCCAATAGGAGATGTTGACATATTTAGACTGCATTGACGGGAACCCATTTTTTTTTTTTTGATTAATTGAGGCGGGCTCGAAGTCCCGCACCCAAACTATATTTGATTAATATAGAGACGGGAACCCATTTTAGTATCCCCGGTCTAACATTTACTTGAATTTATCGACATCCTATCTTTGTAGGTCCTAATCCAATAGGAGATGTTGACATATTTATACTGCATGGGCATGGATATGAAAAGTTTCTATGAATGTGATTTTGAATTTCGTGTTTCACAATATTTTAAATTATGTAATATTCAAAAACAAATACACAAAATGGAAACATCAAAAAATACACAAAATAAAAATCATGAAACACAATATTTTAAGTATTTTGGAATATAATTTCGATCGCGTGTATTCTATAACTAATATTGCACACTAAAAGAAAATCGTGATTTTTAAAATTGTTAGTTAGAGATAACAAGAATATTAAAAAATACACAAAAAATTGTGACTGATAAAAGTGCACAACAATTTATCCAAAATCGAATAATTAAAAAACAACGTTCCATTTAGAAAATATAACAAAAAATTATCTTCTCAATAAAAAACTACATCATCATATAAGTAGAGATCCTATAAACAAAACAATGTCAACAATTTGAACAACCGCGCAATCGCGCGGGGGTTTTCCTAGTATATAACATTATATATTAACCTGAATTTTTATTGTTAGGATTATCATTTTTTTTGTTAATATTGAAGTGTAAATTATATTATTATTTAACTATTAAATTGAAATATTTTGAGAAAGTCACATTATATTTGTTAGGTCTACACCAGACCAAGTAAATATAGTAACGTGGTCAAATTAGATACAAATAGAAGAATGTGTAAGAAAATAATATATTAATTTTTGAAATATATATATGACGAAAATGGAAAATAAAGAGTTTTATTTATGAAATATTAACAAAATAATATATAATATTATTAATCATACATCATATATTAATTGTATTTTTGAAAAAATTTAAAATCCGTCAAATACATATGCTAAATTTTCTCTTTATTTTTACATTCATGTTAGTATGGTCCATACATAACATTTTCTCTAATTTTAATTATTAAAGCAAATGTGTAAGAAAATACAATGCAAAATAATACCTGACTAGGAGAATACTCTCGCTACGCGGCAAGTATGTTAATTATATTTTTCATTGCTATACAAATTATACATTTGTATGATAATGTTAATAATATCATTCCAAAGTAAAATCATTTGAGCTCATTTATTTATGATTATTCATATATTTTACAATTATTTTACATTATGAAAACAAAAAATCTTATTTTTAATCAAATTATAACACTTATATTAGTGTCATTATATAATAATATATGAGAAGCAATACAAGTTTACGAAACATAACATAAAATATTATATCATTGTTCAAAATATTTCGTACAAGATCAACATAAAAATAATGGATATACCACATATTTAGTAACACATCACTAATTATATAGTACGAATATTTTTTTATTGATTCAAAATGTAATGGAAAATATAAATAATATCAATCTTAGTAGTGGAAGTAATTTAATAAATAATATCAAAATTTAATTTGGAATAAACATAAATACAAATTATTTTATATCATATGATTTTTTTAATTTACATTTTTTAGAATAACAATATTATTTGATAGGTGTTTCTAAGTTTAATATGTTATTTAGATGGATACACTTTTTTTTTTAAAATCTATTAGTTTTTAATTTTTTGAATACCAAAATTTTCTTGGTTAAAAACATAAATACAATATATTTAGTATTATATGGGATTCTTATACTTATAATTTTTTTAAAAATGAATTATAATACTAATAATTCTATTATGTAAATAAAATATTAAAAAATTCTATTATGTCAAAATGCATTTTTTTTTTGCATTGTATTTTCTTACATAATATCTTTACAAATTCAAATTATGTAAAACAGTATGTACAAACTATGTTAATATGAAAGTCAAAATAAATAGTAAATTAAATTAATATATTTGATGAATTTTTAAAATTAAATTTTTAAAAACAATACTAATATTTGTTGTATGTTTTATAATATCACATATTGAGTTATTAATATTTCATATATAAACTTTTCATCTTCCATTGCATTCACATTTGATCATGTAATCTTACGTGAAATATTAGACAATTGAATAGACTTAATCTAATATGAACTATTTAGCAAATTGTAATAGTCCACATCATTAGGGTAGAATGATGTGGATTTCTATGTATGTTTGAAACATGATATAAAATAATAGTACATAAATGACTACACAAAATATGATCTTCAAAAAATCTAATTGAAAATTATTTATTGAGATCAAACCACATCACTACATCTAATGGTTCAAATTAATACTTACAAATGGTCATACAAAAGACATGACTTAAATGATCAAATATAATATTAATGTATGTGATGAATCCACATCACCAAATATAATGGTCAATAATCGTGAATAATCATGATGTGGATTCATGACGAGGCTAAAAAATGTGCAAAATAAGGGGTGGGTGAATTACATAATTATATTTTAAGTATTATTATGATTATCATTGTTATTATTACTATTTTAGCTCAATATCTTATTTTGTTTTTGTTTTTTAAAACAACTTTAAAATTAAAATTTACAAAAATTAATAGAAATGAATTTTTTTTACCTATCAACATAAAATAATTTTTCAAACTTAGAAACTATATCGAATATTATTGTCATCTTCAAAATGAAAATTTCAAAATATCATATGAAATTTCTTAGTTCTTATTTATGTTTTAATATTGATTTTATTATTTTTTTAAAATAATTTTAATTGTTTTCGGATAAATATAACTTTAATTAGTATTGTATATATGTTGTGAGTACATAGGTCATATGGTTTGCTGTTACTATATTTGGTATTGCATGAAAAAATGTTTTAAATTGAACAATTTAACTTAGTATAAATATTTTTTGTATATCGGATATTTGTTTTAATAATTATATTTAGAGTACTATTATCATTATTAACTATAATTTTAAGAATCATGTATAACACTAAAATCGTTTGCTTTAATTGTTTTTTTTTTAAAATAACTTTGATATTACAATTTACAAAAATTAATAGAGATAAAAACTAATAATTTATTTATCAAAATAAAAATAAATTTTCAAACTTAGAAACATACATAGAACACAATTTTTATCTTAAAATTGGAAATTTAAAAATAGCACATGTAATAAAATATTTTTTATTTTTATTTTAATATGAATATTATCATTTTTGGTATTTTTAATTCTTTTTTGGATAATTCTTTTGATTAGTATTTTGTATTAATGGTATGATATGAGTACGTAGCTCATATAATTCTTTGTTTTGTTTTTATATTTGATATTTCTAAACATAATGCTGTAAATCGAGCAATTTAGCCTTGTATAAACATTTTCACATTCTGTGTTTATTGTATTGGTAATTTACTTATCATATAATTAATGTTCATATAATATCGTGTGCGGATTATTTTATATATTAAATGATCATAAATTATCCAAAAATATCATTATAGGCAATACCGAGGTACTATTAATTTGCTGGAGTTTGTGCTTGACAGGTACACACGATGCACAAGTACATGATTCAGAAAATCAAGAAAATAATCAAGAAATACAAATCATGAAGAAACGGAGCAATGGATAATATAGAAGATTTACAGAAATTAAGTGAAGATATGAATACATGAAGAAATGGAGCAATATGGATCATAGATTATTTAGATGATTTGGAGGAATTGATCAGAGATATTGAGATGTGAAGAATTAAAGAAATTAAGATATGAAAAATATATGAAGATGTGGAGCATTGAAGATCATTCGAAGACTTGAAGATATTGAAGATTTTCTTGATCTCGAAATTGCAATAGGTAGAACCCAAATCTATGCAAACAAATTTGCAATTCATATTCTAAATTGATTATGAGTATTTCACAGAAATAACACTATCCGTCCGAACGGTTGCACGCATCCGGTTTCTCCAATTAATATATCATGTTTGTGTTTTACTATGACTAAACCATGCAAATTTTAAATTGGTAATAAATCATGTATATATACATTAATGTCAATAAAACAAGTAAATATTAATATATTAACTTTTATTGTCAATAAAAAATTGTATATTAGTAACACAAATAATGTCAATAATTTATTTTAAATATATCATTAGTAATGATAGTTTATGTTGGGAAGTCGATACGTTTTTATTGTCAAAATAATATATGTAATGTTCATTACTAATTTTACAGTTAAGAAATAATTTTTATGGGACAATATATTATTTACAATGATTATATTACTGTGTTTAACACTAATATATTTTTTTCAGTATTAATATGTTATTTTTAGATATATCAATATACTGTCGTCATTGTTAATAATAATAAATTTATATTGTTCTAAATGTATATTATGATATTTTCAATTTTAATATAGCGTGTATTTTTATACTGTCATATGAGAATTATGTGAAGCCAGAGCCACCGATTATTCGCGAGAAAAACAAATATACATATCTACTAATTAACCGGCTGTATTTTGTCGTTCCGAGAATATCTTTAGGATGCGTTTGGATGGCGATAAGTTAAGATTATCATGAGAATCACATTTCCCGGGAATGACATTATCGTGTTATTGGAATATTGTTGTTTCGATTGAAAATGTGCATTCCAAAGAATGCCAATATTCTTTGATTTAATCATTCATGAAATGATCATTATATCCTTGAGATACCTGAAATCATTTATATATTTTATATATTGATATCATCTACTATTTTGTATATCTTTTTAATGTTAAATTTAATATTATTATATAGTATTATATCCAATAATTTATACTTCATTTTGTGAATTGTTATTTAAATTAAATATAATTATAATCATGCAAGCCCAAGTATATTATTTTTCTTAAAATAATCATAATTATATTATAATTATTTAATAATTGTGCTATATTTAATCCATAAAAACACACCCTTATTATACAAATGAAGGGTTATGCTTTATACTCTACAAAAAAAAAGTGTGAAAGCTTTTTGGTGTATGAAAGAAAAACTCTCGTTTTAGTTTTGAGTTTTCAACGTACGCTCCAACAGAAACCGAGTTTTTGTATTTAATATTTGTCATGTTTTTCTTTTCATAACAGTTGATATCTATATATAGCAAATGTACATAATTGCAAATTGTGTTAGTTTGTCAATAAAAAAATAATAGTGGTCATGCATGTCTCCCTTAAAATTTTCTAGATTGATTGATGTGTTGGCGTCTGTATTAATGATGGTGGTAAACCATGACTATTTTATTTTTTTCCATCCTATATAAGAAAAGAAAGGTAAAACAGATTCACCATTTCACACATCATTAAATTATTAAATATTTTTAACAACTTTGTTTTCCACCATCTATAATTAATGAAATTTAAATCTATAAATTTGGAAAAAAAAGTTATTGGACTAAATTAATATACCATTTAACTTGTGTTAAGGATACATGAATAAAACCATCATAAAAAAATAAACAAAAATATAATAATGAAAATGAAAATAATAATTTCGCAAAAATTAGAAAACAAAAATAAAAATATTTTATTTTATTTTTTTAAATATTGAAAATAAAATAATAAGAATGTGTTCAAATAAATATAACTTATCATGTGTTAAATTAAATAGAATAAAAATATTAAATAAAGAAAATTATTTAATGCATCTATTTTTTGGTTTACCACGTAATCAATGTGGTTTACCAGCTAATAAATACAGTTTGCCACATAATTTAAAATTTAATGCATTTATTATATATTGCCAACACATCAATGCATTGAGGGGATGTTAGAGAGGGCAAGTATAATTTTTCAAAAAATAAATATAATTTCAGGAATTTCTTGTTTTCAATTTCTTTTCGACAGTTTATGCTTCTCTCTTTGCATTGCTTTTTGAAGAACTTCATCTTAAGGTATATCTCATCAAAACACCCAATCTCCATTGTCTTTTTTACCATCCATTAAATTTTTGCCAACTCATACACATTTACGTAATTAACCCTTAATTGGATTATTCATATCTTCATGGTGATACGATCTTTTGTCCTTTCGCTAATGGAATTTTTTTATTAATCTTTTATTGTTTCATTCTAATTTAAGATTATCATCTCTTTCGATGATCAATTAAGATTGCTTATATCATTTTCTTGCAATTATTGTACGTAGTAATTTTCTTTAAAACTACGAAGAATCAAAATATCATTGCTCATTTCAACTTTAAAGATATGGTGATATAGTCTAAATATATTATTGTTTATAGTAACTTTGTTTATTTTTCATCTTGCTTGTCACTTCGATAAGCTCATCTTAATGCAAATTGATCTGAACTAGGAGTATGATATATTGAGTATTGACAATTCAATACCCTGATCAGAGTTTTTGTTGAGTACAATATTTTATATTTTATTTTTCTTCATTTTAATATCCCCGGTCTACCGGGTACGGATTTTCGAATTTATCGACATCCTATCTTTGTAGGTCCTAATCCAACAGGAGACGGTGACATATTTATACTGCATATCTATAATAGTTCTAATCTGGAAGATTGGGCTTTTATTTTAGCCTTCCACGTTTTGCTTCTATCTACCGTTGGATTTGAGTATTTTACCAAATTATTTCAGCCGTTCGATCAGAATAAGAATATTAGACCTAAACTAGCAAGCACCGTTTCTCTTTCTCTACAGCTCTACTCATTCCCGCTCGACAAAGAAAGAAGAAAGAAAAAAATGGCGACCAAACCCTACACCAACGGCGACGCGGCTGCCTACACGAACGGAGACGCTGCCGCGGCTGGCGATTGTGGCAGCAACTGGCGACTGGCCATGAAGCCCTAGACGAATGGCAAGGAGCTTCTTGGCTCCTCTTCTTCTGGTGAGTTTCTAATCTTCAAATGTATTTTGCAATTTGTGCGATTTTTTTCTTTACATTTGGTCCATTTTGGTTCTTTTTGTTCGTTTTTGCTGTCTTCTTGGTGTTTTTGGGTTTAGGGTTGCCCTAATTACAGCTCTTTGCTTTCGTATTTCTTTCGTGTTGTCTATGATTTCGAGTTTGGAGCTATGATTTGTTATATTCATGGTTAATTTCTGATATTCAGCCGGTTTGGGGCTTTTTCTTTATCCGGTCGTGATTAAACATATTCTCGACATATCTCATACTTAATAGTTGTAATTTATGTGTAAATCTATGTAGTAGACATTCATCTCCAAGTAACGGAAGCATTACTGCAAGAGTTTTTCTAGAGCGTGGGTCCAGTTTAAGGATGCAATAGTTTTCCAGAGATTTCCATGTGACGGAACTGTTATTCGTTGTAAATGGATGTACAAAAAGGTAATTGTTTCTTTCTTTTTTTAACATTCAAAATTATTATTGTTTTTTTGCTTTGTTGTGACACGCCAGATCAGTTAAGTCGGCAGGGTTATTATTGACATTTATAAACATGTAAAAATAGAAGAAAGTTTAACAAATTTATTTCGTTCTTTTTAGTTATTATAGATCTAATTTTAAACATACGATGAAAAATTGACACGTGCCCACCCTGGATAAGGGTTTGTTTCTTTCTCATGTCCTTATTCTTGCATTTTCGCAAGCCGCACAACAAAAATAAAACCTAGCCACGAGGGACAAAAGAGCATAAGTCGCGAGAGAAAGCAGGAAAAGTCGCTAGCGGCGTGAGGCGGAGCAGTCGCTGTGCAGGTTTTGTCCATTTTTTCTTATTGTTTTTTGTTGCTAATTTTGGTTCAATTCTGTAAACTCTTTAGTAAATTCGATTTGATGAATACGTTGTATGATTTAGGGTCTTGGTTTAGATTAGGGTTTGTTAATCTTCAGCTCGATTTGGATAGTTTTTAGCTTTTAATTTAGGTTTTTACTTCCTGTATGGTCATCGATTTAGGGTTTCGGTTGCAATTGTATTGTTATATTTTTTTTTGCAATTACTTCATGGTATTCACTATACTGGATTGCAATTGTTTTTTGTTATAGTTTCTGAACTTCTTTAGTTCAATAATTCCTGATTTTTGAATATATTGCTCTTTATCGGTTTTGCCACAATTTCAATTCAAATTCATTAAATAATCAGCATTTTACCATTTCAATTTTCTATCCTTTAATGCTTCTATTAATTTTCAGGTACCATAAAGCAAATAATTGCTTCTTGACATGGCTCTAACGTGTGCGTGCTCTAACGGGTCAGGGAATAATCCCAACCAGTTGGTCGATCTAGATTTGACGTCTTCTCGGGAAACAGAGGTAGAGCTGCTCCGATCAAGATTGGTTGCTTCACTTTTGCTTCTTTGTTTCGACTGTTCTTCCTTTTTGTCAAATCGAGATTTAGCACTTGGTTGCGTTGCAGGTACATACTGGTACAGATTATTATTATTCATTTTTTCGGTATTTACTTTACTTGCATGTATGAAAATACTATATTTTATATGGACATCTATGAAAAAAGGTGTCATGCTTCCGTTACATACAGGTACATACTGGAGTATGCTTTTTTTTCTACGTGCGCATGGTTAGGGAACTTTCGTACTTTGGTCGTAGAGAGAAGACAGACAATCATGCTTCCGTTACATATTTTAGGTCATGGAGGGTTGAAACACGCGAAATGTGAAAATGGGGCTATTTTCACAAAAAAATATTTCCCGCGTGCAAGCTTATCCTCCAAGATTTAGGTAAAACAAAATTCTGTAAATTATACCATGAATATTTCATATATATTTGCAAAATAAAAGAAATATTTATTATAAATTTTATCTTTTTTATGAATGATAATTTAATTGATCTGAGGATCAATTATACAATCTCATTTTGTTTTTTTTTTTTGTTAATTTTGAACATTTCAGAGGGTCATTTGGTATTTTTTCCATTTTTGTACTCTCCAGATATTTCAGGTTTGGAGTTCAAGGCTAGATAGAACCAGTTGGGTACGTCGAAATCCGTGTAGTATGTGGATCAATGTGTTATCCATATCGGGACTGGCAAACTCGGATTCGGCATGTAAATCCAAGAATACATGTGTAATGGCGTGGACATGCACTTGGTGCTGAAATCAACACCACGAATGTGGATCAAACCGTGGCGATGATTCACCCGACGGAGCTCAGTTGCTTACACAGAATTTCTCTAAATTCAGAGGTATTTCTGAATTTTTTATTCAAATTCAGGGGTATTTGTGATAATTTGTCGTTTGAGTGATATTTTAGAAAAGTATACATGTGCTAATTTGAGTGAATTTATTTTATCTTAATTTATGAGTGATAATTTATTTACAGGGGTCAATTATACAATCTCGGGTTTCTTCAATTTTAAACATTTCATAGGGGTATTTTGTAATTTTCCTAATTTTTTTTTATTTCGTTCAAGGTTGAGAGCTGAAGACTGGACAGATCCAGTTGGGTGTGTCAAAATCCATGCAGAATGCGGATCAATCTCTTATCCATTACACGTCGATTATCGGGCCCATCAAACTTGGATTTGGCGTGTATATCCAAAAATCTTACGCAATTGTGGGGGCAAGCACTTGATGGCGAAAATATACAACACAAAGGTGATCCGAACTAAATTTTTTCAGGGTGTTAATCCAGTTTTGAAATTGATGTCTATTGGAATTATGATTAGTTTGGGTATGAATTTTAATGATTTTTACTATTAAAGACTTGCGATGGTTAAGCTTTGTTTAATGATTTATCTTTTTTTTGTGGCAGTTGCTAACGAGAAATCGGGGCTTCAAATTTTACATGCTCCGTCAATAAGCTAATAGGAAGAAATTAGCACTAAACTTCTTGATCATTTGTCTTTTTTTTTTTTTTTTGGCAGTTGCTTAATGATGTGTCTTTTTCAGGTTATTGACGTTTGTTTCAAGAAATCGACACTAAAGTTCCTAACGAGAAAGATTCGTACATAGAAGGTATATGATATTATATTAATTGGAGTTTGTGGTGGAATTTTGTTTATAATACTCTTGATGGGTATATTTTTTTTGCTCCATACAATTGTGACATGACGAAATATTTAGACATATTTTTGGTGTTTTTATAATACTCTTGCTTGGTACAATTTGTATCCTGTGCAATTGTCGGAGATAATTATTGTAATTGGACTTGAATTGTTGTCGAGCTAACGGGCTTGTCTTGCTGTTTCAACAAAAGAAATGCCGAAATTACAACTATATATTCAAATTTAAAATAATGCCAAAATCGCCATTTCATTCAAATTTTATATTCTGACTAATCTTTGCAACTCATACAAATATGACATTGTTGAGTTATGAATCGCTTACTAACAAAAATTATGAAACTTTGTACAAATGCCATGCCAATATTTCGTATATGACGTCTGCTGGTTGGTTATATGAATGCGAGTATACAAAAATACAAATACACATATACATAAAGATGCAAATATAATTACATAATACACATACGAAATAGCAACACGAGTACGAAATACAAAAATGAAGTACGAATACTAATACTAATACTAACGCGAGTAATAGTATGAATACTAATACGATTAGGAAATACGCGGATTACAAATTACGGATTATGAAATACTAAATCTGAAAACCGAAATTCGAAATCCAAATTACTAAATACTAAATACTAAATATGAAAAACAACTACATATACAAATACGAAAACAAAATATGAATACGAAAAACGAATACAAAATACGAACAAAAATACGAACACAAAATTCTTACCTAAAAAATACGTTGCTTCTTAGCATATGCAATCATTAATGTTCATAAAATACGTTGTTTCTTAGCTGTCTGGATTATATCATAAAACACGCTGCTATTCATCGTAGAAATTCTTACCTAAAACATAAAAATCGAAAAAAATGTAGGATTTTTTTTTACAATGAACCCGCGCAATTGCGCGGGTACAATGCTAGTATTTAATAAATGAAAAGGACGAACTTGTACGGTATGACTTAAAAAACAAAAAGACGGAGATCCAATGTGATAATTGTCGGGCACCATGGTTCGTGCCTTGTTTGTACTAGCATGGACTCCTCGTTTCGTTCTTATATATATTTTTGTAAAGTTTTTATATGTAATTAATATTTGTTTTCGTTGTATTTAAACTAATTTTAATATAAGCACATATGTGTGTATAATTATTTAATTATGTATTATTTCGGCTTGTATTTTCTTACGTATTATCTTTAATAATTTAAATTAAAGAAAATCTTATATATGAATCATATTATAATATGAATGCTAAAATAAATAAAAAAATTTAGCATATGTATTGACCGGATTTTAAAATTTTCCAAAAATACAATTAATATGATTTATTGTTAGTAATATTATATATTATTTTATTAATATTTCATAAATAAAACTATTAGTGTGAAATGATACAATAATAATAATAATAATAATAATAATATAATTATGTAAATATATTTTTTTGCATTGTATTTTTTTATATAATATCTTCACTAATTCAAATTAGAGAAAATGTTATGTAGGAACCATAAAATATAAATGTCAAAAATAAAAATAAAAAATTAACAAATATATTTGATGAATTTTAAAGTTAATATTCTAAAAATAAAATTAATATATGATGTACGTTTAATAATATTATGTATTAATTTATTAGTATTTCATATATATAATTCTTAATGCGAATCATTAAATAATTTAATAAATATACTTGGTCTTGCCAGAAAATATAGTGTGCCACAACATTAGTGTACATGATATGATTTTCTAGAAAACGTTGGAAGTTAATTGTTAAACAATGAACACATAAATATTAAAAAAAATCATAAATGTTCATACGTTAAATATTATGTTGCACGGATATTTCAAAAAATCGAATTTATCCGTATCGTCATATCCGTATCGTATCATAAATCATATGTTAAAAAATCATAAATGTTCATTTTAACAATTGGCTATATCAAATCTGGAAGAAGAAAGAGAGGAGACGATATCAATCACGAGATAAAAAGATTAGGGTTTTCGATGACCAAAGGGGCCACACAAATCTGAGAACTAAATTTAATTGAAATTTCATTCAAGAAGAAGTAATGGTACCTCACAATTGCTATTTTGCGTACAGGGCAATGGGTGACCAAAGAGGCGAGCAGATTTGTAAGAGAGAATAAGTTTGGGATCGCAGGACGAGTTGGAACAAGGGAGGAAGAGAGCGACCCAATTAAATACTTGTCATGGCCATGAAAAGAACAATCAGAGCTTTTTCGGAGATATGTCTGCCATGGCCATGAAAGAAAAAAAGGGAACACTAGGAGAGGAAATAGTTGTATTGATTGAAAAGAAAAAAGGAAGACCTGTACGGAGGGGGGATAACATGTAAAAATACCCTCCGTTCCGTCTATCATAAGATCTTATCACAGCGGGTAACAAAGCTCAATCGGACGGCTTAAATAGTTTAAGTACAATAAGTAATTTACTTTAATTGAGTACGTTAGCATTTCTCTCTCTCTATCTATATATATATTAATAATTTTTTAATGTTAGATCAACTATATTGAATCATTTATTTTTTAAAATTAAGTTACCTTATCAAACGGAAAATGACGAGTTTTATTTATGAAATAGTAATAAAATAATATATAATATTATAAATCATACATCATATATTAATTGTAATTTTGGAGAAATTTAAAATCCGTCAAATACGTATGCTAAATTTTGTCTTTATTTTTACATTCATGTTAGTATGGTCCATACATAACATTTTTTCGAATTTTAATTAATACATAATATATGTAAGAAAGTACAATGCAAAATAATACCTAACTGGGAGAATACTCTCGCTACGCGGCGAGTATGTTAATTATTGTTTTCATTGTTATACAAATTATACATTTGTATGATAATGTTAATAATATCATTTTAAAATAAAATCATTTGAACCCATTTATTTATGATTATTCATATGTCTTACAATTATTTTACATTATGATAACAAAAAATCTTATTTATTTAATCAAGTTATAACACTTATATTAGTGTAATTATATTATGAGAAACAATACAAGTTTACGAAACATCACATAAAATGTTATATCTTTGTTCAAAATATTTCATACAATATCAATATAAAAATAATGAATCATACCACATATTTAGTAACACATCACTAATTACATAGTACAAATATTTTTTTGTTGATTTAAAATGTAATGAAAAATATAAATAATATCAATCTTAATAGTGGAAGTATTTTAACAAATATTATCAAAATCTAATTTAGAATAAACATAAATACAAATTATTTTATATCATATGATTTTTAACAATATTATTTGATAGGTGATTATAAGTTTAAGACGTTATTTGGATGGATAAACTATTTTTTTTAATTCTAGTTGTGTTTAAATTTTTGAATATTAAATTTTTCTTGGTTAAAAACACAAATATAACCCATTTAGTATTATATGGGATTCTTATGGTTACAATTTTTTTTTGAAAATGAATAATAATACTTATAATTCTATTATGTAAATAAAATATTAAAAAAATTCTATTATGTGAAAATGTATTTTTTTCGCAATGTATTTTCTTACATAAGATCTTTACGAATTCAAATTATGTAAAACGGTATGTATGAACTATGTTAATATGAATGCCAAAATAAATAGTAAATTAAAATGAATATATTTGATGAATTTTTAAAATTAAATTTTAAAAAACAATACTAATATTTGTTGTATGTTTTTTCTTATTGCATATTAAGTTATTAGTATTTCATATATAAACTTTTCTTCTTCCATTGAATTCACATTTGATCATGTAATCTTATGTGGAATATTAAACAATTGAGTAGACTTAGTATAATGTGAAATAATTAGCAAATTCTAATAGTCCCCATCATTAGTCCCCATAATTATAATCATACAAGCCGGAGTATATCATTTTTCTTAAAATAATCATAATTATTATAATGATTTATTAATTATACTAATGAAGGGTTATGATTTAATCTGTAGAAAAAAAGAGCGAAAACTTTTTGGTGCATGGAAGAAAGGGAGATTCTATCATACACCTCTTTCCTTATCATACATCAATTTTCAAGGGTATTTGGAGTAATTATCCATTTATGAATATTTAAGGTAAGATATCAAATATATTTATCAATTAATGTTTAACTAATTTGGAATTTTTTGTTGTTTATTTAAACAAAAATCTCCATAAAAGGTAAATTTTATGATACACCTTTTTACAAATATAATTAATTGTTAAAATACCCAAAATACTCTTGTAAAAGGGTGTATGATAGAACTCCCCTGGAAGAAAAACTCTTGTTTTAATTTTGAGTTTTCAACTGAAGTTCCAACAGAAACCGAGTTTCACCTACGGGTTTCTCAAAAAAAAAAAAAAAAAAAAACAGAAACAAAGTTTTTATATTTAATATTTGTCATGTTTCTCTTTTCATAACGGTTGATATCTATATATAGCAAATGTATACAACTACAAATTGTGTTAGTTTGCCAATAAAAAAATAAATATGATTTCAGGAATTTCTTGTTTTCAATTTCTTTTCGACAGTTTATGCTTCTCTCTTTGCATTGCTTTTTCAAGAACTTCATCTAAGGTATATCTCATCAAAACACTCAATCTCCATTGTCTTTTCTACCATCCATTAAATTTTTGCCAACTTATACACATTTACGTAATTAACCCTTAATTTGATTATTCATATCTTCATGGTGATATGATCTTTTGTCCTTTCGCTAATGGATTTTTTTTATTTTATTGTTTAATTCCAATTTAAGATTATCATCTCTTTCGATGAACAGTTAAGATTGCTTACATCATTTTCTTGCAATTATTGTATTTAGTAATTTTCTTTGAAACTATGAAGTAATCAAAATATCATTGCTCATTTCAACTTTAAAGATATGGAGATATAGTCTAAATATTATTGTTTATAGTAACTTTGTTTTTTCTTCATCTTGCTTGTCACTTCGATAAGCTCTTCTTAATGCAAATTGATCTGAACTAGGAGTATGCTATATTGACAATTCAATACCCTCATCAGAGTTTTTGTTAAGTACATTATTTTATATTTGATTTTTTATTTTAATAATAAATAGAAAAGTTCATATATCCTCCATCAATTGATGCCAAAAAAATTGAATCCGCAATCTTTCACAACATATGTTTATGTGTCTCACACTCAATTAATTAGACTATAAACCCATTGATTTGTGTATAACATTAAATCAACAAACAACAATTAATACATGGATAAAAGCTTAAATTGTTTATTAATTTGTTATTTTGTCAGGGAATATCTACTACAACTTGGTATGGATTGGGCAGAACTAAATGACGACCTTCTCCGCCTCATCTCGAAGAAGTTGGGGGACTTATGTAGCTTTTCTTGCTTTCGTTGTGTTTGCGAAAATTGGCGTTTAGCCATTGACCCTAGGGATCAGCCCTCACAACTTCCCTGGCTTCTCAAAAATGATTCGACCAGTGGAACTTTATCTAATTTCGTGTTCTATTCCCTTCAATCCAATAGAACTCACACTCTCCATATCCCCGAAGCAAAAAGATGTAATTTATTGGGGCGATCAAAACGGTATCTTATCATGCTCGACTATTCTACCAGGACAACATCATTGATCAATCCATTGACCGGAACCCATTTTAATATACCCGGTCTGCCAGGTCCGGATTTTCGAATTTATCGACATCCTATCTTTGTAGGTCCTAATCCAACAGGAGACGGTGACATATTTATACTGCATGGGTATGGAAAAGAAAAAAGAACATCTATTTTTGTGATATCGATTCAATTTGACGGTAAAGTGTTCACCAAGATGGTTGAAATGCATTTAAAAGGAATATGTGCATATTATAAAGGAAGATTGTTCTCGTTCTCTTATCTTGATCATATCACGAAGGTTTTCGATGTAAAAAATGGAGATGAAGTATTAGAAATTCCATGTCCAACAGTACATTATTTAAATTATTTAATTGAGGTGCGCGGTGATTTGCTTGGGTTATGGCTATATTCGTGGTACGGAACATATCAATGTGATATGTACCGGTTAGAGGAGGGCAGTGCAAACCCCTGTTGGGTGAAGACGGCTAATGACATTGGCGACTACATGATTTTCTTGGATCCACTTAACGGTTTTTGTTTGAAAGCTAGTGATTTTGAAGGATTTACGGGTAACTGCATATATTTCATAAATCAAAAGGACGAACTTGTACGGTACGACTTAAAAAACAAAAAGACGAAGATCCAATGTGATAATTGTCGGGCACCATGGTTCGTGCCTTGTTTGTACTAGCATGGACTCCTCGTTCCGTTTTGACATATATATATTTTTAAAGTTTTAACGTGTAATTAATTTTTTTCCGTTGCATTTAAAATAATTTTAATATGAGCACATATCTGTGTATAATTATGTAATTATGTATTATTTTTACATTGTATTTTCTTACATATTAGCTTTAATAATTCAAATATAAAATGTTATGTATGAACCATACTAATATGAACGTTAAATAAAGAGAAAATTTTAGCATATGTATTTGACGGATTTTAAATTTTTTCCGAAAAACTACAATTAATATGATGTATGATTCATAAATAAAACTCTTCATTTTCCATTCGATAATATAACTTAATTTTATGTGGCAGTCAGATGTTAGTTCTAAGAGTTAAATGTAGAAAGTAGTAAATAAGGCTAGGTAGGTATAAGTAAAGTCTGTTAGAGTTTGTTGAGTTTGTTATCTATAAATTAGCTATTGTAATCAGCAATTAATCAATGAATAACAGAAAAATTAATCTTCTATCTTCTTAATTAAAGTTAACACATCCACAAACGGTAGTAAGATCTTGGTGACTACGAGATATCCATCGGTTGCAAAAAGGATTGGTACCATGCCGGTTGTTGAGCTAATTTTTGGGAGGGAAGAAGAGAAGATTCGAACGTGGCATCTTTTGAAAGCTGGTAATTTGGGGGATGAAAACATCTTGGTTCTCCCGATTGTTGGTGACGGAGGCATCGGTAAGAGTACTTTTGTTAAATTCATTTACGAAGATGCTGAAGTGAAAACATACTTTCATGTGCGATTGTGGCTTGAGGTATCGCCTACCTTGGATGTGGAGAAACTCACACTTAACATGGTACGTGATCTTGTTTCTAATAGTGAATACGAAAGTGTAAAAGATGAAAGCCTAGAGGTCCTGCAAAACATTCTAGAGAGCCAATTTGAAATAAATAACGTTTTATTAGTAGTGGATAATCTATTGCCGAACATGGATGTTAAATCATGGAACCGGCTCATAAAACCATTTAAGGG
This sequence comes from Luzula sylvatica, assembly GCA_946800325.1. NCBI lineage: Eukaryota > Viridiplantae > Streptophyta > Magnoliopsida > Poales > Juncaceae > Luzula > Luzula sylvatica. The sequence continues at coordinate 19,848,046 of OX326958.1, forward strand.
AACATCCACAAACCGTAGTAAGATCTTGGTGACTACGAGATATCCATCGGTTGCAAAAAGGATTGGTACCATGCCGGTTGTTGAGCTGGGTGGGTTGAAAGGTAAAGCTTGTTGGGACTTATTCAACGCATGTGCATTTGGGGATAAGACTCCTGAAAAATATCAGAGTTTGGGAATAGTTAGACAACGTATTGTGGACAAATTAAATAATAATCCTTTAGAGATAAAAGCAATTGGTGCTGTACTAAGAAAAAATCTTGATTTAAGCCACTGGAATGCAATAGAACAAAGTGATGAGTGGAAAATACCAAAAGGTGCCAACAAATCTAATCATATCATGTCATCCTTAAAAATTAGTTATAATTATCTTTCCCGTGACTTTCAGAAATGTTTCTCATACTGTTCTTTATTTCCCAAGAATTTTAAATTCAAGAGAGATGATCTGATCAATCTTTGGATAGCTCAAGGTTTTATTTATTCTAAAGGTGGGGTAGAAAGTAAAGAATTAGGATATAATTGCTTGGATGAATTAGTTGGTCGAGGTTTCTTTGAAGAAATCCAAGAGTATACCAAATATGAACAAGGAACAACTACTTACTATCTCATGCACGAATTGGTGCATGATCTAGCAAAAAATGTGTCGTTCGACAAATTCCTCACTATAGATGGATCTGAGCTTAAAATAACGGGTAATGCAATACGCCATGTATCAATAATAATGTATTTTGCGTATAACTGGGATAGTACAACCAAACGATTTATACCGAGAGAAAAGTTTAGGAATAAACTCGAAAAGATAGCAAAAGAGCTGGAAATTTCAAAGTTGAGAACCTTGATTGTAATTGGCAATTACGATTCATACTTTTCCACAAACATTCGATATTTGTGCGAAAAAGCCAAATGCCTTCGCGTGCTTAGATTGTCAATGGAACCCGTTGGTATTGATTCTCTGTTGTGTGACCCTTCAAACTCCCTTCATCTTCGGTACTTGAAACTAGAATCTTGCTATTTGAAGACCCCCTCGGACAAAAAAGAAAATAAGAATATTCATAACAATAAACCTGCAAAAAATGCATTTCGACTTTCCCATCTAGAAACCTTGGATATACGTGATTGGTATGATGATTTTAATTTTCCAGGATTAACACGCTTGCTTGTTAACTTGCGTCTTTTTCATGCCAAAAGAAATCAACTTGCAGTGATTAATGATATTAGAAATCTAGCCGTAATTGAGGAACTTGGCGAATTCATTGTTAAAAAAAATCCTGGTTTCGATATAGGTCAACTAAGGGATTTGAAGGACCTTGGAGGGTCTCTTAGTATTTCAAATTTAGAGAATATAGATTCAAAGGCAGCTGCCACTAAAGCAAAGCTAAATGACAAAAAAAAGCTCAAAGGCTTGTCCTTATACTGGAGTCCAAGTAGATTGGATACTCAACCAGATTTGGATGCAAACATCCTTGAGGGCCTTGAACCACCTCCCAACATTATAAATCTCAACATTCATGAATATATTGGTACTAAATTTCCTTCTTGGGTGGTTCACAAAAAATATCTTACTTGTTTGCAGTTAATAAACTGCTCCAATTTGAAGGTTCTCCCACCGCTCGGGGAGTTGTTTGTTCTTGAGAAATTAAGGCTTGAGGGAATGCCTAAGCTCAAAAAGATTTCAAAAGAATTCTACGGTAATTATGTGGAAAAGGCATTTCATTCGCTGAGGGAGATGGTGTTTACTAACATGGAAAATTGTGAAGATTGGGTTGGATATGCTGAATGGCCGATGTTTCCTTCCTTAAATAAACTAGAAATTCTTGATTCCAAGAAATTGTGTAAATTACCTCCCCAATTTTATTCCCGTGCTTGGGGGAATACATATTGCTTTCCAAAACTAACTGAACTTGTTATTCAAGGTTGTCCAAATCTGGTGCTACCTCCCTTGCCTCATGTCCAAACTTTGAAAGCTATTTCTATTATTGGTGGGACGGATCCATTAAAAAGCATGTCACTATTACCAACGTCTCCTAAAAATTTATCCTTGTCCATTGTATGGAAAACTGAAATGAGGACAATCAATCGAGAGGTGTTGGTTTTTTCGAATCTCAAGACTTTAACCGAGTTAACCATTATAGGATGCCCAATTGATCTTTTACCATGGGTAGGGTTTCAAGAACTTGTATTGTTGAAAAAGTTGGTGATCAAGGATTTTGGGGAATGTTCTTCAAGGGTAACAAGAACAAATACTCAAACTAGCGAGTCTTTGATTCTACCAAAGACACTCGAGTTATTGGAAATCTCTTCGAATAGTGTGACGGGCAAACATTTATCAAAGTGGTTATTACGGTTGCCATGTCTTCTTTCTTTAGTTATAGAGTTACCAAAAATAAATTGCTTAGTGGATGAACAATGTTTCATCTCAAGTACAGCGAACTACCCATCGGGTGAAAGTTTTCTTCAAATCTTTCCTAATTCAGTGAAGTACCTACAAGAATTAAGAATCAATGGATGCGGAAATATAGTTTTTCTTAATGTTACTCGAGGGCGTTTAAGAGGATTCAATTCGCTCAAAAAATTAACCATTAAAGGGTGCTCTAGACTTCTCTCCTCGCTACTGGAAAATGTGGAGCTTGATGATAATTCTTTACTTCCACCATCCCTTTTACAATTGGAAATTGGCGAGGTGCCTGAAAATTTGCAAACCCGATTATTATCGAACCTTCCCCATCTACACTGTTTGAAATTAGTTCACAGTCCGAATCTGAAATCTCTATCGATGCATGCTTTTGCAGCACTAAAAGAGTTGAATATTGAATATTGCATGGCTATTTCATTTCTAGAAGGTGTTTCCAAACTCAGCTCTCTTAGAAAGTTGAAAATATTAAAATGCCCGGGTTTGGCTGCAGCTTGGGATTCTGCATTAAGGAAAGAAAAACGAAATTTCTTGTTAGCTTTAGAAGTGCTCATAGTTGATGATGTGTCATTCCTTACCAAGAAAATTTGCAAATGTTTCGGCTCCCTTGAAGAATTGTTTTTTAACAATGTCCAAACAAAGGAATTAACAAAGGAACAGGGAAAATCTCTCGGTTTGCTGACCTCATTGCAACAAATCAGCTTTGAAAGCTGCTCAAATCTGCAGTCTCTCGCAAATGAGATGCAGTGGCTTCGCTCGCTGAGTACACTTAAAATAATAGATTGCCCACAGTTGAAGTCGTTACCCGATGGCTTCCCTTACCTCAAAGATCTGTACTTAGTTAGGTGTAGCAGTCAGTTGGTTCGAGCGTGTAAACTTTTGAATGAAGTTAAAAATTTATACATTTCGTGAGGACGAATCCACTTGCCCTCGTTAGCCGCTCGGGTAAAAAATTGTAAGTATTTTTCAACATTTTTTTTTCAATAACTGCCAAGTTGTTTTTATTCCCTGTTCTAAACAAAGTCTCTACTTGCCCTCTATAGCAGGTCATTTAGGATAGTTACAGGCTTACAACAAAGATCAATAAGGTACTGGCTACTATAGATTAGATTGTTTGATTGGTCAATATGTTATCGTTTTTGCAATTTTTAATATTTCTTTTTAAAATGATTTAGGTGCCAGGTTGTTAAAAATAGACGAAGTGAAAAGTCAGAGGCTGAGAATTTCACAAATGATGGAAAAAGAATTCAGTTCCTATCTTATGTTAGAGAGTCTGGTTGCCTCAAGAGAAATTAATTATAGGTACTTGAATAATTCATACTGTTACACAAATGTATTTGTACTGAATTTCTTAGGGGGATTGGTGATGTTTTTATGTCGCATTTGGGAATTTTTTTATTGTTATTATAATATTTAGGGGTATTTTTGCATGAATAAAGAAAGGGAGCAGTGGAAATGTGGCGGTGGACCGAGACCATAAAGTTTTTTAGAGTTAGTTAGAAAGGGCAATTCGGTAATTTTGATTAGTTGAACTCGCATAGAGAAAGAGATTTTAGGGATGAAAATTGTAATCCATCGATACTCTTGTGATCGATACTCTTGTGTGTTTTATTCGAATTATCCCTTTTGCCGATCTAGAATTGGCTAGGGTTTTGTTATTGGTCATTTTGCAATTCAGTCCATTTTTTTTTATTGAAAATTGAGATTTTCTTGTGAATTTTGAGATATGAATTGAGTTGAGTGATGACGTTCTTTATTTCATTTAGTCTAATGGCCTTTCGTTGCGTGTGACATTTTCAGATTTTGGAGGAAACTTGAGTTCATAAATTAAAAGGCAAATTACTTGTTAGATTTAAAATTACTTTTTTCTTTTCTTTTCTAAATTGAAATGTCTGCGTCATACGGATAATGTTTAATATGTTGTACATCTTATACGTTTACTTTAAAATGATAATTTGATAAATATATAGAGGTGACAATGAAAATAAATAATTTAGCAGATCATTATATTAAATACCGCATAACAATGAAAATTACGATAATAAAATATTTATACAAAATGGTTGACTTTGTGTGAAATAAATCTGAATAATCTTTTTAAATGATAACGCAGTTCTCCAAAATTTGTGAACTTCAGAATTTCTCTAAATGAATCTTAGTGATTGTCGATTATGTTACTTGGTTTGGAAGTACGTAAGGTTATTATGTTGTTCGTTTTTGTTGCTGTTGCGATTTTATTTCGTACAGTGTAATTTTGAATAAAAAATAGTAAAGAACAGGTTTTTGTGGTTTTTTAGTATTACTTTTGTGATATTATTTGGTAACAATCAATTGTTGTTATCTATATTTTTTTTGCAAAGAGTTGTTATCTATATAAAGTAATGTACAGATTGTGTTAGTTTGCCAAAATAAAAAAAATAAAAAATATATTTGCCACCTTAACATTCCCCACAATACTTGATGTGTTGGCAGGAATTTATTCGACTCAATTTAATGTTAAATTCAAATTAATATATGATATACAATAAAATTATGCAAATTGATACATGTTATTAATTAGGTGGCAAAATCGTTTTAATTAGATGGTAAACGATATTTATTATGTGGTAAACCAAATTATTAAAAAATGATTTGGTTTATTTAATTATTTATTATGTTTGATTTTACTTATTTTAACAATTTTTTATTATTTTTTTTTCAATTTTTTTTAAAAAGAAAGTAATTTCATTTTAATTTTGTTAACTTTTGCGAACGTATTATTTTTATTTTTAATGTTATATTTTTGTTTATTTTTTATGACATTTTTATTCATGTGTATCCGTTTAACACATGTTAAACGGTGTATTAATTCGGTCACATAAATTCTTTTCCAAATTTATAGATTTAAATTTGATTAATTAATATTATAAATGGTGGTAAACAAACTTGTTTATAATATTAAATAAATTAATAATGTGCGGAACGGTGGATTATTTTTACTTTTTTTCCTATATAGGATGGAAAAAATTAAATATTCATGGTTTATCACCATAATTAATGTAGGCGCCAACACATCAATCGATCTAGGAGATTTTACGGGAGACATGCATCACCACTCAAATATAAAAAATATAAACTTAATTTTAGTAATTTCTTGTTTTCATTTTCTTTTTGACTGTTTATGCTTCTCTCGATTTTCAAGAACTTCTTCCAAGGTATCCCATCAAGACACCCAATCTCTATAATTCTTTCTATCGTTTATTAAATTTTCGCCATTTTGTACACATTTACGGAACCCATTATTTAATTTTTCAAATTTTCACGGTAATGATATGATCTTTTATCCTTTCACCAAAGGAATATTTTTTATTAATCTTTTATTGTTCAATTCCAATTCAAGATTACCATTCTATTTCGTTGATGAATTAAGATTGCTTAGATCATTTTCTTGCAATTATTGTTTGTAGAAATTTTCTTTGAAGATGTGAAGTTGTAATCAAAATATCATCAATTAAACTTTAAAGATTTGAAGATACATTACATTATTGTTTATAGGAACTTCTCTTTTTTTCATCGTGCTTATCACTTCGCTAAGCTCCTGTTAATTCAAATTGATCTGAATTAGGAGTATAATATAAATATAATGACAATTCAGTACTGTCACCAGAGTTGTTTTAATGACATTATTTTTTATTTTTTAAACCAATTTTGTTCATAACATTAACACAACAAACAGCAGTTTATAAAACTAAGCTAATTCACGGATAATATATTTATTTATTAATTAGTTTATTATGTCTAGTGAATGTCTACTACAATTTGACATGGATTGGACACAACTAAATGGTGACCTTCTCCGCCTCATCTCTAAGAATTTGAATGACTTTCGTAGTTTTTCTTGTTTTCGTCGTGTTTGCAAAAACTGGCGTTTCGCCAAGTGATTCTAGGGAAACACACACACACACACACACACAACACCACCCCCCCCCCCCCCCCCCCCCCCCCCCCCCCCCCCCCCCCCCCCCCCCCCGGGCCCGGATAAGTTATTTTTTGTGTTGTGTCCAAATTTTTAAGTCTATACGAACATGTATATACATACATACTAAACAAAATCGACCCCAGGCCTGGGCCTGTTGGGCCTGCCCATATGAAAAGTTTCTATGAATGTGATGTGTGATTTTGAATTTCGTGTTTCACAATATTTTAAATTATGTAATATTAAAAAACAAATACACAAAATAGAAACATCCAAAAATACACAAAATAAAAATCTTGAAACACGATATTTTAAGTATTTTGGAATATAATTTCGATCGCGTGTATTCTATAACTAATATTGCACAATAAAAGAAAATCGTGATTTTTAAAATTGTTAGTTAGAGATAACAAGAATATTAAAAAATACACAAAAAATTGTGACTGATAAAAGTGCACAATAATTTATCCAAAATCGAATAATTAAAAAACAACGTTCCATTTAGAAAATATAACAAAAAATTATCTTCTCAATAAAAAACTACATCATCATATAAGTAGAGATACTATAAACAAAACAAAGTCAACAATTTGAACAACCGCTCAATCGCTCGGGGGTTTTCCTAGTATATAACATTATATATTAACCTGAATTTTTATTGTTATGATTATAATTTTTTTTTGTTAATATTGAAGTGTAAATTATATTATTATTTAACTATTAAATTGAAATATTTTGAGAAAGTCACATTATATTTGTTAGGTCTTATACCAGACCAAGTAAATATTATAATGTGGTCAAATTAGATACAAATAGAAAATGAAAAATATATATATATGACGAAAATGCAGAGGGTTTGTTCACCCTCTTCCAAATTTTGCATTTCATAAGCAACTCAAAAAAGTTTTACATGATCATACATACCCCTAATAAAAAACCTAACCTATACATTTTTCTCTATAAACCAAGATTAAGGGGTATATGATTTCAATTAGAACCTTGGACTTTTCTATATATACAACTCAGCCCAAAACTCCTAATATACAGAAAATTAAAAGAAACTAAAAATAAAACCCGTCTTTCTTGCTATCTTCTTCAGACCCTTAAAAGGGTTAACTCGAACCCTCCGCACCGCTTTGAAGCATTTCTCACTCCTCATTCTCTTTCTTCCTCTTTTCTTCTTCGTTCTCTGTTCTCCTCAACTCAAATCTTTCTCTCTCGCCTCTGATGGAGCTGCTTCTTCTGGGGTATTCTCAGTTTGTTTTCCTACCTTTTTTGCTCGTGTTTTTGATTTTTTTTTCTCTCCCTTGCTTTCTCGTGTTTTCTCTCCGCACCGCTTTGAGCATATCTGATCGAGATATTTTTTCTGTGTTTGTGGTTAAAGCGAGTTTGTTGTTCGTTTTGAGAAGAAACCATCTTTTTTTGGCTAAAGACGCATTCATGTGCCAGATGGACTAGGGTTTCACTGGATCTGAGGTATAGTGGGCATCGGTTAACCATCGTCCATCCTCTTTTTTGCAAATTATCGATCGTGAGTACCTTGTCTTGCATTGCAAGCCAAATAAAGGCTTTGATCCGTTCTGGAATTTTTATGGACCAAACGTTGGCTAAATCCGAATGAGAAGGACTCCCAAAATGAGTTGGGAGTATGCATTTGCCGTTTTAAATGTATTTTTTGGAGTTCCTTTCCAAAGAATCACATCTCTCCCCTCCTTCAAACTGATTTGATTTAATTGCTCTTCTAATTTCTTCAACTCTTCTCTTGCTTCATCTGACATTCTTTTTTGAAAATGTTTTTCCAATATTTTTTGTTTCAACTATTCTAACGAAATAATCAGATTCAGTCTATGACTGTATAATGATGGGTATCTCTTTTTCATCTTTTCCTCTTCCCAATTTCCCTCCCAAAATGGTATGTTGTCCCTCCTCCGATTTGAAATTGAATGTTGGCTTGAAAGAATGATTTATCTTTCTGGATAATTTTTCAGAAGTAAGAAAGTTTTTGGTTATTTGGATTAAACTCAGTGGTGGGGCTTATTGTGGGTATGAGGTCTTGCCAGTTCAGTCCACTTTGATGGTTGTATTTCCACAGCCATTTGAATAGCAAAGATCTGTTGAAGATGGATACACTATTTTTTTAGAATAACAATATTATTTGATAGGTGTTTCTAAGTTTAATACGTTATTTAGATGGATACACTATTTTTTTTAATTCTATTAGTTTTTAATTTTTTTGAATATCAAAATTTTCTTGGTTAAAAACATAAATATAATCTATTTAGTATTATATGTGATTCTTATACTTATAATTTTTTAAAAAATGAATAATAATACTAATAATTCTATTATGTAAATAAAATATTTAAAAATTCTATTATGTAAAAATGCATTTTTTTACATTGTATTTTCTTACATAATATCTTTACAAATTCAAATTATGTAAAACAGTATGCACAAACTATGTTAATATGGAAGTCAAAATAAATAGTAAATTAAATGAATATATTTGATGAATTTTTAAAAACAATACTAATATTTGTTGTATGTTTTATAATATTACTTATTGAGTTATTAATATTTCATAGATAAACTTTTCTTCTTCCATTGCATTCACATTTAATCATGTAATCTTATGTGAAATATTAGACAATTGAATTGACTTAGTCTAATGTGAACTATTTAGCAAATTGTAATAGTCCACATCATTAGTGTAGAATGATGTGGATTTCTAAGTATGTTTGAAACATGGTATAAAATAATAGTACATAAATGACTACAAAAAATATGATCTTCAAAAAATCTAATTGAAAATTATTGATTGAGATCAAACCACATCACTACATCTAATGGTTCAAATTAATACTTACAAATGGTCATACAAAAGACATGACTTAGATGATCAAATATAATATTAATGTATATGATGAATCCACATCACAAAATTTAATGGTCAATAATCATGAATAACCATGATGTGGATTCATGAGGATGCTAAAAAAATGTGCAAAATAAGGGGTGGGTGAATTACATAATTATATTTTAAGTATTATTATGATTATTATTGTTATTATTACTATTTTAGCTCAATATCTTATTTTGTTTTATTTTTTTTAAAACAACTTTAAAATTAAAATTTACAAAAATTAATAGAAATGAATTTTTTTTACCTATCAACATAAAATAACTTTTCAAACTTAGAAACTATATCGAATATTATTGTCATCTTCAAAATGAAAATTTCAAAATATCATACGAAATTTCTTATTTCTTATTTATGTTTTAATATTGATTTTATTATTTATTTAAATAATTTTAATTGTTTTCGGATAAATATAACTTTAATTAGTATTGTATATATGTTGTGAGTACATAGGTCATATGGTTTGCTGTTACTATATTTGGTATTGCATGAAAAAATGTTTTAAATTGAACAATTTAACTTAGTATAAATATTTTTTGTATATCGGATATTTGTTTCAATAATTATATTTAGAGTACTATTATCATTATTAACTATAGTTTTAAGAATCATGTATAACACTAAAATCGTTTGCTTTAATTGTTTTTTTTTTAAATAACTTTGATATTACAATTTACAAAAATTAATAGAGATAAAAAATAATAATTTATTTATCAAAATAAAAATAAATTTTCAAACTTAGAAACATACATAGAACACTATTGTTATCTTCAAATTGGAAATTTAAAAATAGCACATGTAATAAAATATTTTTTATTTATATTTTAATATGAATATTATCATTTTTGATATTTTAATTCTTTTTTGGATAATTATTTGATTAGTATTTTGTATTAATGGTATGATATGAGTACGTAGCTCATATAATTCTTTGTTTTGTTTTTATATTTTATATTTCTAAACATAATGCTATAAATCGAGCAATTTAGCCTTGTATAAACATTTTCACATTCTGTGTTTATTGTATTAGTAATTTACTTATCATATAATTAATGTTCAAATAATATCGTGTGCGGATTATTTTATATATTAAATGATCATAAATTATCCAAAAATATCATTATAGGCAATACCGAGCTACTATTAATTTGCTGGAGTTTGTGCTAGACAGGTACACACGATGCACAAGTACATGATTCAGAAAATCAAGAAAATAATCAAGAAATACAAAACATGAAGAAACGGAGCAATGGATAATATAGAAGATTTAGAGAAATTAAGGGAAGATATGAATACATGAAGAAATGGAGCAATATGGATCATAGATTATTTAGATGATTTGGAGGAATTGATCAGAGATGTTGAGATGTGTAGAATTAAAGAAATTAAGATATGAAAAATATATGAAGATGTGGAGCATTGAAGATCATTCGAAGACTTGAAGATATTGAAGATTTTCTTGATCTCGAAATTGCAATAGGTAGAACCCAAATCTATGCAAACAAATTTGCAATTCATATTCTAAATTGATTATGAGTATTTCGCAGAAATAACACTATCCGTCCGAACGGTTGCACGCATCCGGTTTCTCCAATTAATATATCATGTTTGGGTTTTACTATGACTAAACCATGCAAATTTTATATTGGTAATAAATCATTTATATATACATTAATGTCAATAAAACAAGTTACTAATATATTAATTTTTATGGTCAATAAAAATTGTATATTAGTAACACAATAATGTCAATAATTTATTTTAAATATATCATTAGTAATGCTAGTTTATGTTGTGAAGTCGATATGTTTTTATTGTCAAAATAATATATGTGATGTTCATGTACTAATTTTACAGTTAAGAAATAATTTGTATGGGCCAATATATTATTTACAATGATTATATTACTGTGTTAAAACTAATATTTTTTTTTCAGTATTAATATGTTATTTTTAGATATATCAATATACTGTCGTCATTGTTAATAATAATAAATTTATATTATTCTAAATGTATATTATGATATTTTCAATATTAATATAGCGTGTATTTTTGTACTATCATATGGGAATTATGTGAAGCCAGAGCCACCCATTATTCCCGAGAAAAACAAAGATAAATCTCTGCTAATTAACCGGCTATATTTTGTCGTTCCGAGAATATCTTTGGGATGCGTTTGGATGGCGATAAGTTAAGATTACCATGAGAATCACATTTCCCGGGAATGACATTATCGTGTTATTGGAATATAATTATAATGTGCATTCCGAAGAATGCCAATATTCTTTGATTTAATCATTTATGAAATGATCATTATATCCTTGAGATACCTGAAATCATTTATATATTTTATATATTGATATCATCTACTATTTTGTATATCTTTTTAATGTTAAATTCAATATTATTATATAGTATTATATCCAATCATTTATACTTCATTTTATGAATTGTTATTTAAATTAAATATAATTATAATCATACAAGCCCAAGTATATTATTTTTCTTAAAATAATCGTAATTATATTATAATTATTTAATAATTGTGCTATATTTAATCTATAAAAACACACCCTTATTATACAAATGAAGGGTTATGCTTTATGCTCTACAAAAAAAGAGTGAAAGCTTTTTGGTGTATGAAAGAAAAACTCTCGTTTTAGTTTTGAGTTTTCAACGTACGCTCCAACAGAAACCGAGTTTTTGTATTTAATATTTGTGATGTTTTTCTTTTCATAAAAGTTGATATCTATATATAGCAAATTTACAGAATTGCAAATTGTTTTAGTTTGTCAATAAAAAAATAAGAGTGGTGATGCATGTCTCCCTTAAAATTTTCTAGATTGATTGATGTGTTGGCGTCTGTATTAGTGATGGTGGTAAAACAGATTCACCGTTTCACACATCATTAATTTATTAAATATTTTTAACAACTTTATTTTCCACCATCCATAATTAATGAAATTTAAATCTATAAATTTGGAAAAATAATTATTGGACTAAATCAATATACCATTTAACTTGTGTTAAAGGATACATGAATAAAACCATCATAAAAAAATAAACAAAAACATAATAATGAAAATGAAAATATTTTATTTTTTTAAATATTGAAAATAAAATAATAAAAGTGTGTTCAAATAAATATTACTTATCATGTGTTAAATTAAATAGAATAAAAATATTAAATAAAGCAAATTATTTAAGGCATCTAATTTTTGGTTTACCACGTAATCAATGTGGTTTACCAGCTAATAAATACAGTTTTGCCACATAATTTAAAATTTAATGCATTTATTATATATTGCCAACACATCAATGCATTGAGGGGATGTTAGAGAGGACAAGTATAATTTTCGAAAAAAAAATATAATTTCAGGAATTTCTTGTTTTCAATTTCTTTTCGACAGTTTATGCTTCTCTCTTTGCATTGCTTTTTGAAGAACTTCATCTTAAGGTATATCTCATCAAAACACCCAATCTCCATTGTCTTTTTTACCATCCATTAAATTTTTGCCAACTCATACACATTTACGTAATTAAACCTTAATTGGATTATTCATATCTTCATGGTGATACGATCTTTTGTCCTTTCGCTAATGGAATTTTTTTATTAATCTTTTATTGTTTCATTATAATTTAAGATTATCATCTCTTTCGATGATCAATTAAGATTGCTTATATCATTTTCTTGCAATTATTGTACGTAGTAATTTTCTTTAAAACTATGAAGAATCAAAATATCATTGCTTATTTCAACTTTAAAGATATGGAGATATAGTCTAAATATATTATTGTTTATAGTAACTTTGTTTTTTCTTCATCTTGCTTGTCACTTCGATAAGCTCGTCTTAATGCAAATTGATCTGAACTAGGAGTATGATATATTGACAATTCAATACCCTCATCAGAGTATTTGTTAAGTACAATATTTTATATTTTATTTTTATTTTAATAAATGTTATTTTAATAATATCCTCCATCAATTAATTCCAAAAAAATTGAACTCACAATCTTTCACAGCATATGTTTTTGTGGATCACACTCAATCAATTAGACTATAGATCCATTGATTTGTGTATAACATTAAATCAACAAACAACAATTAATAAAACTAAGCTAATTCACGGATAAAAACTTAAATTGTTTATTAATTTGTTATTTTGTCAGGGAATATCTACTACAACTTGGTATGGATTGGGCAGAACTAAATGACGACCTTCTCCGCCTCATCTCGAAGAAGTTGGGGGACTTATGTAGCTTTTCTTGCTTTCGTTGTGTTTGCGAAAATTGGCGTTTAGCCATTGACCCTAGGGATCAGCCCGCACAACTTCCCTGGCTTCTCAAGAATGATTCGACCAGCGGAACTTTATCTAATTTCGTGTTCTATTCCCTTCAATCCAATAGAACTCACACTCTCCATATCCCCGAAGCAAAAAGATGCAACTTATTGGGGCGATCAAAACGGTATCTTATCATGCTCGACTATTCTACCAGGACAACATCATTGATCAATCCATTGACCGGAACCCATTTTAATATACCCGGTCTGCCAGGTCCGGATTTTCGAATTTATCGACATCCTATCTTTGTAGGTCCTAATCCAACAGGAGACGGTGACATATTTATACTATATGGGTATGGAAAAGAAAAAAGAACATCTATTTTTGTGATATCGGTGCAATTTGACGGTAAAGTGTTCACCAAGATGGTTGAAATGCATTTAAAAGGAATATGTGCATATTATAAAGGAAGATTGTTCTCGTTCTCTTATCTTGATCATATCACGAAGGTTTTCGATGTAAAAAATGGAGATGAAGTATTAGAAATTCCATGTCCAAGAGTACATTATTTAAATTATTTAATTGAGGTGCGCGGTGATTTGCTTGGGTTATCGCTATATTCGTGGTCCGGAACATATCAATGTGATATGTACCGGTTAGAGGAGGGCAGTAAGAACCCCTGTTGGGTGAAGACGACCAATGACATTGGCGACTACATGATTTTCTTGGATCCACTTAACGGTTTTTGTTTGAAAGCTAGTGATTTTGAAGGATTTACGGGTAATTGCATATATTTGATAAATGAAAAGGACGAACTTGTACGGCATGACTTAAAAAACGGAAAGTCGGAGATCCAATGTGATAATTGTCGGGCACCATGGTTCGTGCCTTGTTTGTACTAGCATGGACTCCTCGTTCCGTTTTGACATATATATATTTTTAAAGTTTTAACGTGTAATTAATTTTTTTCGGATGCATTTAAAATAATTTTAATATGAGCACATATATGTGTATAATTATGTATTATTTTTACATTGTATTTTCTTACATATTAGCTTTAATAATTCAATTAGAAAATGTTATGTATGAACCATACTAAATATGAACGTTAAATAAAGAGAAAAATTTAGCATATGTATTTGACGGATTTTAAAAAATTTCCGAAAAACTACAATTAATATGATGTACGATTCATAAATAAAACTCTTCATTTTCCATTCGATAATATAACTTAATTTTATGAAAATAAATAATTAAATATACTAGAACCGACGTTAAAAACTTATCAATATTTTATATATAAACTTTTCGTTGTTCTATTTGTATTTTTCTGGCATAGACCTAAGAAATATAATATGACTTCCTAAAAATATTTAAAATTAATTGTTAAATAATAGTCACTTAAATATTAACAAAAATATTAAGGTTAATCCATAATGTAAATTTTACTATATATATCATAAGACAATATTGAGATAATTATGTCTAGGGTTGTAAACGGTTCAGTCCCTTAGTTCCGTCCCTGGTCGGATAAGAATTTTTTTCGAATAATTAAATTAGATATTTGATATTTAACACAACTATTTATTTATCTTCAATATTCAAATAACATTAAAACAATACTTAAATAATACATAAAAAGTACGTCATAATTTTTGACAAGTGTTGAAAAAACTTTGATATTAAGATTTTTTGTTTTGTTTTTTTTTTCAGAAAAAGCAACTCATGAAACTTAAAAAGAAAAAAAAGAAATAAGAAGTCTTGGATATGAGAGAAATAATTTAGGATTCGGAAATATCTTGAAAATAAACTTCATGTATTTTTTTAAAATAAAATTGGTTTACGAAGCAATAACATGAGTCATATGAATATGATTTTTTTATTAGGTCTTACGAGATTATACTTATTTAAATGTAAAATAAGTTATGAAAAATGAATATCCGTTTTTTATTGTTACCCGTATTCTGATAGTATCTGCATACGAATCTGGATCCCGATCTTGATCCGTTTGGATTGGATAGTTAGTCGAATCCGGTTGGGATGATATGTTGATAATCGTTTATATCATACCATGTTTCGAAATGTGCAATGACCTGAAACCGACCCGTACTGCCTCGCAACACGACTACACCGAAATCATAGTCCAATTCATTCACTTTCTACGCAAAGGTAACTCGCTTTCATTCTTTCTACTGATACTAAAATCAGATCTTCTCATTTCTTACACTTTCAGACCCCCTTTATCCCCTCACTTTCCAAACAAAAACACTCAAAACTCTCTGATTAGTGCAAATCGTGATCAAATAGAAGTAGGTGCATCAGGGTAATCAATGGATCCTTTGACGGTGAGTATTGTGATGGCCATCGTTGGGTGGATTGTGGGCCCGATAATCAGTCGGTATCTCACCAAAGCATTAGACAAATGGGCGAAAACCGTTAAACTCGAAGAAGAGGTCAGTGCCCTGAAAGAAGAGTTTCGTAAGATTGCCGGCCTCCTCTACGAAGTTAAAAGATCAAACGTCGACAACCCACAATTGATCGAATATTTGAGAGATCTTCATCAGTCGATGTATGATGCGGAAGATCTTCTTGATGAATTGGAGTATTATCGCCTCCAAGACGACTTCCAGACACCTGTCATTGGGCCTGGCAACAGTAATCAATTTTTTGGAATTAAAAAGATTTCGTGTCGCCCGGTCAGTAGCGTTTTTGTTAAAGAACATGGGCCATCCATCCGCAAGCTTGATAAAAGTGACATGTCAAAACGGATTAATGGTGTGATAAAGAAACTAAAAGAAAATGGTGAGGAAGTGAGAAAGTCAGTCAAACTCGAAAAAATAGTTGGCCTTGCTGAGATAATCACCTTTGAGAATTTACGTCGAATTGTTGAAGCTTTTCAAAGGGCCTCAATGAACCAATACAATACAACCAGGATTCCCAATGATCATGAGGTTGTTGGGAGGGAAGAAGAGAAGATTCGAACATGGCATCTTTTGAAAGCCGGTAATTTGGGGGATGAAAACATCTCGGTTCTCCCAATTGTGGGTCATGGAGGTGTCGGTAAGACTACTTTTGCCAAATTCATTTACGAAGATGCTGAAGTGAAAACATACTTTGATGTGCGATTGTGGCTTGAGGTATCACGTGGCTTGAGGTATCGCCTACCTTGGATGTGGAGAAACTCACACTTAAGATGGTACGTGATCTTGTTTCTTATAATAAACATGAAAGCGAAAAAGATGAAAGCCTAGAGGTCCTGCAAAACATTTTAGAGAGAGAGTTTGAAATGAAGAACGTTTTATTGGTAGTGGATAATCTATGGCCGGACATGGATGTAAAATTATGGAACCAACTCATAAAACCATTTAAAGGAACATCCAAAAACGGTTGTAGGATTTTGGTGACAACGAGATATCCATCGGTTGCAAAGAGGATTGGTACCATACAAAAGGTTGAGCTCGGTGGTTTGAAAGGTAAAGCTCGTGGCAACTTATTCAACGCTTGTGCATTTGGGGACAAGAATCCCGAAAATTATCAGAGTTTGCGAATAGTTAGGCAACGTATCGTGAACAAATTAAATGGTTACCCTTTAGAAATAAAAACAATTGGTGCCGTACTAAGAGATAACCTTGATTTAAGGCACTGGGATGCAATAGAACAAAGTGATGAGTGGAAAATACCAATAGGAGCGAATAAATATAACCATATAATGTCATCCTTAAAAATTAGTTATCAGTATCTTTCCCATGACTTTCAGAAATGTTTCTCCTACTGCTCTCTATTTCCCAAGAATTTTAAATTCAAGAGAAATGATCTGATCAATCTTTGGATAGCTGAAGGTTTTATTTATTATAAAAGTGAGCTAGAAAGTAAAGAATTAGGGTATAATTGCTTGGATGAATTAGTTGGTCGAGGTTTCTTTGAAGAAATCCAAGAGTATACCAAATATGAGACGGGGACAACTACTTACTATCTCATGCACGAATTGGTGCATGATCTAGCAAAAAATGTGTCGTTTGACGAATTCCTCACTATAGATGGATCTGAGATTAAAATAACGGGTAACGCAATACGCCATGTATCAATAATAATATATTTTGCGTATAACTGGGATAGTAGTACCAAACATTTTATACCGAGAGAAAAGTTTAGGAATAAACTCGAAAAGATAACAAAAGAGCTGGAAATTTCAAAGTTGAGGACCTTGATCGTAATTGGCAATTACGATTCAAAATTTTCCACAAATATTCAATATTTCTACCAAAACGCCAAATGCCTTCGCGTGCTTAGATTGTCAATGGAACCCGTTGGTATTGATTCTCTGTTGTGTGGCCTTTCAAACTCCCTTCATCTTCGGTACTTGAAACTAGAATCTTGCTATTTGAATCCCCCCTCGAACAAAAAAGAAAATAAGAATATTCATAACAATAAACCTGCTAAAACTGTATTTGGGCTTTACCATCTAGAAACCTTGGATATAAGTGATTGGTGTGATGATTTTAATTTTCAAAGATTAACACGCTTGCTTGTTAACTTGCGTCGTTTTAATGCCAGAGGAAATCAACTCGCCGTGATTAGTGATATTGGAAAGCTAGTCAAAATTCAGGAACTTGGTGAATTCATGGTTAAAAAAGATCCTGGTTTCGATATAGGTCAACTAAGTGAGTTAGCGGATCTTGGAGGGTCTTTTAGTATTTCTAATATAGAGAATATAGATTCAATGGCAGCCGCCGATAAAGCAAAGTTAAATGGCAAAGAAAAGCTTCAAGGCTTGTCCTTTTATTGGAGTTCAAGTAGATTAGATACTCAACCAGATTTGGATGCAGACATCCTTGAGGGCCTCGAACCACCCCCCAACATTGGAAATCTCTATATTCATGAATATGTTGGTACTAAATTTCCTTCTTGGATGGTTCACAAAAAATATCTCACTTGTTTGCATTTAATAAATTGTTCTAATTTGGAGATTCTCCCACCACTCGGGCAGTTGTTGGTTCTTGAGAAATTGAAGCTTGAGGGAATGCCTAGGCTGAAAAAGATTTCGAATGAATTTTACGGCAGTTATGTGGAAAAGGCATTTCATTCGCTGAGGGAGATGGTGTTTACTAACATCGAAAATTGTGAAGAGTGGGTTGGATATGATGGATCGCCCATGTTTCCTTCCTTAAATAAGCTCGAAATTCTCGATTCCAAGAAATTGCGTAAATTACCTCTTCAATTTTATTCCCGTTCTTTTGGGAACACAGATTGCTTTCCAAAACTAACTGAACTTGTTATTCAAGGTTGTCCAAAGCTGACACTACCTCCCTTGCCTCATGTCCGAACGTTGAAATCTGTTTCCTTTATTGGCGGGACGGATCCATTAGAAAACATGTCACTATTATCAAATTCTCCTAAAGAATTGTCCTTGTCGATTGTATGGAAAACGGAAAGGAGGACAATCAATCAAGAGGTGTTGGTTTTTCCAAATCTCAAAGCTTTAACTGGGTTAATCATTATAGGGTGCCCGGTTGATCTCTTACCATGGAAAGGGTTTCAAGAACTTGTATTGTTGAAAACGTTGGTGATCAAGGATTTTGGGGAATGTTCTTCAAGGATAACAAGAACAAATACACAAAATAGCGAGTCATTCATTCTACCAAAGACACTCGAGTTATTGGAAATCTCTTCAAACAGTGTAACGGGCAAACATTTATCAGAGTGGTTATTACACTTGCCATGTCTTCTTTCTTTAGTTATAGAGTTACCAAAAATAAATTGTTTAGTTGTCGAAAAGGGTTTCATCTCAATTGCAGTGAACTCCCAATCACGTGAAGGTTTGCTTCAAATCTTTCCTAATTCAGTGAAGTACCTACAAGAATTAAGAATCAATGGATGCGAAAATTTAGTTTTTCTTAATGTTACTCAAGAGGGTTTAAGAGGATTCAATTCGCTCCAAAAATTAACCATTAAAGGGTGCTCTAGACTCCTCTCCTCGCTAGTGGGAAATGAGGGGCTTGATGAGAATTCTTTACTTCCACCATCTCTTTTACAATTGGAAATCGACAAGGTGCCTGAAAACTTGCAAACCCGAATATTATCCAACCTGCCCCATCTAAATTGCTTGAAATTAGTTCGCAGTCCGAATCTGAAATCTCTATCGATGCATGCTTTTGTTGCATTGAAAGAGTTGAATATTGAATATTGCACGGCTGTTTCTTTTCTGGAAGGCGTTTCCAAACTCAGCTCTCTTAGAAAGTTGAAAATATTGAAATGCCCGGGTTTGGCTGCAGCTTGGGATTCTGCATTAAGGAAAGAAAAACGAAATTTCTCGTTAGCTTTAGAAGTGCTCATAGTTGATGATATGTCATTCCTTACTAAGAAAATTTGCAAATGTTTCGGCTCCCTAGAAAAATTGGTTTTTAATAATGTCCAAACAAAGGAAATAACAAAGGAACAGGGGGAATCTCTCGGTTTGCTGACCTCATTGCAACAAATCAGCTTTGAAAGATGCTCAAATCTGCAGTCTCTCGCAAATGAGATGCAGTGGCTTCACTCGCTGATTACACTTAAAATAATAGATTGCCCACAGTTGAAGTCGTTACCAGATGGCTTCCCTTACCTCAAAGATCTGTACTTAGTTAGGTGTAGCAGTCAGTTGGTTCGAGCGTGTAAAGTGTTGAATGAAGTTAAAAATTTATACATTTCGTGAGGACGAATCCACTTGCCCTCGTTAGCCGCTCGGGTAAAAAATTGTAAGTATTTTTCAACAATTTTTTTTCAAGAACTGCCAAGTTGTTTTTATTCCCTGTTCTAAACAATATCTCTACTTGCCCTCTATAGCAGGTCATTTAGGGTAGTTACAGGCTTACAACAAAGATCAATAAGGTACTGGTACACAAATGTATTTGTACTGGAATTCTTAGAGGGATTGGTGATGTTTTTATGTCACATTTGGGAGTTTTTTTATTGTTAATATAATATTTAGGGGTATTTTTGCAAGAATAAATAAAGGGAGCAGTGGAAATGTGGTGGTGGACCGAGACGATGCAGTTTTTTAGAGTTAGTTAGAAAGGGCAATTCGGTAATTTTGATTAGTTGAACTCACATAGAGAAAGAGATTTTAGGGATGAAAATTGTAATCCATCAATACTCTTATGTGTTTTATTCGAATTATCCGTTTTGCCGATCTAGAATTGGCTAGGGTTTTGTTATTGGTCATTTTGCAATTTAGTTCATTTTTTTTTATTGAAAATTGAGATTTTCTTGTGAATTTGAGATTTGAATTGAGTTGAGATCAGATTTGAGTGGAAATTGTGCTCAAATCTGACAAAAGTCCATTGTACGGGAATTTGATGACGTTCTTTATTTCATTTAGTACAATGACCTTTCGTCGCGTATGACCTTTTCAGATTTTGGAGGAAACTTGAGTTCATAAATTAAAAGGCAAATTACTTGTTAGATTTATAATTACTTTTTTCTTTTCTTTTCTAAATTGAAATGTCTGCATCATACGCATCATGTTTAATATGTTGTACATCTTATACGTTTACTTTAAAATGATAATTTGATAAATAAATTGAGGTGACAATGAAAATAAATAATTTAGCAGATCATTATATTAAATACCGCATAACAATGAAAATTACGATAATAATATATTTATACAAAATGGTTGACTTTGTGTGAAATAAATCTGAATAATCTTTTGAAATTTGGGAACTTCAGAATTTCTCTAAATGAATCTTAGTGATTGTCGATTATGTTACTTGGTTTGGAAGTATGTAAGGTTATTATATTGTTCGTTTTTGTTGCTGTTGCGATTTTATTTGGAACAGTGTAATTTTGAATAAAAAAATAGTAAAGAACAGGTTTTTGTGGTTTTTTGGTATTACTTCTGTGATATTATTAGGTAACAATCAATTGTTGTTATCTATATTTTTCTTTGCAAAGAGTTGTTATCTATATATAGTAATGTATAGATTGTGTTAGTTCGCCAATATAAAAGAGAAAAAATATATTTGCAACCTTAACATTTCCCACAATACTTGATGTGTTGACAGGAATTTATTTGACTCAATTTAATGTTAAATTCTAATTAATATATGATAAACAATAAAATTATGCAAATTGATCATGTTATCAATTAGGTGGCAAAATCATATTAATTAGATGGTAAATGATATTTATTATGTGGTAAACCAAATTATTAAAAAATAATTTGGTTCATTTAATTATTTATTATGTTTGATTTTACACACGACAAGTCATATTTATTTTAACAAATTTTTATTATTTTATTTTCAAATTTAAAAAAAAAATAAAGTATTTTCATTTTAATTTTGCTAACTTTTGCGAACTTATTATTTTTAATGCTATATTTTTGTTTATTTTTTATGATATTTTTATTCATGTGTATCCGTTTAACACATGTTAAACGGTACATTAATTCGGTCAAATAAATTCTTTTCCAAATTTATAGATTTAAATTTGATTAATTAATATTATAAATGGTGATAAACAAACTTATTTAAAATATTAAATAAATTAATAATGTGTGAAACGGTAGATTTTGTTTACCTTCTTTTCCTATATAGGATGAAAAAAAAATTAAATTTTCATGGTTTACCACCATCATTAATGCAGGCATCAACACATCAATCGATCTAGGAGATTTCAAATGAGACATGCATCACCACTCAAATTAAAGGAGACATGCTTCTCTCGATTTTCAAGAACTTCTTCCAAGGTATCCCATCAAGACACCCAATCTCTATAATTCTTTCTATCGTTTATTAAATTTTCGCCATTTTGTACACATTTACGGAACCCATAATTTAATTTTTCAAATTTTCACGGTAATGATATGATCTTTTATCCTTTCACCAAAGGAATATTTTTTATTAATCTTTTATTGTTCAATTCCAATTCAAGATTACCATTCTATTTCGTTGATGAATTAAGATTGCTTAGATCATTTTCTTGCAATTATTGTTTGTAGAAATTTTCTTTGAAGATGTGAAGTTGTAATCAAAATATCATCAATTAAACTTTAAAGATTTGAAGATACATTACATTATTGTTTATAGGAACTTCTCTTTTTTTCATCGTGCTTATCACTTCGCTAAGCTCCTGTTAATCCAAATTGATCTGAATTAGGAGTATAATATAATGACAATTCAGTACTGTGACCAGAGTTTTTTTAATGACATTATTTTTTTTTTAAAACCAATTTTGTTCATAACATTAACACAACAAACAACAGTTTATAAAACTAAGCTAATTCACGGATATAGAATGTCTACTACAATTTGACATGGATTGGACACAACTAAAGAATTTGAATGACTTTTGTAGTTTTTCTTGTTTTCGTTGTGTTTGCAAAAACAGGCGTTTCGCCAGTGATTCTAGGGACCACACCCCCCCCCCCCCCCCCCCCCCCCCCCCCCCCCCTTTCCATGGCTTCTCAAGAATGATTCCACCAGCTCCCGTTATCTAATTTTGTGTTATATTCCCTTCAATCCAATAGAACTCACACTCTCCATATCCCCGAAGCAAAAAGATGTAATTTGTTGGGGAAATCAAAACTGTATCTTATCATGCTCGACTATGCTACCGGGCCAACGTCATTCCTCAATCCATTGACGGGAACCCATTTTAGTATCCCCGGTCTAACATGTACTCGAATTTATCGACATCCTATCTTTGTAGGTCCTAATCCAACAGGAGATGGTGACATATTTATACTGCATGTGCATGGATATGAAAAGTTTCTATGAATGTGATTTTGAATTTCGTGTTTCACAATATTTTAAATTATGTAATATTAAAAAACAAATACACAAAATAGAAACATCCAAAAATACACAAAATAAAAATCATGAAACACGATATTTTAAGTATTTTGGAATATAATTTCGATCGCGTGTATTCTATAAATAATATTGCACACTAAAAGAAAATCGTGATTTTTAAAATTGTTAGTTAGAGATAACAAGAATATTAATAAATACACAAAAAATTGTGACTGATAAAAGTGCACAACAATTTGTCCAAAATCGAATAATTAAAAAACAACGTTCCATTTAGAAAATATAACAAAAAATTATCTTCTCAATAAAAAACTACATCATCATATAAGTAGAGATCCTATAAACAAAACAAAGTCAACAATTTGAACAACCGCGCAATCGCGCGGGGGTTTTCCTAGTATATAACATTATATATTAACCTGAATTTTTATTGTTATGATTATAATTTTTTTTTGTTAATATTGAAGTGTAAATTATATTATTATTTAACTATTAAATTGAAATATTTTGAGAAAGTCACATTATATTTGTTAGGTCTTACACCATACCAAGTAAATATAGTAATGTGGTCAAATTAGATACAAATAGAAAATGAAAAGTATATATATATATATGACGAAAATGGAGAGGGTTTGTTCACCCCTCTTCCAAATTTTGCATTTCATAAGCAGCTCAAAAAAGTTTTACATGATCATACATACCCCTAATAAAAATTCTAACCTATACATTTTTCTCTATAAACCAAGATTAAGGGGTATATGATTTCAATTAGAACCTTGGACTTTTCTATATATACAACTCAGCCCAAAACTCCTAATATACAGAAAATTAAAAGAAACTAAAAATAAAATAAAAATATGCCCATTTTTTCATGTCCGCCCGTCTTTCTTGCTATCTTCTTCAGACCCTTAAAAGGGTTAACTCGAACCCTCCGCACCGCTTTGAAGCATTTCTCACTCCTCATTCTCTTTCTTCCTCTTTTCTTCTTCGTTCTCTGTTCTCCTCAACTCAAATCTTTCTCTCTTGCCTCTGATGGAGCTGCTTCTTCTGGTTGATTCTCAGTTTGTTTTCCTACCTTTTTTGCTCGTGTTTTTGATTTTTTTTTCGCTCCCTTGCTTTCTCGAGTTTCTGTTTTCCAGCTATTATTTCTTTTGCGAGATCTTCTTCAGTTTTCCTTAGATCTGTGAAAAACCTCGAGCATCTCTCTCTCCACACAATGAATAGATACAAAGCAAATAGTTGCCTTTGGAGATGAGGTGTTTCGAGCTTGAGCATATCTGATCGAGACATTTTTTCTGTGTTTGTGGTTAAAGCGAGTTTGTTGTTCGTTTTGAGAAGAAGCCATCTTTTTTGGCTAAAGACGCATTCATGTGCCAGATGGACTAGGGTTTCACTGGATCTGAGGCATAGTGGGCATCGGTTAACCATCGCCCATCCTCTTTTTTGCAAATTATCGATCGTGAGTACCTTGTCTTGCATTGCAAGCCAAATAAAGGCTTTGATCCGTTCTGGAATTTTTATGGACCAAACGTTGGCTAAATCCGAATGAGAAGGACTCCCAAAATGAGTTGGGAGTATGCATTTGCCGTTTTAAATGTATTTTTTGGAGTTCCTTTCCAAAGAATCACATCTCTCTCCTCCTTCAAACTGATTTGATTTAATTCCTCTTCTAATTTCTTCAACTCTTCTCTTGCTTCATCTGACATTCTTTTTTGAAAATGTTTTTCCAATATTTTTTGTTTCAACTATTCTAACGAAATAATCAGATTCAGTCTATGACTGTATAATGATGGGTATCTCTTTTTCATCTTTTCCTCTTCCCAATTTCCCTCCCAAAATGGTATGTTGTCCCTCCTCCGATTTGAAATTGAATTTTGGCTTGAAAGAATGATTTATCTTTCTGGACAATTTTTCAGAAGTAAGAAAGTTTTTGGTTATTTGGATTAAACTCAGTGGTGGGGCTTATTGTGGGTATGAGGTCTTGCCAGTTCAGTCCACTTTGATGGTTGTATTTCCACAGCCATTTGAATAGCAAAGACCTGTTGAAGACCTCTAAATTGAGGAGGCCTAATCCCCCTCCCAATTTGGGTCTGCACACATTGTGCCAAGCAACTAATGGGTAGCCTGAGTTAGAAGTTCCTTTCAAGAGGAACTCTCTTCTGATCTTATCCATCTCTATGATTGTTTATTTTGGGAATTTGAAGATTTGAAAGTAATATGTGGGGAGAGAAAACATAACAGAATTAATGAGGACTATTCTTCCTGTCATGTTTAGCATTGATCCTTGCCACCCAATCACTTTTTATAATGAAGAGGGTAGCCTAGATATTTGAATGGAAGATATTTTTTAAGGCAACCCAACTCTTCTTCAATTTTTTATGTTTTTCTCTCTTTCTTCTTCTTTCCTCTTGTCTCCTACTACTTGAAGTCTGACTTATCATAATTTATGGTAAATCCTGAAGAGTTGCCAAATGAATTGAGTACCACTATGAGTCTTCTCACTTGTGGTATTTCTAATTTCATTAGAAATAATGAATCATCAGCATAGAATAATGCATATTTTATCTCTCTGAAAGGTTTCTCTATGATTCCTCTCTACCCTAATTGTTCGAGTAGCCTCCCCAATGTATCCATAAAAATTATAAAGAGATGTGGAGAGAGGGGATCACCCTGTCTCACTCCTCTTTTGAGATCTATTGTTTTCCCTGGAATACCATTCAATAAAACCTTTGCTTTGCCTTGAAAAGAGATATTTGTGACACAATTGATCCAAGTGGAACCAAAGCCCCTAGCTTTGAGTGCTTGAATCATGAATGGCCATGAAATTGTATCAAAGGCTTTGTGGATATCAGCTTTGAAAAGAAGCATAGATCTTTTGTATGTGTGGGCAAGATGGGTTACCTCTCTGGCATAAACTAGGCATTCATTGATTTCTCTGTTTTCAATGAATCCTAATTGATTTGGAAGTATTATTTGGCCGATGACAGACTTTAATATGTTAGAGAGAATCTTTAAAAAGATTTTTTGCATGTCAGTTATTAAACTGATTGTTCTGCAATCCTTTGGTAAGAGTGGGTTATCTTTTTTGGGAATTAGGGTGATGTATGATAGAGATGAGTCACATACCCTCATTAGGGTTGTGTTTTTGTATAATGCTAGTAATCTCATTCTTGAGATAAGGCCAGTATGCTTTAAAGAACTTACCATTCCATCCATCTGGTCTGGAGATTTGTTTGATTTCCATGATTTTATCACTCTCGCTACTTCCTCAGAAGATATTGGCTCATCAAGGCTTTGTAAAATGGTTGCCTCCTTTTGAAAAATACTGGACATGTCCAGTTGTGGGATTGTTGGGTTAATTTGAGGTTCTTTTCCCATTTGGTCCCTGTAAAAAGAAAAAAAGCAGATTAGCTTTGTCTTTATGGTTTGTTACCTCTGAGCCATCATGTGGGTTGATCAATGTTGGAATCAATAGCTTGGTTTTTTGTTGGGTTGCTTGTATGTGAAAGAAAGTGATGTTTTGATCACCCTCCATGACCCATTGAAAAAAGTATAATATATATATATATATATATATATATATATATATATATATATATATATATATATATATATATATATATATATATATATATATATATATATATATATATATATATAATATATTAATAATATTTTAACATTGGATCAACTATATTTAATCATTTATTTTTAAAAATTAAGTTACCTTATCAAATGGAAAATAAAGAGTTTTATTTATGAAATATTAACAAAATAATATATAATATTATTAATCATACATCATATATTAATTGTAGTTTTGAAAAAAATTTAAAACCCGTCAAATACATATGATAAATTTTCTCTTTATTTTTACATTCATGTTAGTATGGTCCATACATAACATTTTCTCTAATTTTAATAATTAAAGCAAATATGTAAGAAAATACAATGCAAAATAATACCTAACTAGGAGAATACTCTCGCTACGCGGCAAGTATGATAATTATATTTTTCATTGCTATACAAATTATACATTTGTATGATAATGTTAATAATATCATTCCAAAGTTAAATCATTTGAGCTCATTTATTTATGATTATTCATATATCTTACAATTATTTTACATTATGATGACAAAAAATCTTATTTTTAATCAAATTATGACACTTATATTAGTGTCTTTATATAATAATATTGTTGGGGAATATCCTCGACCCCGGGCCCGCGCAGCGGAATGAAGGCCCGGTCCGATTCCCCGATTCCCGAGATCACGCCACGACTTCGAGGGTACGATGCAATTAGAAGGACAGATTCATACCGGTGCAAAATTGATTGCACTCGAAGGGTTGATTGCTGCCTTCTATCTCCTGTCACGTTGGTGACAATCCGCGCGTCCCACACCACGCGTCTTTCACCGTTTGTTGACTTCGCCGATTCGCTTGATTTCGTCTCCGACTGAATTCACGCGTCCGAATCGATCACAACTGAAAGAGCCTCAGATGTTGCTCCTCTACGTGTATCCACCTTGAGTCGCAAGACGTCGGTCACGGATGCACCTGCCTAGACGATGCACCGGTGAACTTGCTCGATCGAATTGATTCTCTATTTCTCTCTCTTTGCACCTTTTCACTCACGAAAGATCAAATCTGAATTTGCTCCTTTTAGCGTCTTTGGCAGAATGATTACTTAGTTAAGATGAGAGAGAAAATCCTATTTATATCTAATAGGATCAGGATTAGCCAAAATGCATGTATATCCAATATACACCCTCTCACACAGAAAACTGTATGAACCTGGTCAGTATTCTGTCCAGACGAAATTGATAAATTTCTCTGACAGAAAATCAACCAACACGAAAGTTGTAGATAAGCTTATTATCTACATGACACAATTTTGCCCAGCCCAAGTGGAGTTCGTATGCAAAAGTTATCACTGTTTTACTAACTGTATGTCATACTGTTGCACCCTTTCGGTATTTCACAGAAACGACACTTATACTTCGTTCATATGAAATATATTTCTACATGAAGGTTATAGATAATCTAATTATCTATCTTACCCAATTTGAACCATTCAAATCGGATTTTCCTACTGAAAGTTATGGCTACGAATGTACGGCTACATTTGTTTATCCTTGTGTACACTTTTACGGTTGATCCTGAAACTGTATTTCCTTCAATCTCCCACTCAATTTCAGATCTACCTAAAAGGTACTCATGCATATCCAATACGCACGATTTTAGAGAATATAGCTCGCGTATCAAATACCAAGCTTTGCACATCCTATGTGCCAATTTTATGATCAAGCCCGACTTAGTACGACTCGTTGTGTGACCATGTAGGTTCGATTAACGATGGCAGTAGGTTGTTTCCAATGCCTACAAGCTCATGAGCGGGATCTAGTCACTCCATCATAGCTACCCATGTTAAACGAATAATGATTGTGATCATTGTGCCTATCTCGAATAGCGGTTACTAGTTCTCTTGTTTACGATATCCGTTAATCAAAAGGCATGGTAATAGTCATCATTATAATTTGATTAACTACACTTATTCCCCGATTCCGAGTTGATTTAACAAATTTCAATCGATATTAACCATTAATATCATTGACTCTGGCCAGAGATTTCGTTAATCGACTCATCGAGCGGCGCCTAAGAGATATCTCTTCCTTTCGGAATAAACAATTCCTATCTTGGAGACTCACATTGAATTCCGTGTTTCGGACAATACCCAATGATGACCCTTTTAACTCCTTGTTACGGTGAGCGTAAGATCATATCAAAGCATTGTGTTACGCACGTAACGCAATCAATGATCCCCTCAAGTTTGAAGAACCTAAAACCCCATCCGTCGCAAGTCCATCTATAATGACTAAACCATGTCATGGTCTCGCGGCTTCGGTCATATCCAATACATGTAACCTAACATATATCTACGTTCCCGATTCGACAAGCACCTTGTCCCATGATTAGCAAAACATAATCATCTCCTCGGCAAACGTACTAGTGTACACGTCCAGTCTATTATCCAATAATAGAAATGCTTCTCTCTTAAGCAAGCTGATCCGCGACTAGGGATGTTTAGAAATGACACTTTAAGTGTGACGGTTTTGTTGCACATGGTCCTCAACCATGTTGACGTCCACACAAGTTCAAATCAAGGTTCATGTAATCATATTACACAACCCAGCACACCGTTTTCATATAAGGTGAATGCATATTAATTTAAGTAAACAAAAATTTTAAAAGGGATGCATTCATATGGACTAAGTATTTTGGTGATACAACGTTTACCTATGGGTATCTCCATACCCATAACCTGCGAGGACTATCGTATTAGATAACTACACTCTACTCTCTTCTTCCTCCTCTAGGTATCTCCATACCCATAGTCATCGCATGACAGTCACGCGCGACTAGAGAGAGCGGTTTTGTAAACGGGTCCGCACGTTCCCGCTAGTGTTAATCATCATCAGGATTGGAACATTTCCAATACCTACGATCACATCTTTTCACAAAATTTCATGGATCAAATGAAATTTTCTGAGTATTGGCTAGAAGTGGTTGTGACCTCGGTATTTTTGGCTTGTACTATTGCGTCTCACGCAATAAACAACCATAAATCCGATAACTCGCGACTACTAGAGTTTGGTCATGTATCCTTGATCCATACCACTTCCTTTTGCGATTAATAACCGCAATATACTCGCCTCCGTAAATAGAATCATAAACTATTGGTCTTGTGGAACCTTTCCACATAACCGTGTTTTCATTTAAGCAAAACATGTACACACTTTATGATCGAAAGTCGTGCTACATATTTGGACGTGCTTAATCTTTGGAAACTGTTGTTGTTATAATTGTTTATAACCAACACGTCCTCCACACCATTATAGATAATTAATCCTGAATTCTTTCGCAAAGTATTCAAGGATAAACTTCACCTCTATCAATACAAATCCCGATGGGTTTAAATATACATAACCATTATGTATATATTTGTATAACCATTATACATTCACAAGAGTTAGTCTCATGTAATCGAATTACATTCAAACTCATGTGATTCCCATGAATTTTATTGACGGTGAACTAGACGCTATATTTGTATGACAGATAGCCATATACATATCATGACAGATATAATAGATCCTAACATCAAATGTAAGGCATCATATTATTACTTTTCGCGCTGCTTGATGTCTCACATCGAGCCGTTGCAAATTTCTGCCATTCGACATTTCGATTTAACTCCTCCAAGGAGTTTACATGTTGAAAACCATTTTCAACAATATGTCGATATATGTGCTATAACATAGAATGAGGAACTTCTTAGATCTATCCTATAGATCTTCACGCTTAATTCATAAGCGGTCTCGTCTAAATCCTTTGTCGTTACAAGAAATATAACGCAGCTCCCACTAACCTTCATGTGTACACAAAGTTTCCATTCGTTTCGACAATTTTATAACAGTTTATAATTTTGTCAAAACGAATATTCTAATTCCGAGAAGCTTTCTCTAATCCATCATATGGATCATTAAAGCGTGCATATCTTATCCCCGATTCTTATGAATCGACAAAACCGTAAGGTTGTGTCAAGTACACATCCTTTCATAAAATTTCTGTCAAGAAATCCGGTTTTGACATCCATTTTGCCACATCACATAGTCATAATACGCGACCATGGCAAGCAGAATTTCGAGAATGGGAAAGCATGGCAACAAGCGAAAACGTTTCTTCATATTCCGACTATGAATTGCATGAAACTTTTCGCAAAAAGCCTCGCTTTACATATATGCGTATTCCTATCCATGTCGGTTCTTCATCTTGAAAAACCCACTCACATTTCACGGGTCTAACCCAGAAAGTAATAAAATCAAGTTCTGAACTTGATAATTTACATGGATCGAATCTCAGATTTCATGACACCATGTCATGTGGAATCAACTTTTCATAGCATCCTTGTAGGATATCGAATCATCATTTGATTTCGATCTATCATCATTAGTCTCGATAAATCCGTATTTACCGGCTTATGATATAGCCTACTTGATCTACGAAAAATTCCTTTGTGTGTTCGACTTGCGTTCATCAACTCTTGATGAAGCCATGTCAACTTTCATCGGTACAATGTTCATTTTCAAATCACGAACTATTTCGAGATTTATTCTACTCCCACTAGCCCGCATAGAGATAAATGGCACCAAGTTCCAAACTTGTGCGCATCTAGTCCTCCTCCAAGAAGGCATCTCTTCGAGCCACGAAAATCTCATTTTCGTCGGGACGTTAGAATTAATACCCTTTAGTTTCCTTAAGGATAAACGAACAATTTTCAGATTTGGGATTGAGTTTAATCGAAACAAATTTCGAAATATACCCACATCCTAAAATCTGTACAAGTGACAACTTCGGAACCATTCCGATCCATATCTCATATGGCGTCTTTTGTACCAATTAGAAGGTTTATGGTTCATATCTTATATGCAACCATTCATTAGTGCCGCTGTCTCAAGGGCGTGTCCCCAAAACATTTTTGGGTCTATTGACTTATCATTTATTGAACCATGTCCAACATGCGTTCATTTCCTCTTTTCGGACACATCTCAATGTTCCGAATAAAGGCAATCGTGAAACGATTCCACAATCATAAATGATCATCAATATTCATAACTCAAATATCGCCTCTTCGATCCTATCGAAAGGTTTAGCTCAAATACTCGCCTTCTCGATCCTATCGAAAAGCTTTGATTTTCTTGCTTAGTCGATTTTGTATTTCGTTTTTGAAACTCTTTGAACCTTTCAAAAGTCTCCATTTCGGCACGCATTAAATAAATATTTTCATATCTACTTTAACCGTCAATAAACGTAACAAAATACCGATAGCCTCCTCTTGCCTCGGAACTTATCGGAACATTACATCTAAATGTAATTTCCAATAATTCGTTGAATCTTTCTCCAACCTTTGGAGAATGATGCCCTTTGTCGTCTTGCCTAATAAATAAGTATCGCATTAATCAATCGAATCTAATTCGAATGATTCTAGCAATCCATCATATGGAATCTAGATACGCGAATCTCGTTTATATGGTCAAGACGGCAATGCCAAAAGAAGCAATCAACCTCTTGATTTAATCCTCCTCGGATTTCACCATTCTTTGAGTCATTAGTTTGGACAACTCTTTGTCCGAACTCTCCGTTTTGGAAAACATTTTCCCAAAATACCCTTAGACATATATTTCTTTCGATCCTGACTTTGAATTACAAGGACATCCACGCATCTGAATGCATTGGATGCCTCGGATGCTCCAAGCATCTCCTATTCAAATTTACATCGCATCTCATGCAACTTCGGGATCGACTTATCTATCGAATGCATATGATATTCGGTCACGACGATTAAATCCCGTACCAACAACACACGAGTGTTAATCAAAGACCCATAAGGCGTCTCAAAATTAACCTACTCTTTGAGCCGCATTGAACCATTCAACGCGCTCTAGCTCTTGAAACTATTTCATGAGCGTTGTGTTTTATTTTCATATACACCCGAATTCTCAAAACAATTTTGAGAAATTTGCGTCTACACATGCCACCTCAAGGCATGTAATATTGTTCGATTCCTTCTTAAAGTTTATCGAACCCGGCTTTCTCTAAAGCCAATGCCTCGAGCCCCGAATCTACCATGTCCGTGTCCAACACGTTCCTTTAAGTCTAAAGAACTATTCTTTAACTATCAAGGTTAATCATGGTAATTCCGGCCCAAAAGCCATCTATTATATCGATCTCATCGATATATATTTGGTGTTGCTTGAAAACATAATTCTAAACGGATGATGAAGATTAACTCCTAACCGTGCGTACTTAATCTATATGCTTATATGATGAATATATGAATGTGTTATTTTTATCGAATCGATAACCCTCATACCGATACGGGACTCCAAGTCCATAACACTCAAGACCCATATTTTACGATCCTCCCACAAGTTGCTTTGGCAGACGAGTGGGATCTCGCTATTTAGGTAGGATTATATCCAATCGCATCCAATGCGACTCTCGAACCTTTATAGGATTTCGGTGATGGATCGTATCCTATACAATCCCAGTGCCGTGTGTGCATCCTATCTATGCCCCGAACTTCCAATCAAGTCGGCTTTGGCCTCAACCCTTACTGGCTTGAACGGTTAAGTCACAACCATACTCATCGTATCGTTCAAATAAACTACTAACAAGTCGGCTTTGGCCTTAACCCTTATCAGTCCCTATTTAGCGCTTGCCACCCCGTCGATGACTACAATAACCCATGTCGGCTTTAGCCTTAACCCATGTGAGACGTAGTACCGATCATAGTGGTTGTGAATATGGAAGGCATTTCCATGACTTAAATATTATGAGGGATCATGCCATTGCATGTTTCTAAATTCGTGACATAATCATATTATATCACTATCACAAGATTTGTAAATGCATATGATTTATTTAGGGAGATTAATTATTCTAAATAATTAATTATCTAATATGATAGAATGTTTGATGCCGATCAAATCGATATAAAGAACTCAAAATTCCGAGCTTCGTAGCCAAAGTTATCGCGAAAACAAAAACAACATCCAGAGAAGGGTCCGTTATAACGGACTTCCCCATCCGTTGTAACGCAAGGGCCGTGGGGCGCGAGAAAACCTCGCCCGGGACGCGTCCGGGGCGCCAAAAACTGCCCCCCGGGCGGCAGAAAAACTGTTTTTCTGCACCCTTTCGGTATTTCATTAGAACGACACCAATACTTCGCTCAAATGAAATATATTACAACATGAAAGTTCTAGATAATCTCATTATCTAACTAACCCAATTTGAACCATTCAAATCGGAATTTTCTACTGAAAGTTATACCAACCAGAAAACTACAGACACCTTTTCAACCAGAAAACCCAATTTGAACCATTCAAATCGGAACAAATGAAAAGGTTAGTTTATCCAATAGACACCTTTTCAACCAGAAAACTACAGACACATTTTCAGTATTCTGTTGAAACAAAAATATTAAATTGTTCCAACCGACTTTGAACGTGAACGAAAGTTCTAGATAATCTTATTATCTAACTAATCCAATTGTATTGGACTCAATTGGAGTTTCTATGCGACATATACGGACGTTTTAGTCTCTGTATGTCAAACAGTCGCACCCTTTCAGTATTTCATAACAACGACACTGATAATTCGTTCAAATGAAAAAACTTTCTGTATCAAAGTCATAGATAATCTCATTATCTAACTACGCCAATTTGATCCAATCCATTTGGAGTTTCCCACTGAACATTATCTTAGTTTTACTCACTGTTTCGTATTCTAATTTTCTGCAGATTTTGCCGTTTCTTCCGTTTTCGCTCGTTTCTGAAACGATAAATCATGAAACCTTTTCAAGATAATTCCTAGATACTCTCAATCAACTTTTGATCGATCTCTAGCGAATTCCACTTGTGATTTTAACGGAATTTGACTTTCTCTATATGTAACATCATGCAAACGGGTACGAACTTTGATAACCCGTGCGTATATCTAATATACGACTATGATTCGACCCTCGAATCGATGGCGATCGTTTTGATACCACTGTTGGGGAATATCCTCGACCCCGGGCCCGCGCAGCGGAATGAAGGCCCGGTCCGATTCCCCGATTCCCGAGATCACGCCACGACTTCGAGGGTACGATGCAATTAGAAGGACAGATTCATACCAGTGCAAAATTGATTGCACTCGAAGGGTTGATTGATGCCTTCTATCTCCTGTCACGTTGGTGACAATCCGCGCATCCCACACCACGCGTCTTTCACCGTTTGTTGACTTCGCCGATTCGCTTGATTTCGTCTCCGACTGAATTCACGCGTCCGAATCGATCACAACTGAAAGAGCCTCAGATGTTGCTCCTCTACGTGTATCCACCTTGAGTCGCAAGACGTCGGTCACGGATGCACCTGCCTAGACGATGCACCGGTGAACTTGCTCGATCGAATTGATTCTCTATTTCTCTCTCTTTGCACCTTTTCACTCACGAAAGATCAAATCTGAATTTGCTCCTTTTAGTGTCTTTGGCAGAATGATTACTTAGTTAAGATGAGAGAGAAAATCCTATTTATATCTAATAGGATCAGGATTAGCCAAAATGCATGTATATCCAATATACACCCTCTCACACAGAAAACTGCATGAACCTGGTCAGTATTCTGTCCAGACGAAATTGATAAATTTCTCTGACAGAAAATCAACCAACACGAAAGTTGTAGATAATCTTATTATCTACACGACCCAATTTGGCCCAACCTAATTGGAGTTCGTATGCAAAAGTTATCACTGTTTTACTAACTGTATGTCATACTGTTGCACCCTTTCGGTATTTCACAGAAACGACACTTATACTTCGTTCATATGAAATATATTTCTACATGAAGGTTATAGATAATCTAATTATCTATCTTACCCAATTTGAACCATTCAAATCGGATTTTCCTACTGAAAGTTATGGCTACGAATGTACGACTACATTCGTTTATCCTTGTGTACACTTTTACGGTTTATCCTGAAACTGTATTTCCTTCAAATATATGAGAAGCAATACAAGTTTACGAAACATAACATAAAATATTATATCATTGTTCAAAACATTTCATACAAGATCAATATAAAAATAATGGATCATACCACCATATTTAGTAACACATCACTAATTATATAATACGGATATTTTTTTATTGATTCAAAATGTAATGGAAAATATAAATAATATCAATCGTAGTAGTGGAAGTAATTTAATAAATAATATCAAAATTTAATTTGGAATAAAAATAAATACAAATTATTTTATATCATATGATTATTTTAATTTACATTTTTTAGAATAACAATATTATTTGATAGGTGTTTCTAAGTTTAATACGTTATTTAGATGGATACACTATTTTTTTTTAATTCTATTAGTTTTTAAATTTTTGAATATCAAAATTTTCTTGGTTAAAAACATAAATATAATCTATTTAGTATTATATGGGATTCTTATACTTATAATTTAAATGAATAATAATACTAATAATTCAATTATGTAAATAAAATATTTAAAAAATATATTATGTAAAAATGCATTTTTTTGCATTGTATTTTCTTACATAATATCTTTACAAATTCAAATTATGTAAAACAGTATGTACAAACTATGTTAATATGGAAGTCAAAATAAATAGTAAATTAAATGAATATATTTGATGAATTTTTAAAATTAAATTTTTAAAAACAATACTAATATTTGTTGTATGTTTTATAATATTACATATTGAGTTATTAATATTTCATATATAAATTTTTCATCTTCCATTGCATTCATATTTGATCATGTAATCTTATGTGAAATATTAGACAATTGAATTGACTTAGTCTAATGTGAACTATTTAGCAAATTGTAATAGTCCACATCATTAGTGTAAAATGATGTGGATTTCTACGTATGTTTGAAACATGGTATAAAATAATAGTACATAAATGACTACATAAAATATGATCTTCAAAAAATCTAATTGAAAATTATTGATTGAGATCAAACCACATCACTACATCTAATGGTTCAAATTAATACTTACAAATGGTCATACAAAAGACATGACTTAAATGATCAAATATAATATTAATGTATATGATGAATCCACATCACAAAATCTAATTGTCAATAATCATGAATAACCATGATGTGGATTCATGAGGATGCTAAAAAAATGTGCAAAATAAGGGGTGGGTGAATTACATAATTATATTTTAAGTATTATTATGATTATTATTGTTATTATTACTATTTTAGCTCAATATCTTATTTTGTTTTTGTTTTTTAAAACAACTTTAAAATTAAAATTTACAAAAATTAATAGAAATGAATTTTTTTTACCTATCAACATAAAATAATTTTTCAAACTTAGAAACTATATCGAATATTATTGTCATCTTCAAAATGAAAATTTCAAAATATCATATGAAATTTCTTATTTCTTATTTACGTTTTAATATTGATTTTATTATTTTTTTAAATAATTTTAATTGTTTTCGGATAAATATAACTTTAATTAGTATTGTATATATGTTGTGAGTACATAGGTCATATGGTTTGCTGTTACTATATTTGGTATTGCATGAAAAAATGTTTTAAATTGAACAATTTAACTTAGTATAAATATTTTTTGTATATCGGCTATTTGTTTTAATAATTATATTTAGAGTACTATTATCATTATTAACTATAATTTTAAGAATCATGTATAACACTAAAATCGTTTGCTTTAATTGTTTTTTTTTAAAAAATAACTTTGATATTACAATTTACAAAAATTAATAGAGATAAAAAATAATAATTTATTTATCAAAATAAAAATAAATTTTCAAACTTAGAAACATACATAGAACACTATTGTTATATTCAAATTGGAAATTTAAAAATAGCACATGTAATAAAATATTTTTTATTTATATTTTAATATGAATATTATCATTTTTGATATTTTTAATTCTTTTTTGGATAATTATTTTGATTAGTATTTTGTATTAATGGTATGATATGAGTACGTAGCTCATATAATTCTTTGTTTTGTTTTTTTTTTTTGAGTAAATTCGGAGAGGGCTCAATGTCCCCCTTCCAAACACAATCTCCTTTATTTTTATTTTTTTTTATTACAAATCCGTAGGCCACACATTCTATTCACTCATTTAACATTTAATCTATAATCCAGTGTCCCCGCCGGGAATCGAACCTCACACCTCTCGCTCCCTAGTCAAGAGGTGTGACCAACTAGGCTAACTCTAGTTGGCCTTTGTTTTGTTTTTATATTTTATATTTCTTAACATAATGCTATAAATCGAGCAATTTAGCCTTGTATAAACATTTTCACATTCTGTGTTTATTGTATTAGTAATTTACTTATCATATAATTAATGTTCATATAATATCGTGTGCGGATTATTTTATATATTAAATGATCACAAATTATCCAAAAATATCATTATAGGCAATACCGAGCTACTATTAATTTTGCTGGAGTTTGTGCTAGACAGGTACACACGATGCACAAGTACATGATTCAGAAAATCAAGAAAATAATCAAGAAATACAAAACATGAAGAAACGGAGCAATGGATAATATAGAAGATTTAGAGAAATTAAGGGAAGATATGAATACATGAAGAAATGGAGCAATATGGATCATAGATTATTTAGATGATTTGGAGGAATTGATCAGAGATGTTGAGATGTGAAGAATTAAAGAAATTAAGATATGAAAAATATATGAAGATTGATAACGGTCTTTTTGCACGTCTAAAATGCGTATCGTTGTTTTAAAGTCCCGTAATATCAAACAAGTTAATTATATGGTTGTATAGCAGAAAATAATAGATTCGTTCCACAGGGAGCTATTGCGTCAAAATAGGATTAAACTTCAGATCTTTAAAATAATTATTTCGAAGTTTCCAAAATTAATGAAAATTTGTGCAGAGATAGTTCTGAATATTATCAAATTTATCCTAAAATTTCAAACAATTTGGACAATGGAATAAAAATTTATTAACGAATTACAATCAGGTCTCTGAAAAACAGTCCCCTGGAAACAGCAGGTTTTCAGTTTAAGTGACCGTTTTCAAAAATTCATATCAATTCGAATATTTCATGAAATTCTACAATTCAAAAAGTTCCCGAAACTAGAAATCAAGATCTATGCAATGAAAGAAACAATTTTAACTTTCGAGATCTAGAATGTACTGAATTAGGTTAAACAATAATATATACTGGATTTCTGAGTTAGTTTTCTAATTGAAGTTTTTAAATTAAGTTTGGTTCTAGATTTGTTTTGGAAAATAATTAAACTGAGATTAAGAGATTAAAGAGAAAAAGATCAAATTAAAAACTCAAATTAGAACAAAGATTTTTAGAATCAAACAAGTTATATTTACACAACAAATTCGAGAATTGAAAAGACTACACCTAAAACGAGAAGAAAGCTTCAACGTGATTAGAGGTACTCCTTCCTTATGAGTGAACGATTGATGCTCGAATTGCTAGGAAGCTAGGAGATTGAGCGGTTTTCTCGTCTTGAAGAAGTCGACTTTCCCGGTTGAAGAAGGCTTCGAGACCGGAAATTAAGAACACGTTTTCACCGGATGAAGAAGGCTTCGAGTCCGGTTGTGGAGTCTCTTTTACGACTTGCTTAGATCTTTTCTCCAAATGAAGAAAACTTGAATCTGGAGATGGAGGAAATTCCCGAATTAATGAAACTTGAGTGGTTCTTGAAAGTTCTTGAGAGTTCTTGAGAATGCTTGGAGAGGGAGAGAGAGAGAGTGAAGAAGAAAGTGAGAGAGTCAAAAAAAGAGCCTCCTGCCCCATGGGCCCTTGGGGTCTATTTATAAT
This sequence comes from Luzula sylvatica, assembly GCA_946800325.1. NCBI lineage: Eukaryota > Viridiplantae > Streptophyta > Magnoliopsida > Poales > Juncaceae > Luzula > Luzula sylvatica. The sequence continues at coordinate 19,887,837 of OX326958.1, forward strand.
GTCTTTGGAGCCTTCCCATTGGTCAAGAGATGGTTGAGAGGATTGAGGATAGTTTGGTAATTGTAGGTGAGGAAGGTGGGCTGAATGGTGGTTATAGTGTGAGTGGTTTTCGTATATAATTTGGTGTAGACTTTTGTGTGGTAGATTTCTTGCCTCCTTCTTCATACGTGTACCGAAATGGACAGTATAATATATCAATTTTATCGGCGCGAGGAGAGGAAGACAACTACACTGTTGGAATGCCAAAAACTTTCGTCCAAAAACCTAAAATTATCAATAAAACACAATTATTGAAGAAATATTCTTGCAACCTTAAATATGAACAATTATATACACAAAGTTGTCATTTGAAAGAGCTAAAATCCCCAAATTATATACTAAAAATGTGCTTAATTTTCCTCTTATCAAATACCCCCATACTTAAACCCTTGATCGTCCTCGATCAATTTGAGTATAAAAATCAAACACAAGAGAGAATCACATAAGATTTTGTTGAAGTTATATTGTTGGTTCAAAAACTAATTTCACAAGACAAATCGGGTTTCTCTCATTTCATCACGATTACTAATATTGAGAGAGATATAGGTTGATCAAATATAGAATCTATTTCAATAAATTGCACAAATTCGAAAAGTTCACTAGAGCAAATGATCTCAACCGAAAAAGACGATTAAACACCATCATTCAATTCTTTTCACTCCACTATTCACAAGGACTATCATGAAAAAGCATTAATGAAAACCAATTTTTTCATTTTGCAAAAATCGTTTTTTAAATGTAATTTGTCACTTTTAAACCGTTCGGTACGTTAGTACTTGGTTCGTCTTCGATTTCTACTAAATTTTCCCAACTTGCGCTCGATTTTTGAACTCCTTTTCTTTCCTTTTTATTCTTTTATTTCTTTTCTTCTTTTCTTTTATTCTTCTTTTTATTTATTTATTTATTTTTATTTCATTTCTTTTGTTCGTTATTGCTTTCGATGGTCCCCATGTGTGTCCTTTGGGATAACAAGTGGTCATGACTCACACCACTCATTACTTAGTAAAACTCCATGGATCCGCGCAATCTTTAGCCAACAAGTGGTCATGACTCACACCACTCATTACTTAATCAATCGCACGGATTCGACAATCGAAAGCGCTTTAATCCGTGATTGTAGAAAACTTTTTCGCATCGACTCTTGATCATGACTCACACCAAGAACCGGCTACTTTGGTTCCCGTTAGTGTAATTTCGAATCCCCATGAACGGTCGAGCTCTTTAAGTGCAATTGGTCAAATTTTAGATTCAAACAAAACTTACTACATTGGTTCAAACAAAGCTTTTTAGAAATTCCAAGTTCGAAATGGGTTTATTTATTGAAAATGGTGTGTCATGTAAATCGAGGATCGATCAAATTGTCATAAACTCATTAATTTGTGAAAATATTGATTAGGGCTTGAATCCCCGAAAGAATCTCTTAAAGATCTCAACCAAAATTCTTCAAATATTATGTAAAATTAAAATTTTGAGAGTAAAAATGGTGGTTCGGTGAAAATTCGTTTTAAAAACCAACAATTTTAATTTTCCCTGATTTTTAAATTTTTAATTGGGCTCATACAGGTCAAAGATTGTATGTTATCCCCCCACACTTAGAGATTACTTGTCCTCAAGTATAAAAAAAAATTAAAAATTTCAAAAATAGAGGGATAATGGAGAGATACAACCTTTGATGCGTGGGTGTGCCTCCCTCGCTAGCGCTCTTGTTTAATGTCTTGAGCTCGACTTGGCCGAGCTCATCATTGTGAGGTGTCGTTGGGCTCTAGAGCTTGCTCCTCCATCCACCCGGTTTCGAAGTTTGCGTGGTAGTGCTTGAGTCGATGGCAGTTCACTTTGAATGTTTTGCTCGTTTCTTCGCTTCGAATTTCGACAACCCCAAATGTAGTCACATTGGTGACCACAAAAGGGCCGATCCATCGGGACCGAACTTTCCCGGGAAAAAGTTTGAGACGAGAGTTGAATAACAACACTCTTTCCCCTACATGGAATTCTTTCTTTTGAATCATTCGGTCATGAAACCTCTTGGCCTTTGCCTTGCACAAGCTCGAATTGTCGTAGGCCTCTTGCCGGAATTCGTCTAGCTCGAGTAATTTGAGCTTACGCGCCGATGCGTCCTTTGGGTACTCGAGGGCAAATTGCTTGATCGCCCAAAAAGCTTTGTGCTCTAACTCGACCGGTAGATGGCACGCTTTTCCGTACACGAGCTTGAAAGGAGTCATACCTATTGGTGTTTTGAAAGCGGTACGGTACGCCCAAAGTGCGTCGCCTAGCCGAGTACTCCAATCCTTCCGTGTCGGGTTCACAACTTTCTCCAAAATGGACTTGATTTCTCGGTTCGAAACCTCCGATTGGCCGTTTGTTTGAGGATGATACGCGGTTGAGGTTCGATGGCTCACATGGTATTGTTCGAGGAGGTTTTGGAGATATCGATTGCAAAAATGGGAGCCTCGATCGCTTATAAGAACTCTTGGTATGCCGAATCGTTGAAAGATATTCTTCTTCAAAAAGTCCACCACCGATTTTGAATCCGCATGCTTGGTTGGTACCGCCTCTACCCATTTGGTCACATAATCTACACACAACAAGATGTAAGTATAGCCAAAAGACGATGGAAACGGTCCCATGAAATCAATGCCCCAAATATCGAATGGTTCACACACATAGATTGAATTGAGGGGAATTTGATTTCTACGGCTCAAGTTCCCCGTCTTTTGGCAATTTTCACAACCTTTCACAAAGTTCGCAACGTCTTTATGCAAGGTTGGCCAATAAAATCCACATTCTTGTACCTTGTGTGTGGTACGTGCGATACCGAAATGTCCACCACATTGTAATGTATGACAAAAAGAAAGAATAGATTGTACCTCATTTTGGTGAACACATTTTCTAATTACTTGATCGGCGCAAATGCGAAATAAGTTCGGGTCCTCCCAAACGTAGAATCGCGCGTTGCTTTTCATTTTGTCGCGTTGCGCCTTGGAGAAGCTCGGGGGAAATTTTTTCGTGACGATGTAGTTTGCTAGGTCGGCGTACCATGGTGCTTCGACTTGGGCCGCGAGAACGTGTTCCTCGGGGAATTCCTCGCGAATCGGAACTAGATCTTCAATCTCCAATGGAAGCCGACTCAAATGATCCGCCACGAGATTCTCGCATCCTTTTTTGTCCTTGATCTCGAGATCGAATTCTTGAAGCAAAAGGATCCATCTAAGCAATCTCGGTTTGCACTCTTTCTTTTTCATCAAATGTCTCAATGCGCCGTGGTCCGAGAAGACTATCACCTTCGTACCTAAAAGATAAGAGCGAAATTTCTCCAATGCAAAGACAATTGCGAGGAGTTCATTTTCGGTGGTGGTGTAGTTTCGTTGGGCATTGTCGAGAGACCTCGAGGCGTATGCGATGACGTGGGGGTCTTTTCCTTCTCTTTGGCCAAGTACCGCCCCCACACTTGTGTCGCTTGCGTCACACATTATCTCGAATGGTAGCTCCCAATTTGGCGACTTGATGATTGGTGCCGAGCAAAGCTTTTCCTTGAGATTGTCGAAAGCCTCCTTGCACTTTGCATTGAACTCGAATTTTGCATCTTTTTGGAGAAGTTGGCACATCGGTTGCGAGATTTTCGAGAAGTCTTTGATGAAGCGCCTATAGAATCCCGCATGGCCGAGAAAGGATCGCACGTCTTTCACCGTCTTTGGATACGGAAGCGTCTTGATTACGTCGATTTTCGCCTTGTCGACTTCCATTCCTTTCTCCGAGATTAAATGACCTAAAACAATTCCTTCACTCACCATGAAATGGCATTTCTCAAAATTTAAGACAAGGTTAGCTTCGACGCATTTTTCGAGTATTTGGGATAAATTGCCTAAGCATGAATCGAAAGAATCTCCAAATACCGAAAAATCATCCATAAAAACTTCAATGAATTTGGAAATATAATCGGAGAAAATAGAAAGCATACACCTTTGAAATGTGCCGGGAGCGTTGCATAGGCCGAATGGCATGCGTCGATACGCGAAGGTACCAAACGGGCACGTGAATGTGGTCTTCTCTTGATCTTCGGGTGCGACCGGTATTTGGAAATAGCCCGAAAATCCATCGAGGAAGCAATAGAATGGATTTCCCGCGAGTCTTTCTATCATTTGATCGATGAATGGAAGCGGGAAGTGGTCCTTTTTCGTCGCCTTATTGAGCTTTCGGTAATCTATGCAAACTCGCCACCCATTTTGAACTCGAGTCGGTACTTGATCGCCTTCATCGTTCTCAACAATCGTCATCCCCGTTTTCTTCGGGACCACGTGTATTGGCGATACCCATTTCGAGTCGGCGATGGGGTAAATGATCCCCGCGTCTAACAACTTGATCACCTCCTTTTTTACCACTTCCATCATAGGCGGATTGAGCCGCCTTTGAGGTTGGCGCGATGGTTTTGCTTCGTCCTCGAGAAGGATTCGGTGTGTGCACATGGAGGGGGAGATGCCCGGAATATCGGAGAGTGTCCACCCGAAAGCGTTCTTATTCCTTTTTAGCACTTCGATGAGTTTTTCTTCTTGCTCCTTTGCTAGGTTCGAGGCAATTATCACCGGCAAAGTTTCCGCTTCATCCAAAAACACGTATTTTAGTCCAAAAGGTAATGATTTTAGATCTAACCTTGGAGCTTGTTCGGTGGAAGGTGGAGTTCTCTTCATCGGAATCTCGAGGTCTCTTAGAAAGAGTGCTTGATCTATGCTTTGTTCTTCTTCCAAATCCAGCTCGATCTCGAATGTAGGATTGTCATATCCTTCAAATTCCTCGAATAGTGGGTTCGAGCTCCATTGAAGGTTTTCGAATGAGCTATCCATGACCTCTTGTACACAATCGTCGATTACGTCCATAGCGCTTAAGTTGAGTGTACCTACAATGGGTTCCTTTAGTTTGTCAAAAATATTGAATTTGATTACCTCATCATCGAACTCCATCGTGAGCTCTCCCGCGTGTACATCGATCTTTGTGCGTGCCGTCTTCAAAAATGGCCGTCCAAGGAGAATCGGGGTTGAATCGTTATTCCCTTCATTCATGTCCAAAACGTAGAAGTCCGCGGGGAATAGCAACCCATTAACGGTTACTAACACATCCTCAATTACTCCAACCGGTCGAGTCGTGGACCGATCGGCCAATTGGATTACAACTTGAGTATCATCAAGAGGGCCTAGATCGAGAGTCTTGAATATCGAGTATGGCATCACATTTATTGAAGCACCCAAATCGAGCATGCATTTCGGTAATTCATGTTGCCCGATTTTGCATGGAATTGCAAACATCCCCGGATCCTTGTGCTTTTGGGGAAGTTTTAAGATTGCCGAAACACTCTCCCCCACACTTATCAACTCGTCTCCTTTTGTTTTTCTTTTATTTGTGCACAATGCCTTGAGATATTTTGCCAAACGAGGCACTTCTTTGATAGCTTCGAGTAAAGGAATGTTCACCTCTACCTTTTTCAAGATAGCTAGCACGTCGGTATTTGATTCGACCGGTTTGGGGAGGCGACTCGGGAAAGGTGGCTTGACTTGAGTATATTCGGGTTCTAGTTCTCGAGTTGGTATCTTCATTGCTTGAGTCGGACTCTCTTTCGGTATCGGTATCTCGAGCTCCTTTTCTTCTTGTACCTCCTTGCTCTTCGAACCTTCTCCCACCTCTTTACCGCTTCGGAGCGATATTGCGTTCACATGCCTTTGCTCGGAAGGAGCCAAAGATTGAGATTGGAGTCGAGATGTACCTTGGGATTCGATTACATTTACTCGAGTAGCAATTTGATTGATTTGAGTCTCCAAGTTGCCCACATGGTGATTCGTGTTCGAAACCTCTTGCCTTACACTTGAGATTTCTTGCTTCAATCCCCCGATATCTTGTTTAATCTCTTGTCTTCCAACTTCGTTGGACTTCTCCATATTCTTAATCATCGCCATCATACCTTCCATCATTATTTTCATTTCTTGATTTGGATCTTGCTTTGGATTCGGTTTTCTCCGAAGTTGGGATGGTTTCGGAGATTCGGATTATACGAGTTCGAGGCGTCGAATTTCTTGTAAACGGCATTTGCATCTTCGACCACACTCGGGCACTCATCGGTGTGGTGGGTATTTGCGAGGCAAACCCCACATTTTTTCGCTTCCTCCTTGCCCAAAGCTTTCATGATGATCTCGAGCTTGTTGTTAAGCATGTCGACATTGAGGTCGCTACACGCATTAACTCGGTATTCAACGTTACGCCTTGATTGAGAATTGGTTGCCATCACTTCGAGTAGCTTCTTAATTTCTTCGAGATCTTTGTTCGCAATGTTCCGCCCCGCGGATGCGTTGAGGAATTGACTCTCGGAGTATCCTAGTCCTTGGATGAATTGCTCGTAAAGGAAATGGACCTCGACATTGTGGCTTGGGCATTCCTCCATCAAACGATTGAATCGATCGTAATACTCGTGGAGAGCTTCGTTTGGCTTTTGCGTGATTGCTAGAAGTTCTCGCCTAATTGCCGCCAATCTCGAATGCGAGTAGAATTTCTCCTTGAAACGCCTAGCCACCTCGTTGAAATCTAGGGGTCCTCGTAGGTTGTAGAACCAATCTTTCGGTCCTTCACCTAGCGAATAAGGAAAAATAAGAAGTAGAATATCATTAAATGCCTCATAATTTGCATAAATGTTTAGTTGAATCTTAAAATCTTTCAAATGCTTGTGTGGATTTTCGGTAGCTTTGCCATGAAAGATGGGTAAAGAGCCTATGATGCTCGGATCGGCCTTAAAGTTCGGTATATTTGGCCTAATAAAATTGTAGTTATCTTCTACGATGTTTGGGGCCACTAGTTCTTTTAAGGTTTTTGGCCTTGGAGCCCTAGTTTCATCACCCATGTTCGAATTTAATTGAGTAGAGAGAGAAGAAAAAGTTTGAGTTTGGTGTTGAGGTTCGTCTTGATCTTCATGTGTCGGTTCCTTGCTCTTCTTAGAGCTCTTGTTCCTTCTTTCGATCTCCTTGACAAACGGAAGTAATTCTCCTTTTCGTGATCTTGTGTTGTGCATAAAGCTTTCTTCCTTCACCTAGATTGTCACAAAAGAAACAAAGAAGTGAGTAATCAATGTCATGAATTTAAATCTCAAATTTCGATCTAAAATATTGACTTAAACAACGCTCCCCGGCAGCGGCGCCATTTTGATAACGGTCTTTTTGCACGTCTAAAATGCGTATCGTTGTTTTAAAGTCCCATAATATCAAACAAGTTAATTATATGGTTGTATAGCAGAAAATAATAGATTCGTTCCACAGGGAGCTATTGCGTCAAAATAGGATTAAACTTCAGATCTTTAAAATAATTATTTAGAAGTTTCCAAAATTAATGAAAATTTGTGCAGAGATAGTTCTGAATATTATCAAATTTATCCTAAAATTTCAAACAATTTGGACAATGGAATAAAAAGTTATTAACGAATTACAATCAGGTCTCTGAAAAACAGTCCCCTGGAAACAGCAGGTTTTCAGTTTAAGTGACCGTTTTCAAAAATTCATATCAATTCGAATATTTCATGAAATTCTACAATTCAAAAAGTTCCCGAAACTAGAAATCAAGATCTATGAAATGAAAGAAACAATTTTGACTTTCGAGATCTAGAATGTACTGAATTAGGTTAAACAATAATATATACTGGATTTCTGAGTTAGTTTTCTAATTGAAGTTTTTAAATTAAGTTTGGTTCTAGATTTGTTTTGGAAAATAATTAAACTGAGATTAAGAGATTAAAGAGAAAAAGATCAAATTAAAAACTCAAATTAGAACAAAGATTTTTAGAATCAAACAAGTTATATTTACACAACAAATTCGAGAATTGAAAAGACTACACCTAAAACGAGAAGAAAGCTTCAACGTGATTAGAGGTACTCCTTCCTTGTGAGTGAACGATTGATGCTCGAATCGCTAGGAAGCTAGGAGATTGAGCGGTTTTCTCGTCTTGAAGAAGTCGACTTTCCCGGTTGAAGAAGGCTTCGAGACCGGAAATTAAGAACACGTTTTCACCGGATGAAGAAGGCTTCGAGTCCGGTTGTGGAGTCTCTTTTACGACTTGCTTAGATCTTTTCTCCAAATGAAGAAAGCTTGAATCTGGAGATGGAGGAAATTCCCGAATTAATGAAACTTGAGTGGTTCTTGAAAGTTCTTGAGAGTTCTTGAGAGTGCTTGGAGAGGGAGAGAGAGAGAGTGAAGAAGAAAGTGAGAGAGTCAAAAAAAGAGCCTCCTGCCCCATGGGCCCTTGGGGTCTATTTATAATGTCTTTGGAGCCTTCCCATTGGTCAAGAGATGGTTGAGAGGATTGAGGGTAGTTTGGTAATTGTAGGTGAGGAAGGTGGGCTGAATGGTGGTTATAGTGTGAGTGGTTTTCGTATAGAATTTGGTGTAGACTTTTGTGTGGTAGATTTCTTGCCTCCTTCTTCATACGTGTACCGAAATGGACAGTATAATATATCAATTTTATCGGCGCGAGGAGAGGAAGACAACTACACTGTTGGAATGCCAAAAACTTTCGTCCAAAAACCTAAAATTATCACTAAAACACACTTAGTGAAGAAATATTCTTGCAACCTTAAATATGAACAATTATATACACAAAGTTGTCATTTGGAAGAGCTAAAATCCCCAAATTATATACTAAAAATGTGCTTAATTTTCCTCTTATCAAAGATGTGGAGCATTGAAGATCATTCGAAGACTTGAAGATATTGAAGATTTTCTTGATCTCGAAATTGCAACAGGTAGAACCCAAATCTATGCAAACAAATTTGCAATTCATATTCTAAATTGATTATGAGTATTTCACAGAAATAACACTATCCGTCCGAACGGTTGCACGCATCCGATTTCTCCAATTAATATATCATGTTTGTGTTTTACTATGACTAAACCATGCAAATTTTAAATTGGTAATAAATCATGTATATATACATTAATGTCAATAAAACAAGTAAATATTAATATATTAATATATTAACTTTTATTGTCAATAAAAAATTGTATATTAGTAACACAAATAATGTCAATAATTTATTTTAAATATATCATTAGTAATGATAGTTTATGTTGTGAAGTCGATATGTTTTTATTGTCAAAATAATATATGTAATGTTATTACTAATTTTACAGTTAAGAAATAATTTGTATGGGACAATATGTTACTTACAATGATTATATTACTGTGTTTAACACTAATATATTTTTTTTCAGTATTAATATGTTATTTTTAGATATATCAATATACTGTCGTCGTTGTTAATAATAATAAATTTATATTATTCTAAATGTATATTATGATATTTTCAATTTTAATATAGCGTGTATTTTTATACTATCATATGGGAATTATGTGAAGCCAGAGCCACCCATTATTCCCGAGAAAAACAAAGATAAATCTCTGCTAATTAACCGGCTGTATTTTGTCGTTCCGAGAATATCTTTAGGATGCGTTTGGATGGCGATAAGTTAAGATTATCATGAGAATCACATTTCCCGGGAATGACATTATCGTGTTATTGGAATATTGTTGTTTCGATTGAAAATGTGCATTCCAAAGAATGCCAATATTCTTTGATTTAATCATTCATGAAATGATCATTATATCCTTGAGATACCTGAAATCATTTATATATTTTATATATTGATATCATCTACTATTTTGTATATTTTTTTAATGTTAAATTCAATATTATTATATAATATTATATCCAATCATTTATACTTCATTTTATGAATTGTTATTTAAATTAAATATAATTATAATCATACAAGCCCCAAGTAAATTATTTTTCTTAAAATAATCATAATTATATTATAATTATTTAATAATTGTGCTATATTTAATCTATAAAAACACACCCTTATTATACAAATGAAGGGTTATGCTTTATACTCTACAAAAAAAAGAGTGAAAGCTTTTTGGTGTATGAAAGAAAAACTCTCGTTTTAGTTTTGAGTTTTCAACGTACGCTCCAACAGAAACCGAGTTTTTGTATTTAATATTTGTCATGTTTTTCTTTTCATAACAGTTGATATCTATATATAGCAAATCTACAGAATTGCAAATTGTGTTAGTTTGTCAATAAAAAAATAAGAGTGGTGATGCATGTCTCCCTTAAATTTTTCTAGATTGATTGATGTGTTGGCGTCTGTATTAATGATGGTGGTAAACCATGACTATTTAATTTTTTCCATCCTATATAAGAAAAGAAAGTTAAAACAGATTGACCGTTTCACACATTATTAATTTATTAAATATTTTTAACAACTTTGTTTTCCACCATCTATAATTAATGAAATTTAAATCTATAAATTTGGAAAAAAAAGTTATTGGACTAAATCAATATACCATTTAACTTGTGTTAAAGGATACATGAATAAAACCATCATAAAAAGATAAACAAAAATATAATAATGAAAGTGAAAATAATAATTTCGCAAAAATTAGAAAACTAAAATAATAATATTTTTTTTTTTTTTTTTTAATATTGAAAATAAAATAATAAAAATGTGTTCAAATAAATATAACTTATCATGTGTTAAATTAAATAGAATAAAAATATTAAATAAAGCAAATTATTTAATGCATCTAATTTTTGGTTTACCACGTAATCAATGTGGTTTTCCTAGCTAATAAATACAGTTTGCCACATAATTTAAAATTTAATGCATTTATTATATATTGTCAACACATCAATGCATTAAAGGGATATTAGAGAGGACAAGTATAATTTTTCAAAACATAAATATAATTTGAGGAATTTCTTGTTTTCAATTTCTTTTTGACGGTTTATGCTTCTCTCTTTGCATTGCTTTTTGAAGAACTTCATCTTAAGGTATATCTCATCAAAACACCCAATCTCCATTGTCTTTTTTACCATCCATTAAATTTTTGCCAACTCATACACATTTACGTAATTAACCCTTAATTGGATTATTCATATCTTCATGGTGATACGATCTTTTGTCCTTTCGCTAATGGAATTTTTTTATTAATCTTTTATTGTTTCATTACAATTTAAGATTATCATCTCTTTCGATGATCAATTAAGATTGCTTATATCATTTTCTTGCCAAAAAAATTGAACCCACAATATTTCACAACATATGTTTTTGTGTCTCACACTCAATCAATTAGACTATAGACTCATTGATTTGTGTATAACATTAAATCAACAAACAACAATTAATAAAACTAAGCTAATTCATGGATAAAAACTTAAATTGTTTATTAATTTGTTATTTTGTCAGCGAATCTCTACTACAACTTGGTATGGATTGGGCAGAACTAAATGACGACCTTCTCTGCCTCATCTCGAAGAAGTTGGGGGACTTATGTAGTTTTTCTTGCTTTCGTTGTGTTTGCGAAAATTGGCGTTTAGCCATTGACCCTAGGGATCAGCCCGCACAACTTCCCTGGCTTCTCAAGAATGATTCGACCAGCGGAACTTTATCTAATTTCGTGTTCTATTCCCTTCAATCCAATAGAACTCACACTCTCCATATCCCCGAAGCAAAAAGATGTAATTTATTGGGGCGATCAAAACGGTATCTTATCATGCTCGACTATTCTACCAGGACGACATCATTCGTCAATCCATTGACCGGAACCCATTTTAATATCCCCGGTCTACCGGGTACGGATTTTCGAATTTATCGACATCCTATCTTTGTAGGTCCTAATCCAACAGGAGACGGTGACATATTTATACTGCATGGGTATGGAAAAAAAAAGAACATCTATTTTTGTGATATCGATGCAATATGACGGTAATGTGTTCACCAAGATGGTTGAAATGCATTTAAAAGGAATAGTTGCATATTATAAAGGAAGATTGTTCTCTTATCTTGATCATATCACGAAGGTTTTCGATGTAAAAAATGGAGATGAAGTATTAGAAATTCCATGTCCAAGAGTACATTATTTAAATTATTTAATTGAGGTGCGCGGTGATTTGCTTGGGTTATGGCTATATTGGTGGTACGGAACATATCAATGTGATATGTACCGGTTAGAGGAGGGCAGTGCAAACCCCTGTTGGGTGAAGACGACCAATGACATTGGCGACTACATGATTTTCTTGGATCCACTTAACGGTTTTTGTTTGAAAGCTAGTGATTTTGAAGGATTTACGGGTAATTGCATATATTTAATAAATGAAAAGGACGAACTTGTGCGGTATGACTTAAAAAACGGAAAGACGGAAATCCAATGTGATAATTGTCGAGCACCATGGTTCGTGCCTTGTTTGTACTAGCATGGACTCCTAGTTCCGTTTTGATATTATATATATACTTTTAAGTTTTTACATGTAATTAATATTTGTTTTTTGTTGCATTTAAACTAATTTCAATATAAGCACATATGTGTGTATAATATATAATTATATATTATTTTTGCATTGTATTTTTTTACATATTATCTTTAATAATTAAAATTATAGACATATTATGTATGAACCATGTGAAGGAATTACAGTTTATGACCAACGAAAAAATATACATATAAGGATAAATGAACAAGCATTCGTGAGAAAGATAAAATATACAATAATATTGTGCACAAGAAGCAAACATGAACTCTTTCGTTCGAACATAGTGCTTCATCCGTTCGAACGGAAGAAGTCGTGTGTGTGCAATATGATTGTACACATGACTTACAGAAGAAGTTCCGTTCGAACGGACTGATTATATTCGTATTTTTTTTTGGCATTGTCGTTTTGGCCACGTGAACGATAAACACATCTCTAGACTCCATAAAGATGTATGTGACCGGTCATGAGCACCAAGGCAAGAAGAAGCTACATGTACTTTGTTACGTTTACCGACGATTATATCAGATATGGCTATATCTACTTGATGTATCATAAAGCGGAATTTTTTTGTAAAGTCCAAATAATTTCAAAATGAAGTTCCAAATTAACTCGGCAAAACAATCAAAGCCCGTTGGGTGAAGACAGCTAATGACATTGGCGACTACATGATTTTCTTGCATCCATTTAATGATTTTTGTTTGAAAGCTAGTGATTTTGAAGGATTGTAACTGCATATATTACATATATCAAAAGCCGTATGACTTGAAAAACACAAAGATTGTGATAATTGTCGAGCAACATGGTTCGTGCCTTGTTTGTACTAGCATGGACTCCTTTTCCGTTTTGATATATATCTTAATTATACTATAGTACTAATGTTAAACATTAATGGGCTTTTTTTACCCTCTTCCACGTTTCTCTTCTCTCTACCGTGCGATTTATTCTTTTACAGCCCTTCGATCAGAGTAAAAAGCACGCCGCAATAAACCTAGCGAGCGTCGTTGCTTTCTCATTCACGCTCGACGAACAAAAAAGAACAAAAAAATAGTGCTCACGAAACCCTACGCGAACGGCTACGCTTCTGGCGATGGTGCTGCGACTGGCTACTGGCGATTTTGGCTGCGACTGCTGACTCGCCAACGAGCCCTAGACGGACAGCGACGAACCTCTTGGCTCCTGTTCTTTCGGTCAGTTTCGAGTCTTTAAATGTATTTTGCAATTTCTAAGGTTTTGTTCTTTATATTTGGTCCAGATTCGTTCTTAGTTTTAGGGTTTTTCGTGCCTGTGGTTTTTAATGCCTTTTTAGTGTTCTTAGGTCTAGGGTTTTCCTAAGAACAATTCTTTGCTTTCGAATTTGTTTGGTCTTGCCTGTGATTTCGTCTTTGCATTTATGATTTGTTATATTGATGGTATTAATTTCTGATATTCTGCCAGCTTGGTGCTTTTTCGCTTTCCAGTCGTGATTAAATCAATTTTTCGTTATTTCTGCTGACAAAACAGTTGGGTTTAAATCCACACTTCGTTTAATTGGCAATTGATTTGTCTTGAAAATGGGGTCAATTTGTTTAATTTGAGTCGATTTGATTGAATTGTTTTGCTAATTGGAAGTCAAATGATTGATTCGAAAAAAAATCAGATATTTATGCTTAATTGGGTTTAATTGACGGATACAAAATGACATCCTTGTTGGTTAATTCTAACCTAGAGGGGGGTAAATTTGGCAATCTAACTTACACTTAGTTTAGATTTAAACCTAATTTACGGTGCGGAATAAATAATAATTTAGATGATAAAGATGATACCGTACAAACACTTTGACACAAGATGTTTGTTTACGAAGTTCGGTAGGTGGTTGCTTTGTAGCTTTAACTCACCCTTTACTCGCTTAATTGACCGACTCAATTATTTGCGAGTACCTACGTCTCCGGGAATGCCTTGTGCCTCTTTTTGGCTTTCGATTGAATTCCAACTCAACTCGATTACAAGGATTTGCCTAGATCGATTTACACGCTTCTATCGATCTATAGCTTAGGCTCTTTACAATTTGTTGCACTAGCCTATTACACTTTTTCACTAATCGAGCTACAACGTGATCGGTCACGTGGGTGGGATACGATTAGTGGAGAATATCGAAGGTAGATCAACGATCTAAAGAGGTTTCTCAAGCTATCAATGGATATAGATAATCACAGCTTAGGGTTTCTCTCTTTTTAGGTTTGAATGTTTTAAAGTGAAGGGTTGGGAGAGAGAGACCCATGAAGGATTCTATTTATACTCTCTATAGAAATCCTTCAGAAAACTTGTAGTGCGTTCGAACGCATACAGTCCGTTCAGAACGCACTTGAAGTTTGCACTAGCCGTTTCAAAATAACGTGCAAGTACATCTTGGGTCCGTTCGAACGGACAATGTCCGTTCGTAACGGACTCAATTATACATAGCATTTTGCGTTCACAGGAACAAGAGTCCGTTCAACGCACTGAAAAGTGGGTGAACGGATTCCAGGTTGTCCGTTCGAACGCACATGTGTGTTCGTTCGAACGCACACATCCCTGTGACATTTTCCGTTCACAGGAAGGATTGTCCGTTCAACGCACTCAGAAGGTGGGTGAACGGATTATAATTGTCCGTTCGAACGGACATGATTGTTCGTTCGAACGCACACATCCCTGTGACACGTTTGGTTCTAATCAAGGTTTAAAGTTTTGATATGTGGCAAGTCCGTTCTGAACGGACTTTGAGTTCGTTCAGAACGCACTTCCTGCTTGACTGAACTCTTTGTTATTTTGAACATGATTTTACTTGAGTTCTACTAGGTTTGTACCTATGGTTTATTTGTGGCGTATCCCACTCACGGAAGGCTTCAACATCTTGAGTCTTGATGTATTCCAATGGCCTTCCTTGTGTTCTTCTTTTCTTGTTTATCTTGAGACTTCATGTCCTGATTCTTGATGTAATCCAATGAAGTCCTCCTTCACAAGTCCTCCTTCATCTTCGTATCGTACCTATGTTGTCCTGCACTTTTCTGGATGTATACATTAGTAATGACAGTGTTTTGAAATAATCAAACTATCAGGAAATTTGAACCAACAAACTCCCCCTTTTGATTAATTTCAAAACACTGTCGGTTTGGAGAGTTTCACCATTTAGTTGAGAACTTTCCGTACGATCGTTTCTCCCCCATTTTGAAAGAGATCAAAAGGGCCAAGGAGACTTCATCAACGGAAGGCTCCCCCTAAATGCGAGCTCCCCCTCAAAGAATGAATCGATGAATGTATGAGCTCGTAAATATGATCAAATTCTTTTGTTTTGAATGATGACAGTCTTTTCAAATTTAGCGGATGAAAATACAACAGTTTTTGTGTGTGCGTTCCGAACGGAAAAAGTGGTGCGTTCGAACGCACTTGCATCTGGACTGATAGAAATTTCACACAATTTATACTGATGAGTGTATGACCACTAAACCAAAATAGGATAGTAAAATAAATGCACAAGTTTATGCTACTGACATAATACCATAATTATTCATCAAACATAATTATTCAATAGACCTAATTGTTCAATCATACCAACACACATCAAAGTTTTGATAAGTTCTCACATACTCTCATGTATACTCAAGACTTAGACATAATATATCATAATACGACACACCACACAACACAACCAAAGTTGATCACAATTCATTTGGCTCGGGTTAGGAATTTAAGACGGACGGTGGGGAGAAGGTGGAGCTTGCTCCTGAGATTCATGGTGCGTTCCGAACCGGTTCTCAAGATGAACATAAAGATCGGCAAATTGACGATCCACGTTCTCAAGCATCCGTGCTTCAGATACACGAAACGCATCATGCATTGCTCTTCCGTGTTGCTCCATGCGCTCATCCATTTCGTCGAGCATCTCCTTCACATAGGCAAACTTCTTATCATCCCGTTCCGTTTGGGCATTTGAGGACTCCCCCCTCCCCACATTCCTCTTTCGTTTGGGAGCCGGTTCTTCACCGCTTTCATCGGTATTGGCTGGGTCTACGTTGTCCTCTTCCTCGTCCAAGGTGTTACCCTTTGTCCACCGGGTAGGATCGCGGGGAAGGTGATACGCCACCGCATCCTTTGCGGAGTCAATAATCCATCCGAGGATGCTAGGCGAATACCGATATCCAAAACGTCGGAGGTTTGCATCAGATGAGAGGTTGATTGGTGATTTCGGTCGAAAATCCCAATCGCTCAGTGGTATCTCAATCCCTTGGAGTTCCAACATACGGGCAATCAATGTTCCGTATGGTAAGGACGCGTTCTTATGACTCATTACACTTTCCATGTGGCTTGTGATGAGAAAGGGCACGTGGATTGGTAGTTGATCCTTGTACCACATGCGATGCAAAAGTATAATATCCCGATGTTCGAGATTCATCTTAAATTTTTCTGAGGGAGTGAGAATGTTATTACCGATGGCCCAGATAAACTGTTCATGAGCGGCCAAGTGAGATGCCCCTTGCCCAGGTTTGATACCCGTGATGGCAGCTTCGATTCTCGCCTTGCGAGTGTCGTAGATTTTCTCTCCGTCGTCCCTGAGTCCGAGCAGAACTCTCAAGTTTTTGATAGAGATTTCGACATCTTCATCGAGGATGTATGACGTTACCTTTTCTTTGTCATGGTGGAATTCAGCGTTTGCGTAGAATAGTCGCGTGATTACATCATAAGATTTGTCGGTTAGGCATGCTAGATTTGCGAATCCCCATTGACGTTCGATTTCCTCGACTTTGTCGAGGAGGTGATGTATGTTTGGCGGAAAATCGTAGTAGTAGCATGGAGCAATTGGTCTCTTGGATACCCATTCATGGAAGAGGATACCAGCCTCCTGAGTTCGAAACAGATGCTCATTGTTTGGGTCAGAGAAATCGTAGTCACTTTGAATGCGTTCTTCAAGAGTAGGCTTCTTGGCCGTTTGCTTCATTCTTCGTTGAGCGTTCGAACTCTCGCCTACTATCTTCTTCCCCATAGCCTTGGCTTTCGATCTCGAGTTTGAGGCGTCCATGGCTGTCGTTGAAGATTTTAGTTTTTCTGAGAGAGAGTTTTGGAAGAGAGAGAGTTTTGGAAGAGAAACAAGGAGAGAGAATGAAGGGGGGGCTAAGTAACTGATGAAATCGTTGTTGGGGAATATCCCCGGCCCCGGGCCCGCGCAGCGGATATGTAGGCCCGGTCCGGTTCCCCGATTCCCTAGATCACGCCATGACTTCGAGGGTACGATGCGAATAGAAGGATAGATCTATACCAGCGTGAAATTGATCACGCACGAAGGGTTGATCGCCGCCTTCTATCTCCTGTCACGTTGGTGACAATTCGCGCGTCCCATACCACGCGTCTTTCACCGTTCGTTGACCGTCTTCTCACTCCTTGAGTCGATCACAATCCAAGAGCCACAATTGTCGCTCCTCTACTTGTATCCACCGTGAGTCGCAAGACGTCGGTCGCGGATGCACCTGCCTAGACGATGCACCGGCGAACTTGCTCGATCTAATCGATTCTCTATTACTCGAGAAACTCCTTTCTCGATTTCTCTCTCTTCGCACCCTTTCACTCACTAAAGATCAAATCTGAATTTGCTCTTTTTCTTGTGTATATTGGGCAGAATAATCACTTGCTTAGAATGATTCAACTGAATTCCATGTTGAAGATGAGAGAGAAAATCCTATTTATACCTAATAGGATAAGGATTAGCCAAAAGGCATGTATATCCAATATACACCCTTTCACACAGAAAACTGTATGAACCTGTTCAGTATTCTGTCCAGACGAAATTGATAAATTTCTCTGACAGAAAATCAACCAACACGAAAGTTGTAGATAATCTTATTATCTACACAACCCAATTTGGCCCAGCCCAATTGGAGTTCGTATGCAAAAGTTATGACTGTTTTACTAACTGTTTGTCATACTGTTGCACCCTTTTGGTATTTCACAGAAACGACACTTATACTTCGTTCATATGAAATATATTTCTATATGAAGGTTGTAGATAATCTCATTATCTATCTAACCCAATTTGAACCATTCTAATTGGATTTTCCCACTGAAAGTTATGGCCACGAATGTACGACTACATTCGTTTATCCTTGTGTACACTTTTACGGTTGATCCGAAACTGTATTTCTTTCAGTCTCCCACTCAATTTCAGATCTACCTAAAAGGTACTCATGCATATCCAATACGCACGATTTTAGAGAATATAGCTCGCGTATCAAATACCAAGCTATGCACATCCAATGTGCCGATTTTATGATCAAGCCCGACTTAGTACGACTCGTTGTGTGACCATGTAGGTTCGACTTAACGATGGCAGTAGGTTGTTTCCAATGCCTACAAGCTCATGAGCGGGATCTAGTCACTCCATCATAGCTACCCATGTTAAACGAAAAATGATTGTGATCATTGTGCCTATCTCGAATAGCGGTTACTAGTTCTCTTGTTTACGATATCCGTTAATCAAAAGGCATGGTAATAGTCATCCTTATAATTTGATTAACTACACTTATTCCCCGATTCCGAGTTGAGTTAACAAATTTCAATCGATATTAACCATTAATATCATTGACCGTGGCCACGGTTTTCGTTAATCGACTCATCGAGCGGCGCCTAAGAGATATCTCTTCCTTTCGGAATAAACAATTCCTATCTTGGAGACTCACATTGAATTCCGTGTTTCGGACAATACCCAATGATGACCCTTTTAACTCCCTGTTACGGTGAGCGTAAGATCATATCAAAGCATTGTGTTACGCACGTAACGCAATCAATGATCCCCTCAAGTATGAAGAATCTAAAACCCCATCCGTCGCAAGTCCATCTATAATGACTAAACCATGTCATGGTCTCGCGGCTTCGGTCATATCCAATACATGTAACCTAACATATATCTACGTTCCCGATTCGACAAACTCCTTTGTCCCATGATTAGCAAAACATAATCATCTCCTCGGCAAACGTACTAGTGTACGCGTTCAGTCTATTCCCTTGTAATAGTAATGCTTCTCTCTTAAGCAAACTGACCCGCGACTAGGGATGTTTAGAAATGACACTTTAAGTGTGACGGTTTCGCTGCACATGGTCCTCAACCATGTCGACGTCCACACAAGTTCAAATCAAGGTTCATGTAACAATCATATTACACAACCCAGCACACAGTTTTCATATAAGGTGAATGCATATTAATTTAAGTAAACAAAAATTTTAAAAGGGATGCATTCATATGGACTAAGTATTTGGGTGATACAACGTTTACCTATGGGTATCTCCATACCCATAACCTGCGAGGACTATCGTATTAGATAACTACACTCTACTCTCTTCTTCCTCCTCTAGGTATCTCCATACCCATAGTCATCGCATGACAGTCACGCGCGACTAGAGAGAGCGGTTTTGTAAACGGGTCCGCACGTTCCCGCTAGTGTTAATCTTCTGCAGGATTGGAACATTTCCAATACCTACGATCACATCGTTTCGCAAAATTTCATGGATCAATGAAATTTTCTGAGTATTTGCTAGAAGTGGTTGTGACCTCGGCATTTTTGGCTTGTACTATTGCGTTTCACGCAATAAACAACCATAAATCCGATAACTCGTGGCTACGAGAGTTTGGTCATGTTTCCTTGATCCAAACCACTTCCTTTTGCGATTAATAACCGCAATATACTCGCCACCGTAAATAGAATCATAAACTATTGGTCTTGTGGAACCTTTCCACATAACCGTGTTTTCATTTAAGCAAAACATGTACACACTTTGTGATCGAAAGTCGTGCTACATATTTGGACGTGCTTAATCTTTGGAAACTGTTGTTGTTATAACTCTTTATAACCAACACGTCCTCCACACCATTATAGATAAAAATCCTGAATTCTTTCGCAAAGTATTCAAGGATAACATTCACCGCTATAAATACAGATTCCAATGGGTTTAAATATACATAACCATTATGTATATAAATGTATAACCATTATACATTCACAAGAGTTAGTCTTATGTAATAGAATTACATTCAAACTCATGTGATTCCCATGAATTTATTGATGGTAAATTAGACGACTTATGTGTACGACGTATAGCCACATACATATCATGACAGATATAATAGATCCTAACATCAAATGTAAGGCATAATATTATTACTTTTCGCGCTGCTTGATGTCTCACATCGAGCCTTTGAAAATTTCTGTCATTCGACATTTTGATTTTAACTCCTCCAAGGAGTTTACATGTTGAAAACCAATTTCAACAATATGACGATATATGTGCTATAACATAGAACGAGGAACTTCTTAGATCTATTCTATAGATCTTCACGCTTATTTCCTAAGCGGTCTCGCCTAAATCCTTTGTCGTTACAAGAAATATAATGCGGCTCCCACTAACCTTCATGTGTACACAAAGTTTTTATTCGTTCCGACAATTTTATAACAGTTTATAACATCGTCAAAACGAATATTCCAATTCCGAGAAGCTTTCTCTAATCCATCATATGGATCGTTAAAGCGTGCATATCTTATTCCAATTCTTATGAATCGACAAAACCGTAAGGTTGTGTCAAGTACACATCCTTTAATAAAATTTCTGTTAAGAAATTCGGTTTTGACATCCATCTTGCCACATCACATAGTCATAATACGCGATTATGGCAAGCATAATTTCGAGAATAGGAAAGCATGGCAACATGCGAAAACGTTTCTTCATAGTCCGACTATGAATTGCATGAAACTCTTCGCAAAAAGCCTCGCTTTATATATATATGCGTATTTCTATCCATGTAGGTTCTTCATCTTGAAAAACCTACTCATATTTCACGGGTCTAACCCAGAAAGTGATGAAATCAAGTTCTGAACTTGATAATTTACATGGATCGAATCTCAGATTTCATACCATGTCATGTGGAATCAACTTTTCATAGCATCCTTGTAGGATATCGAATCATCATATGATTTCGATCTATCATCATTAGCCACGATAAATCCGTATTTACCGGCTTATGATATAGCCTACTTGATCTACGAAAAATTCCTTTGTGTGTTCGACTTGCGTTCATCAATTCTTGATGAAGCCATGTCAACTTTCATCGGTACAATGTTCATTTTCAGATCTCGAACTCTTTCGAGATTTATTCTACTCCCACTAGCCCGCATAGAGATAAATGACACCAAGTTCCAAACTTGTGCTCATCTAGTCCTCCTCCAAGAAGGCATCTCTTCGAGCCACGAAAATCTCATTTTCATAGGGACGTTAGAACTAATACCCTTTAGTTTCCTTAAGGATAAACGAACAATTTCCAGATTTGGGATTGAGTTTAACCGAAACAAATTTCGAAATATACTCACATCCTCAAATATGTACAAATGACAACTTCGGAACCATTCCGATCCATATCTCATATGGCGTTTTTGTACCGATTAGAAGGTTTATGGTCAATATCTTATATGCAACCATTCATTAGTGCCGCTGTCTCAAGGGCGTATCCCCAAAACATTTTTGGGAGATCCTATTGGCTTATCATTTATCGAACCATGTCCAACATGCGTTCATTTCCTCTTTTCGGACACATCTCAATGTTCCAAATGAAGACAATCGTGAAACGATTCCACAATCATAAATGATCATCAATATTCATAACTCAAATATCGCCTCTTCGATCCTATCGAAAGGTTTAGCTCAAATACTCGCCTTCTCGATCCTATCGAAAAGCTTTGATTTTCTTGCTTAGTTGATTTCGTATTTCGTTTTTGAAACTCTTTGAACCTTTCAAAAGTCTCCGTTTCAGCACGCATTAAATAGATGTTTTCATATCTACTTTAACCGTCCATAAACGTAACAAAATACCGATAGCCTCCTCTTGCCTCGGAACTTATCGGAACATCATATGTAAATATAATTTCCAATAATTCGTTGGATCTTTCTCCAACTTTGGAGAATGATGCCCTTTGTCGTCTTGCCTAATAAATAAGTATCACATTAATCAATCGAATCTAATTCGAATGATTCTAGCAATCCATCATATGGAATCTAGATACGCGAATCTCGTTTATATGGCCAAGACGGCAATGCCAAAAGAAGCAATCAACTTCTAGGTTTAATCCTCCTCGGATTTCACCATTCTTTGAGTCACTAGTTTGGACAACTCCTTGTCCGAACTCTCTGATTGGAAAACATTTTCCCAAAATACCCTTAGACATACATTTCTTTCGATCCCGATTTTGAATTACAAGGACATCCACGCATCTTAATGCATTGGATTCCTCGGATACTCCAAGCATCTCCAATTCAATTTTAAATCGCATCTCATGCAATTCAGGGATCGACTTATCTATCGAATGCATATGATATTCGGTCACAAAGATCAAATCTCGTACCATCAACACACGAGTGTTAATCAAAGACCCATAAGGCGTCTCAAAATTAACCTTCTCTTTGAGCCGCATTGAGTCATTCAACGCGCTCTAGCTCTTGAAACTATTTCATGAGCGTTGTGTTTTACTTTCATATACACCCGAATTCTCAAAACAGTTTTGAGAAATTTGCGTCTATACATGCCACCACAAGGCACGTAATATTGTTCGATTCCTTCTTAAGTTTATCGAACCCGGCTTTCTCTAAAGCCAAAGCCTCGAGCCCCGAATCTACCATTTCCGTGTCCAACACGTTCCTTTAAGTCTAAGAACTATTCTTTGACTATCAAGGTGAATAACGATAATTCCGGCCCAAAAGCCATCTATCATATCGATCTAATCGATATATTTGGTGTTGCTTGAAAACATAATTCTAAACGGATGATGAAGATTAACTCCTAACCGTGCGTACTTAATCTATATGCTTATATGATGAATATATGATAGTGTTATTTTATCGAATCGATAACCCTCATACCGATACGGGACTCCAAGTCCATAACACTCAAGACCCATATTTTACGATCCTCCCATAAGTGACTATGGCCGACAAATGAGATCTCGATATTTTAGGTAGGATTATATCCAATCGCATCCAATGCGACTCTTGAACCGTTATAAGATTTCGGTGATGAATCGTATCCAATACAATTCCAGTTCCGTGTGTGCATCCTATCTATGCCCCGAACTCCAATCGGATTGGCTTGGACGGTTAAGTCACAACCATATCCATCGTATCGTTCAATTGAACTACTCACGTGCCCGACTATGGCCTGAAACCACGTGAATCCCCAATTAACGCTTACCACCCGCACCAATATATACAATAGTACGTGCCCGACTATGGCCTGAAACCACGCACTATGTCATATCAATCTCGATGGTTGTGGATATGGAAGGCATTTCCATGACTTAAATATTATGAGGGATCATGCCATTGCATGTTTCTAAATTCGTGACATAATCCAATTATATCACTATCACAAGATTTTCTATATGCATATGATTTTATATGGGAGTCTAATTATTCTAAATAATTATCTAATAATATGCTAGTATGATTGATGCCGATCAAATCGATATAAAGAACTCAAAATTCCAAGTTGTGTAGCCAAAGTTATCACGAAAACAAAATCAGCAACCAGAAACCAGTCCGTTGTAACGCAACATAGTCCGTTACAACGGACCTCCAGTATACTTGGCACTCCGTTACAACGGAAGTCCAGTCCGTTACAACGCTATTTATTTCGGAGTTTGGCCAAATTTTGCCAGAAACATGTCCGTTACAACGCAACATAGGTCCGTTACAACGCTATTTTCTGCAAACCTTCGTCCAAATTTCCAGAGACCAGTCCGTTACAACGCAGCATTCAGTCCGTTGCAACGGACCAACTGCATAGAGCTCCGTTACAACGGACCCAGTCCGTTACAACGGACTCCAATAGACACCCTAGGCATCCCCGCAACCTCGTATCAGATACAAGGTCCGTTACAACGGACTCCAAGTCCGTTACAACGGAATATGCAGTTTTCACGGTCCTCCTCACACCCCCGCATCCTATACAGGGTCCGTTACAACGGACACCAAGTCCGTTATAACGGAATATGTGTTTTTTCGAAAAATTCTCAATTTCCTATACAAGGTCCGTTATAACGGACTATGCGATTTTTGAACTGCTGTTTTCGCTCGTTTCCAAAACGATCAATCATGAAATCTTTTCATGATTATTCCTAGATACTCTCAATCAACTATTGATCGATCTCTAGCGAATTTCACTTGTGATTTTAATGGAATTTGACATTCTAAATATGTAACATCATGCAAACGGGTACGAACTTTGATAACCCGTGCGTATATCTAATATACGACTATGATTCGACCCTCGAATCGATGGCGATCGCTCTGATACCACTGTTGGGGAATATCCCCGGCCCCGGGCCCGCGCAGCGGATATGTAGGCCCGGTCCGGTTCCCCGATTCCCTAGATCACGCCATGACTTCGAGGGTACGATGCGAATAGAAGGATAGATCTATACCAGCGTGAAATTGATCACGCACGAAGGGTTGATCGCCGCCTTCTATCTCCTGTCACGTTGGTGACAATTCGCGCGTCCCATACCACGCGTCTTTCACCGTTCGTTGACCGTCTTCTCACTCCTTGAGTCGATCACAATCCAAGAGCCACAATTGTCGCTCCTCTACTTGTATCCACCGTGAGTCGCAAGACGTCGGTCGCGGATGCACCTGCCTAGACGATGCACCGGCGAACTTGCTCGATCTAATCGATTCTCTATTACTCGAGAAACTCCTTTCTCGATTTCTCTCTCTTCGCACCCTTTCACTCACTAAAGATCAAATCTGAATTTGCTCTTTTTCTTGTGTATATTGGGCAGAATAATCACTTGCTTAGAATGATTCAACTGAATTCCATGTTGAAGATGAGAGAGAAAATCCTATTTATACCTAATAGGATAAGGATTAGCCAAAAGGCATGTATATCCAATATACACCCTTTCACACAGAAAACTGTATGAACCTGTTCAGTATTCTGTCCAGACGAAATTGATAAATTTCTCTGACAGAAAATCAACCAACACGAAAGTTGTAGATAATCTTATTATCTACACAACCCAATTTGGCCCAGCCCAATTGGAGTTCGTATGCAAAAGTTATGACTGTGTTACTAACTGTTTGTCATACTGTTGCACCCTTTTGGTATTTCACAGAAACGACACTTATACTTCGTTCATATGAAATATATTTCTATATGAAGGTTGTAGATAATCTCATTATCTATCTAACCCAATTTGAACCATTCTAATTGGATTTTCCCACTGAAAGTTATGGCCACGAATGTACGACTACATTCGTTTATCCTTGTGTACACTTTTACGGTTGATCCGAAACTGTATTTCTTTCAGTCTCCCACTCAATTTCAGATCTACCTAAAAGGTACTCATGCATATCCAATACGCACGATTTTAGAGAATATAGCTCGCGTATCAAATACCAAGCTATGCACATCCAATGTGCCGATTTTATGATCAAGCCCGACTTAGTACGACTCGTTGTGTGACCATGTAGGTTCGACTTAACGATGGCAGTAGGTTGTTTCCAATGCCTACAAGCTCATGAGCGGGATCTAGTCACTCCATCATAGCTACCCATGTTAAACGAAAAATGATTGTGATCATTGTGCCTATCTCGAATAGCGGTTACTAGTTCTCTTGTTTACGATATCCGTTAATCAAAAGGCATGGTAATAGTCATCCTTATAATTTGATTAACTACACTTATTCCCCGATTCCGAGTTGAGTTAACAAATTTCAATCGATATTAACCATTAATATCATTGACCGTGGCCACGGTTTTCGTTAATCGACTCATCGAGCGGCGCCTAAGAGATATCTCTTCCTTTCGGAATAAACAATTCCTATCTTGGAGACTCACATTGAATTCCGTGTTTCGGACAATACCCAATGATGACCCTTTTAACTCCCTGTTACGGTGAGCGTAAGATCATATCAAAGCATTGTGTTACGCACGTAACGCAATCAATGATCCCCTCAAGTATGAAGAATCTAAAACCCCATCCGTCGCAAGTCCATCTATAATGACTAAACCATGTCATGGTCTCGCGGCTTCGGTCATATCCAATACATGTAACCTAACATATATCTACGTTCCCGATTCGACAAACTCCTTTGTCCCATGATTAGCAAAACATAATCATCTCCTCGGCAAACGTACTAGTGTACGCGTTCAGTCTATTCCCTTGTAATAGTAATGCTTCTCTCTTAAGCAAACTGACCCGCGACTAGGGATGTTTAGAAATGACACTTTAAGTGTGACGGTTTCGCTGCACATGGTCCTCAACCATGTCGACGTCCACACAAGTTCAAATCAAGGTTCATGTAACAATCATATTACACAACCCAGCACACAGTTTTCATATAAGGTGAATGCATATTAATTTAAGTAAACAAAAATTTTAAAAGGGATGCATTCATATGGACTAAGTATTTGGGTGATACAACGTTTACCTATGGGTATCTCCATACCCATAACCTGCGAGGACTATCGTATTAGATAACTACACTCTACTCTCTTCTTCCTCCTCTAGGTATCTCCATACCCATAGTCATCGCATGACAGTCACGCGCGACTAGAGAGAGCGGTTTTGTAAACGGGTCCGCACGTTCCCGCTAGTGTTAATCTTCTGCAGGATTGGAACATTTCCAATACCTACGATCACATCGTTTCGCAAAATTTCATGGATCAATGAAATTTTCTGAGTATTTGCTAGAAGTGGTTGTGACCTCGGCATTTTTGGCTTGTACTATTGCGTTTCACGCAATAAACAACCATAAATCCGATAACTCGTGGCTACGAGAGTTTGGTCATGTTTCCTTGATCCAAACCACTTCCTTTTGCGATTAATAACCGCAATATACTCGCCACCGTAAATAGAATCATAAACTATTGGTCTTGTGGAACCTTTCCACATAACCGTGTTTTCATTTAAGCAAAACATGTACACACTTTGTGATCGAAAGTCGTGCTACATATTTGGACGTGCTTAATCTTTGGAAACTGTTGTTGTTATAACTCTTTATAACCAACACGTCCTCCACACCATTATAGATAAAAATCCTGAATTCTTTCGCAAAGTATTCAAGGATAACATTCACCGCTATAAATACAGATTCCAATGGGTTTAAATATACATAACCATTATGTATATAAATGTATAACCATTATACATTCACAAGAGTTAGTCTTATGTAATAGAATTACATTCAAACTCATGTGATTCCCATGAATTTATTGATGGTAAATTAGACGACTTATGTGTACGACGTATAGCCACATACATATCATGACAGATATAATAGATCCTAACATCAAATGTAAGGCATAATATTATTACTTTTCGCGCTGCTTGATGTCTCACATCGAGCCTTTGAAAATTTCTGTCATTCGACATTTTGATTTTAACTCCTCCAAGGAGTTTACATGTTGAAAACCAATTTCAACAATATGACGATATATGTGCTATAACATAGAACGAGGAACTTCTTAGATCTATTCTATAGATCTTCACGCTTATTTCCTAAGCGGTCTCGCCTAAATCCTTTGTCGTTACAAGAAATATAATGCGGCTCCCACTAACCTTCATGTGTACACAAAGTTTTTATTCGTTCCGACAATTTTATAACAGTTTATAACATCGTCAAAACGAATATTCCAATTCCGAGAAGCTTTCTCTAATCCATCATATGGATCGTTAAAGCGTGCATATCTTATTCCAATTCTTATGAATCGACAAAACCGTAAGGTTGTGTCAAGTACACATCCTTTAATAAAATTTCTGTTAAGAATATTCGGTTTTGACATCCATCTTGCCACATCACATAGTCATAATACGCGATTATGGCAAGCATAATTTCGAGAATAGGAAAGCATGGCAACATGCGAAAACGTTTCTTCATAGTCCGACTATGAATTGCATGAAACTCTTCGCAAAAAGCCTCGCTTTATATATATATGCGTATTTCTATCCATGTAGGTTCTTCATCTTGAAAAACCTACTCATATTTCACGGGTCTAACCCAGAAAGTGATGAAATCAAGTTCTGAACTTGATAATTTACATGGATCGAATCTCAGATTTCATACCATGTCATGTGGAATCAACTTTTCATAGCATCCTTGTAGGATATCGAATCATCATATGATTTCGATCTATCATCATTAGCCACGATAAATCCGTATTTACCGGCTTATGATATAGCCTACTTGATCTACGAAAAATTCCTTTGTGTGTTCGACTTGCGTTCATCAATTCTTGATGAAGCCATGTCAACTTTCATCGGTACAATGTTCATTTTCAGATCTCGAACTCTTTCGAGATTTATTCTACTCCCACTAGCCCGCATAGAGATAAATGACACCAAGTTCCAAACTTGTGCTCATCTAGTCCTCCTCCAAGAAGGCATCTCTTCGAGCCACGAAAATCTCATTTTCATAGGGACGTTAGAACTAATACCCTTTAGTTTCCTTAAGGATAAACGAACAATTTCCAGATTTGGGATTGAGTTTAACCGAAACAAATTTCGAAATATACTCACATCCTCAAATATGTACAAATGACAACTTCGGAACCATTCCGATCCATATCTCATATGGCGTTTTTGTACCGATTAGAAGGTTTATGGTCAATATCTTATATGCAACCATTCATTAGTGCCGCTGTCTCAAGGGCGTATCCCCAAAACATTTTTGGGAGATCCTATTGGCTTATCATTTATCGAACCATGTCCAACATGCGTTCATTTCCTCTTTTCGGACACATCTCAATGTTCCAAATGAAGACAATCGTGAAACGATTCCACAATCATAAATGATCATCAATATTCATAACTCAAATATCGCCTCTTCGATCCTATCGAAAGGTTTAGCTCAAATACTCGCCTTCTCGATCCTATCGAAAAGCTTTGATTTTCTTGCTTAGTTGATTTCGTATTTCGTTTTTGAAACTCTTTGAACCTTTCAAAAGTCTCCGTTTCAGCACGCATTAAAAAGATGTTTTCATATCTACTTTAACCGTCCATAAACGTAACAAAATACCGATAGCCTCCTCTTGCCTCGGAACTTATCGGAACATCATATGTAAATATAATTTCCAATAATTCGTTGGATCTTTCTCCAACTTTGGAGAATGATGCCCTTTGTCGTCTTGCCTAATAAATAAGTATCACATTAATCAATCGAATCTAATTCGAATGATTCTAGCAATCCATCATATGGAATCTAGATACGCGAATCTCGTTTATATGGCCAAGACGGCAATGCCAAAAGAAGCAATCAACTTCTAGGTTTAATCCTCCTCGGATTTCACCATTCTTTGAGTCACTAGTTTGGACAACTCCTTGTCCGAACTCTCTGATTGGAAAACATTTTCCCAAAATACCCTTAGACATACATTTCTTTCGATCCCGATTTTGAATTACAAGGACATCCACGCATCTTAATGCATTGGATTCCTCGGATACTCCAAGCATCTCCAATTCAATTTTAAATCGCATCTCATGCAATTCAGGGATCGACTTATCTATCGAATGCATATGATATTCGGTCACAAAGATCAAATCTCGTACCATCAACACACGAGTGTTAATCAAAGACCCATAAGGCGTCTCAAAATTAACCTTCTCTTTGAGCCGCATTGAGTCATTCAACGCGCTCTAGCTCTTGAAACTATTTCATGAGCGTTGTGTTTTACTTTCATATACACCCGAATTCTCAAAACAGTTTTGAGAAATTTGCGTCTATACATGCCACCACAAGGCACGTAATATTGTTCGATTCCTTCTTAAGTTTATCGAACCCGGCTTTCTCTAAAGCCAAAGCCTCGAGCCCCGAATCTACCATTTCCGTGTCCAACACGTTCCTTTAAGTCTAAGAACTATTCTTTGACTATCAAGGTGAATAACGATAATTCCGGCCCAAAAGCCATCTATCATATCGATCTAATCGATATATTTGGTGTTGCTTGAAAACATAATTCTAAACGGATGATGAAGATTAACTCCTAACCGTGCGTACTTAATCTATATGCTTATATGATGAATATATGATAGTGTTATTTTATCGAATCGATAACCCTCATACCGATACGGGACTCCAAGTCCATAACACTCAAGACCCATATTTTACGATCCTCCCATAAGTGACTATGGCCGACAAATGAGATCTCGATATTTTAGGTAGGATTATATCCAATCGCATCCAATGCGACTCTTGAACCGTTATAAGATTTCGGTGATGAATCGTATCCAATACAATTCCAGTTCCGTGTGTGCATCCTATCTATGCCCCGAACTCCAATCGGATTGGCTTGGACGGTTAAGTCACAACCATATCCATCGTATCGTTCAATTGAACTACTCACGTGCCCGACTATGGCCTGAAACCACGTGAATCCCCAATTAACGCTTACCACCCGCACCAATATATACAATAGTACGTGCCCGACTATGGCCTGAAACCACGCACTATGTCATATCAATCTCGATGGTTGTGGATATGGAAGGCATTTCCATGACTTAAATATTATGAGGGATCATGCCATTGCATGTTTCTAAATTCGTGACATAATCCAATTATATCACTATCACAAGATTTTCTATATGCATATGATTTTATATGGGAGTCTAATTATTCTAAATAATTATCTAATAATATGCTAGTATGATTGATGCCGATCAAATCGATATAAAGAACTCAAAATTCCAAGTTGTGTAGCCAAAGTTATCACGAAAACAAAATCAGCAACCAGAAACCAGTCCGTTGTAACGCAACATAGTCCGTTACAACGGACCTCCAGTATACTTGGCACTCCGTTACAACGGAAGTCCAGTCCGTTACAACGCTATTTATTTCGGAGTTTGGCCAAATTTTGCCAGAAACATGTCCGTTACAACGCAACATAGGTCCGTTACAACGCTATTTTCTGCAAACCTTCGTCCAAATTTCCAGAGACCAGTCCGTTACAACGCAACATTCAGTCCGTTGCAACGGACCAACTGCATAGAGCTCCGTTACAACGGACCCAGTCCGTTACAACGGACTCCAATAGACACCCTAGGCATCCCCGCAACCTCGTATCAGATACAAGGTCCGTTACAACGGACTCCAAGTCCGTTACAACGGAATATGCAGTTTTCACGGTCCTCCTCACACCCCCGCATCCTATACAGGGTCCGTTACAACGGACACCAAGTCCGTTATAACGGAATATGTGTTTTTTCGAAAAATTCTCAATTTCCTATACAAGGTCCGTTATAACGGACTATGCGATTTTTGAACTGCTGTTTTCGCTCGTTTCCAAAACGATCAATCATGAAATCTTTTCATGATTATTCCTAGATACTCTCAATCAACTATTGATCGATCTCTAGCGAATTTCACTTGTGATTTTAATGGAATTTGACATTCTAAATATGTAACATCATGCAAACGGGTACGAACTTTGATAACCCGTGCGTATATCTAATATACGACTATGATTCGACCCTCGAATCGATGGCGATCGCTCTGATACCACTGTTGGGGAATATCCCCGGCCCCGGGCCCGCGCAGCGGATATGTAGGCCCGGTCCGGTTCCCCGATTCCCTAGATCACGCCATGACTTCGAGGGTACGATGCGAATAGAAGGATAGATCTATACCAGCGTGAAATTGATCACGCACGAAGGGTTGATCGCCGCCTTCTATCTCCTGTCACGTTGGTGACAATTCGCGCGTCCCATACCACGCGTCTTTCACCGTTCGTTGACCGTCTTCTCACTCCTTGAGTCGATCACAATCCAAGAGCCACAATTGTCGCTCCTCTACTTGTATCCACCGTGAGTCGCAAGACGTCGGTCGCGGATGCACCTGCCTAGACGATGCACCGGCGAACTTGCTCGATCTAATCGATTCTCTATTACTCGAGAAACTCCTTTCTCGATTTCTCTCTCTTCGCACCCTTTCACTCACTAAAGATCAAATCTGAATTTGCTCTTTTTCTTGTGTATATTGGGCAGAATAATCACTTGCTTAGAATGATTCAACTGAATTCCATGTTGAAGATGAGAGAGAAAATCCTATTTATACCTAATAGGATAAGGATTAGCCAAAAGGCATGTATATCCAATATACACCCTTTCACACAGAAAACTGTATGAACCTGTTCAGTATTCTGTCCAGACGAAATTGATAAATTTCTCTGACAGAAAATCAACCAACACGAAAGTTGTAGATAATCTTATTATCTACACAACCCAATTTGGCCCAGCCCAATTGGAGTTCGTATGCAAAAGTTATGACTGTTTTACTAACTGTTTGTCATACTGTTGCACCCTTTCGGTATTTCACAGAAACGACACTTATACTTCGTTCATATGAAATATATTTCTATATGAAGGTTGTAGATAATCTCATTATCTATCTAACCCAATTTGAACCATTCTAAGTGGATTTTCCCACTGAAAGTTATGGCCACGAATGTACGACTACATTCGTTTATCCTTGTGTACACTTTTAGGGTTGATCCGAAACTGTATTTCTTTCAATCGTGTCCCTTCAAATCACGCCGTAAGGGAAAAAGGGGCCATCACATCCATTGAATGCAGTCGGTTGCATGTGGACGAAGAGTTATTACGACGAGTCCGTTCGAACGCACTTCTCAAGTGCGTTGGAACGCATTCATGTCTGAGAAAAGGCGCTATTTTGGGTTTTTAAGTTGTATCTGGGAAGTTGTTAAGTCCGTTCGAACGGACTCCTATGTGCGTTAGAACGCACACACAACTGAGAAGAGGCGCCAGAATATGAAACGGCGCGAGTGTAAGGGTTTGAAGTAGGTTCGCTGAATGAGGCATGTGCGTTCGAACGCATTAGTTTGTTCGTTCGAACGCACTGAACACTGTTGACACTAAGAGTCGGCGCCAAAGTATGATCCGGCGCCATAATCCTATAATTCATTTTTCCGTTCGGAACGCATTCAGTTGTACGTTCGAACGCACTTGATCCTGGGTAGGAAAATTAGATGGCGCCATAATTTAACTGTGACTTTGGATCTTATAGTTCAGTTGTCCGTTTCGAACGCATTTTAGTCCGTTCGACCGGACTTAAGGCTGTTAAGAGGGTATTTGGTGACTTCATTTGTCCGTTCCAAACGCACATGTTTTTCGTTCGAACGGACTGGTTCCTGAGATGTGATCACTGGACTGAAATCGTGATTTATTTACCGAGACAAGTGTTCTCATGTACTCCTCTATTAACACTTGTGATGAAGCTACATGAGACTCGACCAATTTTGGCTAGAATTTAATTTAGCCCATTTCATATACTCCCCTTACATATTTGGCTTAAGGTGTGGGATACTAAGGAGTATAGTGTTTCAAGTTAGGGCTTAAGCCCTAGGAGGTCCTATACCGAGAGACGTAGAGGGACCCATCGAGTGACGATCTTTACGCATCCATATTGAGTTTGACTTTAATTTTGGATTGCGAAGATCACAACTTGTTGAGACATGACCAGTTTTGCAACAATAGTTACAAAATGCTACGGTGGGCTTATTTGTGGGTGTGGTACTCTTCACAAAATAGTCCGAGAGTTGATTCGGATTACTTCTCTTAGGAGTTATCGATTTTGGCATTTGATAAAGGTTATTTGATTTAAATTTATTTTGCTTAAAATTATTTTGTTTAAATTGTTTATGTGTGTTTGTGAAATGTTTGGGAAGCCCTTGTTGATATGAAGCTTCGGTGTAGTTTGTTACTTCATAGAAATACCCATTTGGTCCCCTTTTGAACAAACAATCGGTTCTTCCCAAATTAGTATGTCTAGGTTGTGAATTTTGTGTAGAATTATTTTTCTTATAATTATTATTGACACGTTTAGGTTGTTCATTTTTAGCATATTTACCTTTGTTGTAGTCATGGTACATGAAAGCATTTCCATGACTACTTAATTTATTGTTTTCCCATTTATATTTTTGATTTTGAGATATTGAAAAATCGGGTTTATTACCGTTATTTTTCTTATATCCTAAACCGGATTTGTCATTTGGCTTTTGTCCTATCAATGACAATCTTAAAACATCATCCAATGAAGGAGGACTCAATGCAATATTTGCACAAGCCTTCTTCAGGGATTCATTTTCAACTTTAAGAATTTGAATTTCGACTTTTAGATGAGAAATCTCACCTTTTAGGGTTTGACACTCACACTTTGAAAAACCTTTAAATTCATTTATTTGAGTTTTATATGCCAAAATGGATAGCTCAAGAGAGGCTACCTTATCCTTGAGAGCTTGTGTTGGGCTCTCAAGTTTACCCTCATTTAGTTTAGAGTTCCCTTCATCTCTAAGAAACTCGTCACAAGAGTCGAGTTCTAGTTTGAATGCGGGAGAAAATTTAGATTTATGTATTGATTCTATGTCAAGCAGAGAGTATGTACGTACCTCATGACATTGGTCATGTGTTGAGCGGGTATTGGGAGTGGATGGTTCCGAGTCCACACCCATGGGCGTGTGATGTGTAGTAGTTAGACCTCGTTCAATACGAAGAGATTTGATGGCCGCTTCCACTGCGCTCATTAGTGGAGGATCGATCCTTACCATGAGTGCACGGTTTGCGGTGTGTCGACTTGACGGACCATCCGGGTCGGATGATGAGCTTGATCCATCCGTTTCTCCCCATCTACAATCGACGTTAGCTTTATATGCCTTTTTCTTATTGATTTCTTTACCTTTGTAGTTTTGACGATTTTCTCGCCCCTTGTCCTCGTATCTTCTTTCGTATCGGGGCTCTCGCCTTTCCCGATCCTTGTGGTCCTCATCCTTTTTGATCCACCTCGAATTTTCCGGATGGAGAGTCCAACATGACTCCATCATGTGTCCAATTTTCTTGCACCAAAAGCAATGGAGGTTTAGCCCCTTTTGTTTCCGATTCTCGTTGAATCGCTTCTCGTCCCTTTGCCACTCTAGGAGTCGCAACGTGAGATCATCCATTTCATTGTCGTCATTGCTTGCATTCACGGCGGGCAAAGCTACGGTTTTGGAGTGAGGAGAGGGTATGTAGATTCCTTGTTCTTCATCGAGTTGTTTGAGTCGAATCTCGAAATTTCGGAATTGACTTACCAATTCTTCTGGCGTGAGGTCTTGTGAAGCTACCGCTGTACCTAAAGCTACACGTAAAGATTCCCAACTACGGGGCATAGATTGAAGTAATCTAGCAATAATTCTATCATCAGTAAGAGGTGCATTTTGGGTGGCATATCGGGTTTTTAGTACATTGATTTTTGCCCAGATTTTATCAACGGACTCTCCCTCAATCATTCGGAGATTGTTGAATTCTTGTTCAAGTCCGATGATATTAGTTCTTCTCATTTGAGATGTGCCCTCGTATCTCTCATTGAGCATACGCCACATTTCATATGAGTTTTCACAATGATCAACTAGCGATCCGATAGAACTAATTACGTTGTTCAGTATTAGGTTTTGAGCGTAAATGTCATTAGTTCTATCTTCCCTAGTTTGAGCAGGGTAGGTTACATTTCCGTCCTTGTTAACCTCTTGGGCCAAGACAAAGCCTCGTAACACTACCTTGTCAAGTCCTTGGAGAGCGAATGCATTTAGCATGCATTTCTTCCAAGAACTCCAATTGGTTCCATCTAATTCACGTGAGTTTGATATATTTGATTTGGGTACGGTATTTATCGGATTTATCGATGAGTTTTGTACAATAGGATTAATTTCGGTCATTTGATCGTTAAGTACAAGTTATCCCTAATACTCAAAGAGATGGTTAGTACCTTGCTCTGATACCAATTGTTGGTTAATTCTAACCTAGAGGGGGGTAAATTTGGCAATCTAACTTACACTTAGTTTAGATTTAAACCTAATTTACGGTGCGGAATAAATAATAATTTAGATGATAAAGATGATACCGTACAAACACTTTGACACAAGATGTTTGTTTACGAAGTTCGGTAGGTGGTTGCTTTGTAGCTTTAACTCACCCTTTACTCGCTTAATTGACCGACTCAATTATTTGCGAGTACCTACGTCTCCGGGAATGCCTTGTGCCTCTTTTTGGCTTTCGATTGAATTCCAACTCAACTCGATTACAAGGATTTGCCTAGATCGATTTACACGCTTCTATCGATCTATAGCTTAGGCTCTTTACAATTTGTTGCACTAGCCTATTACACTTTTTCACTAATCGAGCTACAACGTGATCGGTCACGTGAGTGGGATACGATTAGTGGAGAATATCGAAGGTAGATCAACGATCTAAAGAGGTTTCTCAAGCTATCAATGGATATAGATAATCACAGCTTAGGGTTTCTCTCTTTTTAGGTTTGAATGTTTTAAAGTGAAGGGTTGGGAGAGAGAGACCCATGAAGGATTCTATTTATACTCTCTATAGAAATCCTTCAGAAAACTTGTAGTGCGTTCGAACGCATACAGTCCGTTCAGAACGCACTTGAAGTTTGCACTAGCCGTTTCAAAATAACGTGCAAGTACATCTTGGGTCCGTTCGAACGGACAATGTCCGTTCGTAACGGACTCAATTATACATAGCATTTTGCGTTCACAGGAACAAGAGTCCGTTCAACGCACTGAAAAGTGGGTGAACGGATTCCAGGTTGTCCGTTCGAACGCACATGTGTGTTCGTTCGAACGCACACATCCCTGTGACATTTTCCGTTCACATGAAGGATTGTCCGTTCAACGCACTCAGAAGGTGGATGAACGGATTATAATTGTCCGTTCGAACGGACATGATTGTTCGTTCGAACGCACACATCCCTGTGACACGTTTGGTTCTAATCAAGGTTTAAAGTTTTGATATGTGGCAAGTCCGTTCTGAACGGACTTTGAGTTCGTTCAGAACGCACTTCCTGCTTGACTGAACTCTTTGTTATTTTGAACATGATTTTACTTGAGTTCTACTAGGTTTGTACCTATGGTTTATTTGTGGCGTATCCCACTCACGGAAGGCTTCAACATCTTGAGTCTTGATGTATTCCAATGGCCTTCCTTGTGTTCTTCTTTTCTTGTTTATCTTGAGACTTCATGTCCTGATTCTTGATGTAATCCAATGAAGTCCTCCTTCACAAGTCCTCCTTCATCTTCGTATCGTACCTATGTTGTCCTGCACTTTTCTGGATGTATACATTAGTAATGACAGTGTTTTCAAATAATCAAACTATCAGGAAATTTGAACCAACAATCCTTATATTTTCTTTGAGCTTTACAATTTCTGGTAGCTAATTTTGTATCTCTTTTTCAGGTCTGCAGAGCCAATCAGGTCATTTTCGGACAATTGCCAGCACGACACTGCTCTCTATGTCGTGAGAATTAATACCGCAGTTAAAAACATGAAGGTATTTTTTAATGTTTTCTATATTTTATTGAGATCTCTATTAAAGTATTAATTAATTAATTTATTTATTCATGTAATAATTTCATAATTTCGATAAAGATTTTGTTAAAGACGAGCCAGTGCTATTCTTCTGTACAAAAGATAAGAGAATTTGCGAAAGTCAGTGCAAATCCTAGACGGAAGCTGTGCAATTTGATGGACGAGGAATCGTTGTTGCGCAAACCAAGGTCATTGTTGTTTAAAAAAAATCTTAAAAGAAAAATCTTTTTCCGAATATTCCGAAAATGGCCCTATATTTTATTGTCGGAATATATGGTTGGGTTTTTTGGGAAAAGAAATGGTATATATGATTATTTGGTACATTGAAGGGATTTAAACTTAAATTTTTAAAAAGAGTAGAACATATTTAATAAATTTTTCTTATATGAAATTCAAGGGTATTTTGGAAATTTTACAAAATTAAGGGGTATTTGGGAAATTTTAAGAAATTCAGAGGTATTTCTGATATTTTATCATTCTGAGGGGTGCTTTTGAAATTTGATGAGATTTTTCGGGCATTGTTGATATTTTCTCATTTTCAGAGGATTTTAGAAAAAAAATCATATATATGATTACTTTGGTACATTTCCTGGATATATGTGATATTTTTCTCATTTGAGGGGGTTTTTAAAAAAAAATTTATTTTGAGAGGCATTTGAACACGAAATATGGCACAGACATATGATTATTTTGGTGTTTTTGATTTTTTTTTTCTCATTTGTATATATGAGGGGTATTTCCATTGACCGTGACATCTTTTACCAACAATAACCAGTAATCGGTACCGAATAGTAATTTTGATTTTGTTCTATTGTTACAGTACTTCTCAGAGGCTCTCTAAAACCCAAGATTTTCACTTGCGTTGCATTCCAAAGAACTGAGCTCCTCGATCTCGCGACACTCCCCCAAAACGAGGTCCTCAATTTCATCCCCTCGATTCCATTTTTTTCTATTTCGTAAATTCATGATGGCTAATTTGTAATTTTTTTTAATTTAGATACTGGAATTGCGAGTTAGAAGGATTGGGGAATAAACATGCTCGATAAGTGGTGAAGGAAGGCGCTATCGACGAGGATGGGAGTGCCTGGTACAGAGAGAATGGAGAGGATTTAGACGAAAATGGATTCAGGTGTTGTTGGGCTCGCATGTGTGGTCAGAATGAAGACGGTTCCGACGAATGGAGAGAAACAGCTAAATCTTTTTTTATTATTAAAATATTTAATTCAAAAACTATATTTACTTGTCTTCTTTTTTACATGTTTGTTAGCGGGTGGTACCGAGCGTGGGGTCCACTTCTGTCATGGCGATTATTTGTCATTCTTTTTTGAATGCAAGGTAACTTTTGCAGTTATACCCCTAAAAATTACAAAATTTTAGAAAAAAGAATTATTAATTTTAATTGATTGATAATTCCATAGGCCATGGCAGATCTTGCGAGAGAAGTTGGAGCCGATGCCGTGGCCCATAGCTGTACCGGCAAAGGCAATGATCAAATACCGGAGTGGACGATGAAGTCGGAGAAAAGAAGCGGAGAGGAGATGAACGGAGAGAGACCACGCAAAAGGACACATAAAAAGAGGGAGTAGCGTATCCTCTCGCTTCTGAGATTGTGGGGTCCACTTCTGTCGTGGAAATTATTTGTAATTCTCTTTCGCACGCAAGGTAACTTTTGTAATTATACCCTAAAAAATTACAAAATTTTAGAATAAATAATTCTTAATTTTAATTAATTAATAATTCAATAGGCCTTGGAGGATCGTGCGAGACAAGTTGGAGCCGATGAGGTGGGCCACGGCTGTACCGGCAAAGACAGCGATCAGGTATTTCACTATGTTTTCAAAATAATCACTTTTAGGCGTTTTTGTAAAGTTGCAATTTGTATTTTTTGGCAACAGGTCAAATTTGAATTGGTGTTATGTATGTTGAATCCCGAGCTTACATTGGCGGCTCCGCGAGAGAACGGGACATAATGGGTCAAGAAGACGCTATTGAATATGCGAGGAAGTATGATATAGCTATACTCGTTAGCAAGAAGCCTATTTATAGCTGTGACTGCAATCTCTGCCAAGTTAGTCACGAGATGGCACAAACAGAAAAATGGACAACGCTTTTTAACCTTGACGGGCACAAAGAACTGTACGAGTTGATATATGTGTTTGAGGGATTAAGTGAGTGCGTGTACGGTCTTCGACTAGAGGCACTGAACTAGGTAGTCAAATTTTTGTGACGCTTTGCGAGGAATTCGGCAAGTACTGCTAACATGGTTTGGAAATTTTTATTTTTATTATATGGTGTCGAACACGAGCCAATAACTCAAGTCCTTTTACGAACTTCCTGGCCATTCTTGTGGTACAAAAAATATTGCTCCTTCATTTTGTACTATAAATCAGAATCTCAAGATACAAATACTAATTACCATACAAATACGAAGTACGAATACAAACGCTCATACAAAAACTGAAAATGGAAAACAAATATCAATATCAATACTCATACAAAAACTGAAAATGGAAAACAAATATCAATATCAATCTTAATATGAAGTATGTAATAAAATAACAAAAATGTTGATGAAATATAAAAACAAATATGAATTTGAAATAAAAGTACGGAAAACAAATATGAAATACATATACAAATACGAAATACATATACAAATACGAATATAAAATACGAAAATGAAATATGAAAACGAATACAAATACAAATAAGAATATGATTATGAATTACAAATTACGAACCAACATCAAAATCAATCTTAATACGAACTACGCAATAAAATTACAAAAATACAAATACAAATACACACAAAATGATAATACAAATACACAGATCAAAAGCAAATATGAATACGAATATCAAATACAATTACGGAGCACAAAAATCTAATAGAAATAAGAGTACGTAATGCAAAAATAAAATACGAATACGGATATGAATACGAACTCGAAGAAGAAGGCGAATAAGATTATGAAATACAAATTATCAATTGAGAATTACAAGTTACTGATTACAAAATGCCAAATACGAAAATCGAAATACAAATTATTAAATAATAAATAAGAATTACGATATACGGGTACATATACAAATACGAGAAACGAACATAAATCAAGAATACAAATACAAAAAAATATATGCATGAATATGAATACGAACACAAATATGAATATGATTATAAATTACGAATTACTTATTATCCCTAAACCCTAAACCCTAAAACCTAAACCCTAAACCCTAAACCCTAAACCCTGGACCCTGGACCCCGAACCCTGAGCCCTAAACCCAAAACCCTAAAACCTGAACCGTAAATGTGAAATTCGAAATGTGAAATCCTAAACACGAATACGAAATAAAATACAAATACAAAAAATATACGAATACACATATAAATTAGAACGCGAATCCGAAATCCAAAATACGATTTATGTAATACGGAGCACAAAATATGAATACAAAAACCAAAAACAATCACCAATACCAAAAACAATACGAATTATGAAATAGGAAATACACATTATGAATTACCAATTAACAATTACCAATTACGAAATACGAAATACGAAATACGAAATACAAATACAAATAAAAATAAGAATAAGGATATGAATACAAAATAAGAATACTAATACGAATACAAAAAACAAATATCAGTATCCATACCGATAGCAATAGCAATACAAACTACTAAAATACGAAACAAAAATAAAAATAAAAATACAGAAGCGAAATACGAATACAAAATACAAATACATACTACAAATACTAGATACGTATACAAATATGAACTACCAATACAAATACGAACACGAATACAAAAAAGTAAACGAAAAACAAATACCAATACCAATCTCAATACGAACTAAGAAAAACCAATGCAAATACAAATACATAGATGAAATACAAATACAAATACAATTACAGAACACCAATACGAAATACGTATACAAATACGAAATACCAATACGAGTTTGAAATATGAATATGAAATACAATACGAATACGAACACGAACGTGAATACTAATACGATTAGGAATTAAGAATTATGAATAACAAACAACGAATTACTAAATACAAAATCACACAAATACAAATACCATAAACAAATACAAATACGAATACGCGAAAAAGAATAATACACGAATACGGATAAACGAATACGAAATACGAATACAAGTAAAAATATGAACAATTCGATATATTTCGTAAATGAGGACATGTTAATTACAAACTTCTGTCTCAATGAAGTTTACACTTTTCAGTAGGCGGGGTAATGCGATCGACAAATTACGAACCAACATCAAAATCAATCCTAACACGAACTACGCAATAAAATTGTTGGGGATTCTACCCGGCCCCGGGGCCGCGCAGCGGATATGTAGGCCCGGTCCGGTTCCCCGATTCCCGAGATCACGCCATGACTTCGAAGGGTACGATGCAATTAAGAAGATTAGATTCATACCAGTGCAAAATTGATTGCACACGAAGGGTTGATTGCTATTCTTCTTTTCGTGTCACGTTGGTGACAATCCGCGCGTCCCACACCACGCGTCTTTCACCGTTCGTTTGACATTGCCGATTCACTCGATTTCGTCTCCGACAGAAACTACATGTCCGAATCGATTACAACCAAAAGAGCCCCAATCGTTGCTCCTCTACGTGTATCTACCTTGACTCGTAAGACGTCGGTCACGGGTGCAACTGCCTAGATGATGCACCGGCAAACTTGCTCGATTGTTTGATTCTCTATACCGAAAAACACCTTTTCACGGTTTCTCTCTTTTACACCCTTTCACTCTCTAGAAATTTGTCTCACAATTTTCTGGAATATTCTGAATGAATTGGACTGAATGAACCACTTCTGATGAGAGAGAAATTTCCTATTTATATCTCATAGGATTATGATTGGCCAAAAGACGTGTATATCCAATATACACTCTTTCACACAGAAAGTTGCATGAATCTGTCCAGTATTCTGTCCATACGAAATTGTTAAATTCCTCTGATAGAAAATCACCCAACACGAAAGTTGTAGATAATCTTATTATCTATACGACCCAATTTGACCCGGCCCAATTGGAGTTCGTATGCAAACGTTATGATTGTTTTATTAACTGTATGTCATATTGTTGCACCCTTTCGGTATTTCATTGAAACGACACTTATACTTCGTTCA
Organism: Luzula sylvatica; assembly: GCA_946800325.1. Taxonomy (NCBI): domain Eukaryota; kingdom Viridiplantae; phylum Streptophyta; class Magnoliopsida; order Poales; family Juncaceae; genus Luzula; species Luzula sylvatica. The sequence goes on from OX326958.1 coordinate 19,930,793, forward strand.
TATGAAATATATTTCTATATGAAGGTTGTAGATAATCTTATTATCTATCTAACCCAATTTGAACCATTCAAATTGGATTTTCCTATTGAAAGATATGACCACGAATGTATGCTTACATTCGTTTATCCTTGTGTACACTTTTACGGTTGATCCTGAAACTGTATTTCCTTCAGTCTCCCACTCAATTTCAGATCTACCTAAAAGGTACTCATGCATATCCAATATGCACGATTTTAGAGAATATAGCTCGCGTATAAAATACCAAGCTACGCACATCTTATGTACCAATTTTATAATCAAGCCCGACTTAGTACGACTCGTTGTGTGACCATGTAGGTTCGGTTAACGATGGCAGTAGGCTGTTTCCATAGCACTACAAGCCTCCATCATGGCTACCCATGTTAACATGAAAAATGATTGTGATCATTATCTCGAATATCGGTCATTAGTTCTCTTGTTAGCGATATCCGTCAATCAAAAGGTATGGTGGTAGTCATCCTTATATTTTGATTAACTATACTTATTCCTCGTTTCCGAACTGATTTAACAAATTCAATCGATATTAACCGTTAATATCATTGACCAAGGCCTTGGTTTTCGTTAATCAATTCATCGAGTGGCCTAAGAGATATCTCTTCCTTTAGGAATAAACAATTCCTATCTTGGAGACTCATATTGAATTCCGTGTTTCGGACAATACCCAATGATGACCATTTTAGCTCCCTGTTACGGTGAGCGTAAGATCATATCAAACCATTGTGTTACGCACGTAACGCAATCAATGGTCCCATCAAGTATGAAGAACCTAATACCCTACTCGTCGCAAGTCCATCCATAATGACTAAACCATGTCATGGTCTCGCGGCTTCGGTCATATCCAATATATGTCACCTAGCATATATCTACGTTCCCCATTCGACAAACACCTTTGTCCCATGATTAGCAAAACATAATCATCTCCTCGGCTAACGTACTAGTGTACATGCTCAGTCTATTATCTGATAATGTAAATGCTTCACTCTTAAGCAAACTGAATCATGACTAGGGATCTTTAGAAATGAAACTTTAAGTGTGACGGTTTTGCTGCACATAGTCCTCAACCATGTCGACGTCCACACAAGCTCAAATCATGGTTCATGTAATCAAATTACACAACCCGCACACAGTTTTCATATAAGATAAATGCAAATGAAAAATTTTAAAATCTTGAAATTGCATTAATATAGGATAAGTTTGGGGTGATACAACGTTTACTAATCTATTAGACCAATCTCGTCCTACGAAACTATCGTTTTAGATAACTAACTACTCTCTTCCTCCTCTAGGTATCTCAAACCTATAGCTTTCGCATGTTAATCGTGCTTAGCTTGCGAGAGTGGCTTAGTAAACGGGTCCGCAACATTCCTGTCAGTATCAATCTTTTCAATGATCACATCCTTTCGTTTTAAAATCTCACGAATCAAGTGAAATTTTCTGAGTATGTGTTTGGAGCGATGATGTGCCCTCGGTTCCATGGACTGTGATATCGCTCCCGTATTGTCGCAATACACAACCACAGGTTCCGAGATACTCGGGACTACTCCAAGTTCGGACACAAACTTCTTTATCCATACCGCCTCCTTTGCTGCTTCCGAAGCCGCAATATACTCCGATTCAGTTGTAGAGTCTGCTATCGTGGGTTGTTTGGAACTCTTCCACACTACCACTCCACCATTTAGACAAAACACGTATCCACTTTGTGATCGAAAGTCGTCGACACATGTTTGGAAACTGGCGTCGGTATATCCATTAATAACCAACCCTGATGTCTTTCCACCATAAATTAGAAATTGATCCTTAGTTCTTCGTAAGTACTTAAGGATGTTTTTAACCATGATCCAATGCATATCCCCTGGATTAGATTGGTAACGTGAAATGACGCTCAATGCATACGACACATCGGGGCGCGTACAAATCATGGCATACATAATTGATCCAACCGCTGAAGCGTTCGGAACAATACTTATCGCATTCTTATCCTTACTCGATGTCGGACATTGAGCTTTAGAATACGATATGCCACTCAACATTGGAAGAAGTCCTTTCTTCGAATCTTGCATTGAAAACCGTTTCAACACTTTGTCGATGTACGTGCTTTGACTCAAGCCGAGTAACTTCTTGGATCTATCTCTATAAATCCTCACGCCTAATATATAAGCGGCCTCGCCCAAATCTTTCATAGCGAAACGAGTATTTAAATACTTCTTAACATCCGTAAGCATCGGAATGTCGTTTCCTATGATCAAGATGTCGTCTACATATAGTACAAGAAATACAACGCGGCTCCCACTAACCTTCTTGTATACACAAGGTTCCTCTACGTTTTTCACGAAGTTAAATTCGCTTATAACTTCATCGAAACGTATGTTCCAACTCCGAGAAGATTGCTTCAATCCATAAATGGATCGTTGCAACTTGCACACTTTATTCGGATTCTTTGAATCGACAAAACCCTCGGGCTGTGTCATGTACACATCCTCTTCTAAGTTCCCGTTAAGGAATGCGGTTTTGACATCCATTTGCCAAATCTCGTAGTCCTAATACGTAGAAATAGCAAGTAAGATCCATATGGATTTAAGCATTGCTACGGGAGAAAACGTTTCTTCATAGTCTACACCATGAATTTGTTTGAAACCTTTCGCCACAAGCCGTGCCTTATAAGTGTTTACATTCCCATCCATGTCGGTCTTCTTCTTGAAGACCCACTTGCATCCCACTGGTTTAACCCCGGGAGGTGGATCAATCAAGTTCCAAACTTGATTATCGTACATGGATTGAATCTCGGATTTCATGGCAGTTTGCCACTTAATGGAATCCTCGCTTTTCATAGCCTCGCGATAAGATGTCGGTTCATCATCTATGAATTCGACTTCATCGTCATTTGCCACGATAAAACCATATCGTATAGGCTCTTGACGAATCATACCCGATCTACGAATTGCGCCTTGTGCACTTGACTCCGGATCATCAACATTTGACGAAACCGGATCAATGTTCATCGGTTCAACGTTTGTTTGTGGTTCTCGAATCTCTTCAAGATCTATTTCATTTCCATCCATTCTTTTAGATATGAATTCCTCCTCTAGGAAGGTACCTCCACGAGCAACAAACACTTTGTTCTCATATGGATGATAGAAATAATATCCCTTTGTTTCCTTGGGATAACCAACAAATAAACATTTTTCAGATTTGGGATCGAGTTTATCCGCAATTAATCGCCGGACATAAGTTTCACATCCCCAAATCTTAATATAAGACAACTTCGGAACCTTTCCGGTCCACATCTCATATGGCATCTTAGGTACCGATTTAGAAGGTATGCGGTTTAACAAATAAGCCGCTGTCTCTAGGGCAAATCCCCAAAACGATTTTGGAAGGGAAGTTTGACTCATCATGGATCGAACCATGTCCAACAAGGTCCGATTTCTCCTCTCGGACACACCATTCCATTGTGGCGTTCCTGCCGGAGTCCATTGTGGAACTATTCCACAATCTTTTAGATGATCTTCAAACTCATAGCTCAAATATTCGCCTCCTCGATCTGATCGAATGGCTTTAATTTTCTTGCCTAGCTGATTTTCAACTTCGTTTTGAAACTCTTTGAACTTTTCAAAGGTCTCCGCTTTAGTACGCATCAAATAGATATATCCATATCTACTATGATCGTCCGTAAACGTAACAAAGTATCGATAGCCTCCTCTTGCCTCGATGCTCATCGGTCCACACACATCTGAATGTATGAGTTCCAACAAGTCGTTGGACCGCTCTCCGACCTTGGAGAATGGCGCCTTTGTCATCATGCCAAGCAAACAAGATTCGCAATTCTCAAATGAATCAAATTCAAATGAGTCTAGCATTCCATCTTTATGGAGTCTAGCAATGCGTTTCTCATTCACATGACCGAGACGACAATGCCAAAAGAAAGTCCGATTATCAACTTTAGGTTTAATCCTTTTCGCATTAATATTATAGATAGACTCATTATTTCCGTGATCAAAATCCAATACATAAATACCATTTTCTAATAGAACATTTCCGTAGATAATATTATCCTTACATATAGTAAATTCATTATTCCTAATAACAAATTCATAGCCATCCTTGGCCAATTTCGACACACTTATTCTTACATAACGACGGTACAAAATAACAATTATTTAGTACTAATATAAGTCCACTTGGCAAAGTAAGATTATAAACGCCAACGGCCAAAGCAGCAACCTTTGCTCCATTTCCGACGCGTAAATCCACCTCGCCTCGCGCCAATCTACTACTATTACTTAGACACTGCATATTACGACAAATATGAGTTCCACATCCGGTATCTAATACCCAATTATTCATAGTTGAAAGATTAACTTCGATAACATTAATACCTGATGGACCGGCTTCCGAATCCGTATTGCCCTTCTTCACCTCATCGAGGTAAGCCTTGCAATTGCGCTTCCAATGTCCAGCCCTGTGACAATGGTAGCACGTCGCATCCTTGGATTTCTCCTTTCCCTTTTTATTCGGCTTCGAACGCTTCTTAGCCGAACTGCCCTTGGACATCGATCTCTTACGATCCTTTTTTCTGAATCGTGAGAACATTCCCGGCAACCTTTTATTCATCGAATGCATGTGATAGTTAGTCACAAACGGAGAAAACGTTGGAGGAAGTGCACACAAGATCAAATCTTGTTGCATAATCTTCGACAACTTCTCTCCTAGCTTCTCTAGACGGTCTATGAGAGTTTGCACTTTCAAAACGTGAGCGCTTACCGAAGACCCATAAGGCATCTTACAGTTTACCAACTCTTTGAGTGTACTGAACCGTTCAATACGCTCATGCTCTTGGAACATTTCCTTGAGCACAACGTCTATTATGTGCGCATCCGAGTCCTCAAATTGTTTTTGAAGACTAGCGTCCATACATGCCAACATTAGGCACGTAACATCATTCGAGTCATTCTTAAGTTTCTCAAACGCGGCCTTTTCTTCAGCCATAGCTTCGGGGCCCGGTTCCACTAGTTCCGTATCCAATACGTGACTTTTTCCCTCTTGCCTAAGAACTATTCTCAAGTTTCGGTGCCAGTCCAAGTAGTTCTGACCCACTAGCTTATCCTTTTCTAACGTCAATCTAATCGACATGGTGTTGGTGTTACTAGAAGACATATTCTACAAATGAAATAAAAGATTGATAACTAACGTTGCATACTTATCCTATAGGCTTATATGATGATTATATGAATATGTTATTTTTATCGAATCGATAACCCTCATACCGATACGGGACTCCAAGTCCATAACACTCAAGACCCATATATCACGATCCTCCCATAAGTTGCTTTGGCAGACTAGTGGGATCTCGCTATTTAGGTAGGATAATATCCAATCGCATCATATATGCGACTCTTGAACCTTTATAGGATTTCGGTGTTGAATCGTATCATATACAATCCCATTTCCGTGTGTGCATCCTATCTATGCCCCCGAACTTCCAATCAAGTCGACTTTGGCCTTAACCCTTACTGGCTTGGACGGTTAAGTCACAACCATACTCATCGTATCGTTCAAATAAACTACTAATAAGTCGGCTTTGGCCTTAACCCTTATCAGTCCCTATTTAACGCTTGCCACCCCGTCGATGGCTACAATAACCCATGTCGGCTTTGGCCTTAACCCATATGAAACGTAGTACCGAACATAGTGGTTGTGAATATGGAAGGCATTTCCATGACTTAAATATTATGAGGGATCATGACATTCATGTTTTATAATTCGTGACATAATCATATTATATCACTATCACAAGATTTCTAAATGCATATGATTTATTTAGGGAGACTAATTATTCTAAATAATTAATTATCTAATATGCTAGAATGATTGATGCCGATCATATCGATATAAAGAACTCAAAATTCTGAGTTGTGTAGCCAAAGTTATCACGAAAACAAAATCAGCAAACAGAAACTATTCCGTTGTAACGCACCATAGTCCGTTACAATGGAACCCCAGTTTCCTTCACTCCGTTACAACGGAACTCAAGTCCGTTACAACGCTATTTATTCCGGAGTTTGGCCAAAATTGCCAGAAACATGTCCGTTACAACGCAACCTAAGTCCGTTACAACGGACTAACTCGTGAACAACTTCCGTTACAACGGATCATATCCGTTACAACGGACTCCAATAGACACCATAGGCATCCCCGCATCCTCGTATCATATACAAGGTCCGTTACAACGGAACCCATGTCCGTTACAACGGACTATACGTTTATTCACAGTCCTCCTTACATCCCTGCATCATATACAGGGTCCGTTACAACGGAACTCCAAGTCCGTTGTAACGGACTATGTGTTTTTCGCAGAAATTTCCAATTTCCTGTATCTTATACAGTGTCCGTTACAACGGATCAACCAGTCCGTTGTAACGGACTATGCGATTTTTCTGCTGTTTCGTCTGTTTTCGCTCGTTTCCAAAACGATTATTCATGAAACCTTTTCACGATCATTCCTAGATACTCTCAATCAACTTTTGATCGATCTCTAGCGAATTCCACTTGGGATTTTAACGGAATTTGACTTTCTCTATATATAACATCATGCAAACGGGTACGAACTTTGATAACCCGTGCGTATATCGAATATACGACTATGATTCAACCCTCGAATCGATGGCGATCGCTCTGATACCACTGTTGGGGATTCTACCCGGCCCCGGGCCCGCGCAACGGATTTGTAGGCCCGGTCCGGTTCCCCGATTCCCGATATCACGCCATGATTTCGAAGGGTACGATGTAATTAAGAAGATTAGATTCATACCAGTGCAAAATTGATTGCACACGAAGGGTTGATTGCTATTCTTCTTTTCGTGTCACGTTGGTGACAATCCGCGCGTCCCACACCATGCGTCTTTCACCGTTCGTTTGACATTGCCGATTCACTCGATTTCGCCTCCGACAGAAACTACTTGTCCGAATCGATCGCAACCAAAAGAGCCCCAATCGTTGCTCCTCTACGTGTATCCACCTTGACTCGTAAGACGTCGGTCACGGGTGCAACTGCCTAGACGATGCACCGGCGAACTTGCTCGATTGTTTGATTCTCTATACCGGAAAACACCTTTTCACGGTTTCTCTCTTTTACACCCTTTCACTCTCTAGAAATTTGTCTCACAATTTTCTGGAATATTCTGAATGAATTGGACTGAATGAACCACTTCTGATGAGAGAGAAATTTCCTATTTATATCTCATAGGATTAGGATTGGCCAAAAGACGTGTATATCCAATATACACTCTTTCACACAGAAAGTTGCATGAATCTGTCTAGTATTATGTCCATTCGTTTTGAGAAGAAGCCATATTTTTTTGGCTAAAGACACATTCATGTGCCAGATGGACTAGGGTTTCACTGGATCTGAGGCATAGTGGGCATCGGTTAACCATCGTCCATCTTTTTTTTGCAAATTATCGATCGTGAGTACCTTGTCTTGCATTGCAAGCTAAATAAAGGTTTTGATCCGTTCTGGAATTTTTATGGACCAAACGACGGCTAAATCCGAATGAGAAGGACTCCCAAAATGAGTTGGGAGTATGCATTTGCCGTTTTAAATGTATTTTTTGGAGTTCCTTTCCAAAGAATCACATCTCTCTCCTCCTTCAAACTAATTTGATTTAATTGCTCTTCTAATTTCTTCAACTCTTCTCTTGCTTCATCTGACATTCTTTTTTGAAAATGTTTTTCCAATATTTTTTGTTTTAACTGTTTTAACGAAATAATCAGATTCAGTCGTATAATGATGGGTATCTCTTTTTCATCTTTTTCTCTTCCCAATTTCCCTCACAAAATGGTATGCTGTCCCTCCTCCGATTTGAAATTGAATGTTGGCTTGAAAGAATGACTTATCTTTCTGGATAATTTTCCAGAAGTAAGAAAGTTTTTGGTTATTTGGATTAAACTCAATGGTGGGGCTTATTGTGGGTATGAGGTCTTGCCAGTTCAGTCCACTTTGATGGTTGTATTTCCACAGCCATTTCAATAGAAAAGATTTGTTGAAGACCTCTAAATTGAGGAGGCCTAATCCCCTTCCCAATTTGGGTCTGCACACATTGTGCCAAACAACTAATGGGTAGCCTGAGTTAGAAGTTCCTTTCCAGAGGAACTCTCTTCTGATCTTATCCATCTCTATGATTGTTTATTTTGGGAATTTGAAGATTTGAAAGTAATATGTGGGGAGAGAAAACATAACATAATTAATGAGGACTATTATGCATGTCATGTTTATCATTGATCCTTGCCACCCAATCACTTTTTGCTTGAATTTCTCAATGATTTCTCTGAAGAAATTTTTATTTGGCTTTTTATAATGAAGAGGGTAGCCGAGATATTTTGAATGGAAGATATTTTTTAAGGCAACCCAACTCTTCTTCTATTTTCTTTATGTTTTTCTCTCTTTCTTCTTCTTTTCTCTTGTCTCCTACTACTGTGAAGTCTGGCTTATCATAATTTATGGTAAGTCCTGAAGAGTTGCCAAATGAATTGATTACCACTTTGAGTCTTCTCACTTGTGGTATTTCTGATTTGATTAGAAATAATGAATCATCAGCATAGAATAATGCATTTTTTTTATCTCTCTGAAAGGCTTCTCTATGATTCCTCTCTCCCCCAATTTTTTAAGTAGCCTCCCCAATGTATCAATAGAAATTATAAAGATGTGTACAGAGAGGGGATCACCCTGTCTCACTCCCCTTTTGAGATTTATTGTTTATCCTGGAATACCATTCAATAAAACCTTTGCTTTGCCTTGAAAAGAGATATTTGTGACCGAATTGATCCAAGTGGAACCAAAGCCCCTAGCTTTGAGTGCTTGAATCATGAATGGCCATGAAATCATATCAAAGGCTTTGTGGATATCAGCTTTGAAAAGAAGCAGACATTTTTTGTATGTGTGGGCAAGATGGGTTACCTCTCTGGCATAAACTAGGCATTTACTGATTTCTCTGTTTTCAATGAATCATAATTGATTTGGAAGTATTATTTGGCCGATAACATACTTTAATATGTTAGAGAGAATCTTTAAAAAGATTTTTGACATACCAGTTATTAAACTGATTGGTCTGTAATTCTTTGGTAAGAGTGGGTTATCTTTTTTTAGAAGTGGGGTGATATATGATAGAGATGAGTCACATACCCTCATTAGGGTTGTGTTTTTGTATAATGCTAGTAATCTCATTCTTGAGATAAAGCCAGTGATAACACGTAAAATAGGTTGTTTAATTGTGTAAATTCAATCTCACGAGTTAATCAAAACAATTTATAACAAATACTAATCAAAGTGATAAGTATAGGTTCGATCCAAGAAAATTTTGCGTATAATCGAAATTTCAATTCAAGAACTATTTCTACTAATCAAGAGACTTTCAAATTTTGTCACAATCATTATTTAAAGTTCACAAAGTACTGATCAGAATTTCACTTTCAAAAATACAATTTTCTAATTTATGCAGATGATTGATCACAAGGGTATTTAGGCACTAATCAAATTCCAGAAAAATATAGATCGCAAAACAAGATCTCAAATTTGGCACAAAGATTCACAATTTAATACTAAGAGAGAGAACAGAAGAATTTCACAGGTTTGGTATTTCAGTAAAAAGTAATGATCGAATTACAAACAGGTCCCTGGCAAATTACAGAATAGTCCAGACAATTTTGAGGTTGAGTAACAGATTTCAAAAATTCATATCAAATAAGAAATTGCATGAAATTGATTGATTCAAAAATTTGTATTAAACTATAGATCCAGATATAAACAGTGATTGCAAACAAGGAATATTATCAGATCTAAAAATCACTCAAACAGATCACACAAATCAGCTCCAGAATTTTAGTAAAACTCAAGGCAAAAATAGAAAAAATGCGAGAAAAATTCCACAAAAATTCCACAAACTATATATCACAGTATATAACAAGTTCACAAATAGATTTGACTTATATCTACTTAATTCCTAATCAAAACAATAAAATTGTAAAAGAGAGTACCGAAAAAGGAGAGAATGAAGTCCAAGATTGGATCTTGGCGAGGTCCTCGAGCCTTCACGCCTTGAGAGGAGATGAGAGGAGGAGGAGAGAAACTTCGTATCCGGTTCGGAGAAGGGGATGAGAGGAAAAGCTCCTCGGAACGGCCTCGGAAACCGTGCTAAGACACGATCTTCTCGGCGAAAATGGCTCAACGATGAGCAAAGGGAGCTAGAGAGCTCTCAACAATGGAGGGGGAAGAGGCTAAGACCTTACCTTCCCCCTAGAATGGAGGGTTGACCAATGGGGACCAAGAGTAAGTTGAGAGAAGAGTTTTGAGTGTCTTTTATAGGAGAAAAGAGAGGGAAACAATTTGAAAATTCCATATCTGAAAATTCCACTTGCATGAGTAGATAGAGCCACTTGTGCTGAATCCAACGGTCTAAAAATCATCAAAATCGGTTAAGGGATGAGGGAGAAAACCCGAAAATATCCCTCAAGATATTTCTCCATGATTCAGATTAAATCTCTTTTAATTCATCCGAAAATCAGCTTAGAAATTAGTTCTTCTCCATTTAGCTCCTTAATGGACGGAACCAGTGGTCATTTTTTCCTTCGTTATTCCTTTGTTGGGACAGGAAATGGACATCTCCAATGAAAGATTAAATGGAGAAGATTTCTTTTTCGTATAAAACAAAATCTGTTCAGCTTTTATACCTCTCCAGATTTTCTGTAAACTAGACTGTATAGCAGTTCGCGCAGTGCGTTGCACTGAGAGGAGAAAGGGGTGTACAGCGCGGGTTACATGATCCGCTTGCCACAGATAATCCAACCGAGATAATCACTCCTCAATCATTACCTGTCAATAATCATTAAGTAACCATAAAGTACTTATCGTTATATAACGGTGAGGAATTTGCTGCTTCATTTCGCGTGTATCATTTGGTGTAACGGATCAGACATAGGAGAGAGGAACGGGTCGCTTCACGCGGCTCACAGAGGAGAGGGTCGTACGAGATCTGGTACGAGTCAGAAGCTTTTGACTGTGCTGTCAAGGAATCTTCTGTGGTTGGTATTGTGTAGCTTTTCGTATGACAGGTCACTGAAGAAGGGAATTCGATTCGTTACATAGATCGTTACACGTGACAGTCAAAAGCTTTGACTGTTCTTGCTTGGCATCTTCTGTTTGGATTCTCGTGCGTGCTTTCGAGTAGCGGGTCAGTGTAGAGACTCAGTTCTGACTCGTTTCAAGAGTTGTGAGGATCTTACTACCACAGCAAATCAAGGAGAGGTTCAATCACGTCAGGGAGTTTGTGGTCCGTGTAACGAGTCACTTGTGACCCGTTTGAAGTCAAAGCTCGATTTCTCTCACATGCTTCCGTCAAATATCATCATATGATATATCAAATTGATCGGCACGACGAGACGAATCCATCTACATTCCTGGTTTTGCGATATTCTGCACTTTTCACCTGAAATAATACAAAAACACATCTTAAAGTATTTTATCTCAATAATTTGGAATTATGAATATTTGGTATACTTTAATCATATTTATGTGTTTAAATTCTATATTTTGCGCATGTAAAAAGTGATGAAAAATCCCCTTATCAGCCAGCATGCTTTAAAAAACTTACCATTCCATCCATTTGGTCTGGAGATTTGTTTGATTTCCATGATTTTATCACTCTCGCTACTTCCTCAGAAGAGATTGGCTCATCAAGGCTTTGTAAAATGGGTGCCTCCTTTTGAAAAATACTGGACGTGTCCAGTTGTGGGATTGTTGGGTTAATTTGAGGTTCTTTTCCCATTAGGTCCCTGTAAAAAGAAAAAAGCATATTAGTTTTGTTTTTATGGTTTGTTGCCTCTGAGCCATCAAGTGGGTTGATCAATGCTGGTATCTTGAGCTCGGTTTTGTTGGGTTGCTTGTTTGTGAAAGAAAGTGGTGTTTTGATCACCCTCCACGGCCCACTGAAAAAAGTATATATATATATATGATATTAATAATATTTTAATGTTGGATCAACTATATTTAATCATTTATTTTTTTAAATTAAGTTACCTTATCAAATGGAAAATGAAGAATTTTATTTATGAAATATTAACAAAATAATATATAATATTATTAATCATACATCATATATTAATTGTATTTTTCCAAAAAATTTAAATCCGTCAAATACATATGCTAAATTTTTTATTTATTTTTACATTCATGTTAGTATGGTCCATACATAATATTTTCTCGAATTTTAATTATTAAAGAAAATATGTAAGAAAATACAATGCAAAATAATACCTTTCTAGGAGAGTACTCTCGCTACGCGGCAAGTATGTTAATTATATATTTCATTGTTATACGAATTATACATTTGTATGATAATGTTAATAATATCATTCCAAAGTAAAATCATTTGAACTCATTTATTTATGATTATTCATATATCTTACAATTATTTTACATTATGATAACAAAAAATCTTATTTTGTAATCAAATTATAACACTTATATTAGTGTCATTATATAATAATATATGAGAAACAATACGAGTTTACGAAACATAACATATAATATTATATCATTGTTCAAAATATTTCATACAATATCAATATAAAAATAATGGATCATATAACTACAACATATCAGCCATTTGGGGACGGGCCGTAGCAAAATCTCAGTCCTATTGGTACGGGCCGTCCCAACAACCGTACCTAATTAACTACGGGACCGTAGGAAAAAGGATATACCGTCCCAAATTTGGGACGGGCCGTCCCAACATGTATTCCCCGTCCCACATATTAGTTACGGCCCGTACCAAAACCGAAGCCCCGCCCCAATTTGAAGTAACGGCCCGTACCAAATCTGAAGCCCCGTCCCAACCTTAAGCGACGGCCCGTACCAAAATGGAAGCCCCGTCCCAAAATATTCAAATTCCCGCGCCTCGTACCACGTGTCTGTTTTTGAATTTCCTACGGACTGTAGCAAAACAAGACACCGTCCCAAATACCCGCGCCTCGTACGACGTGTCAGCTTTTGAATTTCCTACGGCCCGTAGCAAAACAGGGCACCGTCCCAAATTCCCGTGCCTCGAGCCACGTGTCTGTTTTTAAATTTCCTACGGCCCGTAGCAAAACAGGGCACCGTCCCAAATTCCCGCGCCTCGAGCCACGTGTCTGTTTTTAAATTTCCTACGGCCCGTAGCAAAACAGGGCACCGTCCCAAATTCCCGTGCCTCGTACGACGTGTCAGCTTTTGAATTTCCTACGGCCCGTAGCAAAACAGGGCACCGTCCCAAATTCCCGCGCCTCGTACCACGTGTCAGTTTTTCAATTTCCTACGGCCCGTAGCAAAACAAGGCACCGTCCCAAATTCCCGCGCCTCGTACGACGTGTCAGCTTTTGACTTTCCTACGGCCCGTCCCAAATATTTATACGTTGTCTCATTACTCTCTTCTTTTCTCCCTCTCTCTCTCTCTCACCCTCACTCTGTCTTCCCCCTCCCAGCCCCCTCTCCCATCTCTAAACCCTAATAACCGTCGCCCTCGTGCTCTCTAAAAAATCTGAAATCTCCCTCTCGCCCTCAGCCTCTCTTAGAAGCCTAATCTCCCTCTCGCCCTCTCTTGCAACATGTAGCCACGGCGTCACGACATTTCCCTGCAACAAGTGCTCTCGGTGGTGTTTCTTCCCGGTTTCGTCTTCGTCTCTGCTCCTACAGGTATGATTCGTTCTCTTAGTTGGGTTTTATTTCTAGTTTTGTATTTTTTTTGACGGGTTTTTAGACAGTTGTTCGTTTATTTTTTTGTTAGATCTGTTAGTTTTTGTGTTGAATAAAAAGATTTTTAGGGTTATTTTTGTGTAATTTGTGGTTTATTATCTGGTTTTGTGGTTTCTTTGAAGGTTTTGTGGTTTTTTATCTGGTTTAGGGTTATTTCTAGGTTATATTATTTGGTTTTTTTAATTTTTATCACTTCTATTTTGAATCTGTTAGTTTTTAAATCTGTTAGGTTTTATTATATAGTTTTTAAATCTGTTAGGTTTTAAATCTTGTTTTGTGATTTTAAATCTGTTAGAAATTATTTATATAGTTTATATTATTTGGTAATTTTTAAGTTATGTTTTTTTTTTAATATGTCAGATTAATGCTCGATATTTAACAGTTTTTATGATTTTGTTTTCGTGTAATTTCCGTGGTTTTATCGTTTTTTTGAGTTTTGTAGGTTATATTATTTGATTTTAATATACAGTTTTGTTTTAATTTGTTAGGTTTTATTGTACAGTTTAGTTTTAGTTTTAGTTTTTATTACAATTTATTTTTTTAGATTTTAAAATTATATATATTTTATAAATCTGTCAGGTTTAATTATAAAGTTATATTATTTGGGTTTGCAGGAATATTTTTCAGTGTAATTATAAAGTTATATTTTTTAAGTGTATTTTTATTACAGTTTATTTTGAAGTCATATTATTTTAAAGTTATATTATTTGGCAGGGATTTTCGGGACTTGGTAGAACAGGAACTTGGTAGAAGAAGAGAAGGGATTTGGAAGAAGAGGAAGAAAAGGCATTTCGGAATAACAGGAAGAGAAGGCTTTTTCGGAAGAAGAGGAAGAGGAAATCGAAAGAAGAACTTGAAGAGAAGCTAGAAAAGGTTAATATTTAGATTTTATAAAAAAAATTTGTTTAGTAAATTGTAAATATGTTGTATATGTTAGTAGGATAGTTAGAGTTTTAGGGAAAAATTGATTAGTTAGGATTATAAGTATACATATTTTATTTTGTTTTCAATGTATTGATCAACTTGTGTATATATATTTGGAAATATTATGAATTCAAAGAGAATTTCAAATAAAATTTTAAAAATGAAAATTGAAATATTTATTGTAGATTTCAAATTTAATTTCTTAGGTTCAAATTATGTATTCATTTCAAAAATAATTATTGTGTATTGAAAATCAATTTACTTTTAAATTAATTTATAAATAATTGTTATGTATTAAAAAATTAAATTGTAATAAATTTTTAGTTAATATGTATGAATTAAATCATATATGTGTTTATATTTCAATTATTATCTATACAAAAGGAATTATTGTAGAGTAAATTGATAAAATAGTTTTACATATGATATATATTAAATTTTAATACAATTATAAATGTATTCAAATTTGAAATTATAATAAATATTTAGTTATGTAAGATTATAAAATATTATATAAAATTAGTTATTGTAGGGTAAATGAGTCTAGTAAGATTAGAAAATATTTATAAATTTAGTTGATCAATACATTGAAAAAATTATATAAAATTAGGTTTTTTTGTTTCACTTCCCTCGTTTCGTTAGATTTTAAGTGAAATCTTAGTCTGTTAATATACGAGGTCTTTCAAATCATTTATTGGTCCAATTTCCTTATGGAGGCGGGACGTTCTTGGATGTATCAACGTATTCTAGATAATGCCGTGAATCCGATTTTTTTTAACGGAACGACGAATTTTTTAGAAATTGTTTTTGCTCGAACCGGCAATGTCGAAAAACAAAGGGATGGTACTCCTTGTGTACGTTGTCCGTGTGCAAATTGTCAGAATGGTATTTTCCTTCCTCGTAACGACATAATAATCCATCTCTGTACAAACGGATTTCTTCCGAATTATTTCGTATGGACAAGGCATGGCGAGTCGACACGATCATGTGCACGTACCTTTTCTCCGAGAACTCTCAATCCAATGGAACAGATGGTTCATGATGTTGCTGGTCCTTCTTTTGATTGGAATGCTACCGAACCGCCTAACCCCGAAGCCGCGCATTTTTTCGAGATGCTTCACGATTCAGAACGTCCGTTATGGAAAGATTTTCGAGATACTAAATCTTCCGTAATGTTGATTGTTTCAATGTTGCTGAGTATAAAATCCGAATGTGAGGTGACTAAGGATGCTTTCGACAAGATTATGCACGTAATTTCATCTCACATAATTCCTTCGGGCAATGATTTTCCAAGTAGTTTTCACGAATCGAAAAAACTAGTGAAGAATTTAGGAATGGGATATGAAAAAATCCATGTCTGTCCTGATAATTGCATGTTGTTCTACGGAGCGAACATTAACAAAGACACGTGCGATTATTGTGGTAAATCTCGTTTCAAACCGGCAGAAGAAGGGAAGAAAGGTGGAGTTGTTCCATGCAAGGTTTTGCGTTATCTTCCACTGACACCCAGATTGCAGAGGTGTTTTATGGCTAAGGATACCTCGAAGCACATGACGTGGCACCTTGATGGAAAACGTGAGAATCCCAATTTGATGGTTCATCCGTCAGATGCTGAAATGTGGAAAGTTTTTGATTCAACCTATCCTGATTTTTCTGTAGAACCTCGTAATGTTCGGCTAGGGTTATCCACGGATGGTTTTTGTCCGTACACTTTATCGAGCGGCAGGCCTTATTCTTGTTGGCCTGTTTTTATTGTTCCTTATAATCTACCTCCTGGAATGTGTTTGAAAGATCGTAACGTATTTCTTACCCTGGTTATTCCCGGACCAGATCATCCAGGCGACAAAATTGATGTTATATTGAGTCCCTTAATTGAAGAGCTTAAAATGTTATGGGAAAATGGGATTCTAACATATGATTCGTATCGAGAGAATAATTTCATGATGAGAGCTGCTTTATTTTGGACGATAAACGATTTTCCGGCCTACGGTATGGTTTTCGGTTGGTCAACTCACGGCAGATTGGCTTGTCCTGTGTGTATGGAAAACACAAAATCATTCAGTCTCGCTAATGGTAGGAAGCAAAGTTGGTTTGATTGTCACCGCCAATTTTTGCCTCATAACCATCCATTTCGTAAGCAGAAAAATTCTTTCACCAAAAATAGGATAGAACGTAGTACGCCTCCCCCGCGTCGATCCGGTGTGGAGATTCGCGATGAATTGGATAATCTCGATAAACTCGAAATTATTGTTGTACGAAGGAATAGAATTGAGAAGGAAAAAATTCCGGGATATGGCCAGACACACCATTGGACGAAACGGAGTATTTTTTGGGAATTGCCGTATTGGTCTACGAATTCTGTTAGACACAATCTTGATGTGATGCACATTGAGGCTAATGTGTTTGGTAATGTGTTCAACACTGTATTTGATGTGAAAAATAAAACGAAAGACAATGCCAAATCTCGATTAGATGTTGCGATAATTTGTTCTCGTCCAGAGTTAGAGCTTGTATCACACGATAGTGGTCGAATTGGTAAACCTAGAGCCAAATATTGTGTAGACAAGGATGGAAAAACGTTGGTTTATGAGTGGTTGCAAAAATTACGTTTTCCGGACGGGTATGCAGGCAATTGGACGAGATGCGTTAACATGCAAACTATGAACGTACATGGTTTGAAAAGCCATGATTGTCACATTTTTATGCAGAGACTTCTGCCAGTGGCCTTAAGAGATTTGATCCCGGATTGTGTCTGGGAACCCTTAGTGGAATTGAGTAATTTTTTTCGTGATATTTGTTCGACCGAATTGGACCCGGTTCATTTGCAAGAAATGGAAGAAAGTATCGTTCTTACCATGTGCAAGTTGGAGAAAATTTTTCCTCCTAGTTTTTTCGACTCGATGGAACATCTTGTCGTGCATCTAGCGTATGATTGAAAAGATGGATGTATCTAGCGTATAATTTGTTCTTACCATGGGTGGTCCCGTCTCTTATAGATGGATGTATCCGTTCGAAAGATGCTTACGGAGATTGAAAAGGAAGGTGAGAAACAAAGCACGAGTGGAGGGTTCGATTGTTGAGAATTATTTGATAGAAGAAGTGTCAAATTTTTGTTCGTTGTATTTTGATCATGAGGTTCAGACTCGTGCAAATCGTCCATCCCGACATTTCGATGTTATGGATTCCTCAAATGATAACTACACCATTTTCGATTATCCGGGTCGTTCAATGGGAGGCACATTTAAGGTGTTGGAAGACAAAAATGTCAATGCCGCACATCTTTATGTCATATTGAACTTTCCTGAAATGTCCGAACTTGTCGAGTAAGTTCGAAAATTCATTTATATTCCATATTGTTATGTTCTTGTATTTATCATCTTAATTTTTTTTATAGACAATTCGATGAAATGTTAGATGCTCGAAATGTATCGGAAAGAGTTCGATACAAGACTCGAGAAAATGAATTGCCATCATGGTTGAAATCCAAAGTTATTTCAAATCTCGATTACTACTCGGATATTGTTCGTAATATTGCTTTAGGACCCGAAAAACGTGTTCGAATGTTCAAAGGGTACGACTGCAATGGATATCGATTCCACACCCGAGCTCATAGTCGACAATTACGTACAACCAACAGTGGAGTGCGCGTCAAAGCAATTTGTTCGGGAGACGATGCAATTGATTATTACGGCGAAATCAATGCAATTGTCGAAGTCTCATTCCCTCACATAATGCACAACTCAGTTGTGTTGTTCCATTGCGACTGGTTCGATCCAGTTAGTGGCGTGAAAGTTGATAAGAAACACGGAATCGTTGAAGTGAATCATACTTCAAAAATCAGGTATTACGAGCCATTTATCTTTGCCCATCAAGCCTTACAAGTGTACTACATGGATTATCCATCACAAACGCATGGCAAACGAGATTGGTGGGTCGTAGTGAACACTAAACCACAAGTTGTCGTAGCAGGAGTTCAAACGATGAACAACGATTATTTTCAAGAAACAGAGCAAATTAGAGTTAGGGGTGGTCAGAACCTTACAGACGTGGGCGTGCTCAATGTACCAGGGGAGATTGAACTGTTGGACGAGGACGAAGTGAATGAAGTCGTACCCGAGGAAGCTACATTTGAGCGGGATGTCGATGACTTTTTATTAGATTAGATTATTTAGATTATGTTGTTTTTTCTTGTATTATTATGTTTAATGCTTGTATTATGTTGTTTACGTTTTTCGAACATTATATTTATTGACGTGTTCAATGTGTTTGTTATCTTGATTACGTTTTTATTAAGTATGTTTTTGATAACAATGTTTTCGAACAAAATAATATAAATTGATCCGTTGTGATTATGTTCTAATATGATATGTTTTTTTCTTTATTCAGGTCATGGTTTTCACTCGTACCGGACGTGGACGAGGAGGTGATCATTACGACGATGGTGAGAGGCAAGATCCGATTGACGAGTATGTCCCGGGTAATCCCCACCGGGACGTGGACCCGACAGCTGATGTCGAAGATGAGGTAGAGGGCGGGAACGACGCGCCAACTGATGTCGAGGATGAAGCCGAGGCTCGAGCATTGCATGTGCGTGAGAATCGTTCACGATACCACGCTACCAGGATTACCGATGAGACGCTTCCGATTGCGCGAACCGGAAGTTCTTTCATGGTTATGGTTCTAGGTAGTAATTTTATGTTGTAATTCTAATATTAATGTGATATAATATATTGTATAATTTTAAGTAGGTAACTACGGTTCCAGATTGTCGCGTGATTTGACGTACTTCTTGAAGAGCCACAACGATGGTGGTTGGATTCGTTGGCCATTATGGCCTGAGCCAAACAGACGTGTTGTTCATGACGAAATAATGGTATATATATATATGTATATATCAATTCTTTATAATTATTTCATAACTATTATATATATTTTTCAGAAACGTTATCATTGGGCGGACGGTGAGGTGGTGACACTCTGCGAAAATCAATTGAATTCTTGGGCGGCTCAGCGTCATAGACATATCATGAGAGACGCTCGACACATGGCGGAATCGGTCGCCAGACAGGACATGAGGAGGTAGATCGAATCAGAAGCCGCAATCACGCAGACGAAGCCATTGTGGTGCACTGCAGCTGCTTGGGTGAACATGTGTCGGACTTGGATCTCCGATCAAGCGTGGATTGAGTCGTCTGCTCGGAATAGAAGAAATCGGAACAATAGTGCAGAACGCGGTCATAGCACCACCGGCTCGATTTCTCTCGCCGCCCACAAGAAAAAAATGGTATATTATTTTTTTTACATTTATACAAATTATATTATTTATAAATTATTATAATATATAAATGTTAATTAGGAGGAACAAAATCCGGGACGTCCAATTGGGTTCCTCGACGTATATAAGAAGGGCAAAGTTCGCAAAGAACGAAATTCCCAAGGAGAAATCCAATTCGTCGACGGAAAAAGTGTGCGCGTAATGGTACATTTCTTTTATTTACAATTACTTATTTTATTTAAGACGTAATTTGATATTTATGTAGTAATTATTATTTTTAGGATGCATATGCTGCACGTATGACGGAGAAGCACGGTCCTGATTGGTTCCCGAATACCGGAGATAGTTTGGAGGATTGGATGGCCGTTTCAGGAGGGAGAGCGCACGGCCAGTTCTATGGCATCAATTCGGTTGTGGATCCGAGTTTTCATAGCTCGACCATCTCGTCCGATCCGACTGCAGGAGGAGGTTCCTCTTCACATGTGCCATCTATGGCTGCGATTTCGGAGATTCAGAATGAACTCCGCGAAGAAAAAGAGATGAACAAGAGACTTGAGCAGCAGGTCATTGAAGCGAGAGAGGCGGGTCTGAAGAGGGATGAAGATATGCGAATGATGCAAAACTCGATTGCACACTTGTCTCAGATGATTTACCAGCAGGGACGTCACCATGTAAGTAGGTTTTAATTCGAAATATTTTTAGTGCTAATTACTTTCTAATATTTCTTTCGTTTTTGAAGGGGCAAGGATCCGGCACATCTCCGGCAGGATCAGGCAACAATCTCGGACGCGGCGACGGATTTGGCAGGGGCGAAGGATCGGGCCGGGGAGAAGGATCCGGATCGGGACCGATCTACGGATCGCAACGGACGAACTACTCCGTGAATACGGAATTGCAGACTCTGGTGAGGTCACCTCATTCGCCGATGGGGTTGCAGAGACCGCAACAACCGACGTCCTCGTCGCAGAGGCGACCACCGTCGTCGTCGCAGAGGATGTATCATCCTATCCCCTCATCCCAGCCACAGAATTGGAATGTAAGTATATACATAAATAATAAATTATTATAGTATATATATATAGTTCATCGAAACTGTTTTTTTGTTTTGTTTAGGATATGATTACGAATCCGTTCTTCGCGCCGCCTGATGATGAAGATGACCTCCATTTGTAGTAAGTTTGTGAGAGATTTGTGTTTGTAAGAATTTATGTTTGTGGTTTGTATGTTTGTGGTTTGTGTATGTCGAATTGTGGTTTGTGTTGGTCGAATTGTGGTTTGTGTATGTCGAATTGTTGGGATTTTTTGTTTGTTTTTGTTCGTTTGTTCTTTTTTAGGTTCGTAATTTCCTAATTAAATAATTATATAATTATATATACAATTATATAATTATATAATTATATATAATTAAATAATTAAATAATTATATAATTATATATAATTAAATATATAATTATATAATTATATAATTATATATAATTATATAATTATATAATTAAATATATCAATATATAATTATTAGATAATAATTAAATATATAAATATAAAATTATAAATATAAAACTATTAAATATATAAATATATAAATATAAAATTATTAAATAATAATTGAATATATAAATATAAAATTATTAAATAATAATTGAATATATAAATATATAATTATTAAATAATAATTGAATATATAAATATATAATTATTAAATAATAATTGAATATATAAATATATAATTAATAAATTGGGTAGTGCTGACACGTGGCGCAAGGATTTGGGACGGCCCGTAGCAAAAACCCTGACACGTACTACTCTGAACACAGTCACGTCAACCATCAATTTGGGACGGCCCGTAGCAAACACGTGAAGCATTTGGGACAGCCCGTAGCAAAAACCCTGACACGTACTACTCTGAACACAGTCACGTCAACCTTCAATTTGGGACGGCCCATCCCACATATCACCGTCCCAAAAGTCATATTGGGACGGCCCGTAGCTGACAGGTACGCCCACGGTTGGTACGGGTCTTTTGGGACGGCCTACCGTAGCAAAAGTATTATTGGGACGGTTTTGGACATTATTGGGACGGTTTTTGCCCATACCAAAACAGTGTGTATGTTGTAGTATATACCACATACTTAGTAACACATCACTAATTATATAGTACGAATATTTTTTTATTGATTCAAAATGTAACGGAAAATATATATAATATCAATCTTAGTAGTGGAAGTAATATAATAAATAATATCAAAATTTAATTTGGAATAAACATAAATACAAATTATTTTATATCACATGATTTTTTTAAATTTACATTTTTTACAATGGCAATATTATTTGATACATGTTTATAAGTTTAATACGTTATTTAGATGGATGCACTATTTTTTTTTAATTCTATTAGTTTTTAATTTTTTGAATATCAAAATTTTCTTGGTTAAAAACATAAATATAATCTATTTTGTATTATATGGGATTCTTATACTTATAATTTTTTTAAAAATGAATAATAATACGAATAATTCTATTATGTAAATAAAATATTTAAAAATTCTATTATGTAAAAATGCATTTTTTGCATTGTATTTTCTTACATAATATCTTTACAAATTCAAATTATGTAAAACAGTATGTATGAACTATGTTAATATGGATATCAAAATGAATAGTAAATTAAATGAATATATTCGATGAATTTTTAAAATTAAATTTTAAAAAATAATACTAATATTTGTTGTATGCTTTATAATATTACATATTGAGTTATTAATATTTCATACATACATTTTTCATCTCCCATTGGATTCACATTTGATCATGTAATCTTATGTGAAATATTAGACAATTGAATAGACTTAGTCTATTGTGAACTATTTAGCAAATTATAATAGTCCACATCATTAGTGTAGAATGATGTGGATTTCTAAGTATGTTTAATTAAAACATGGTATAAATAATAGTACATAAATTATTACACAAAATATGATCTTCAAAAAATCTAATTGAAAAATATTGATTGAGATCACACCATATCACTACATCTAATGGTTCAAATTAATACTTACAAATGGTCATACAAAAGACATGACTTAAATGATTGACTATAATATTAATGTATATGATGAATCCACATCACAAAATCTAATGGTCTATAATCACGAATAACCATGATGTGGATTCATGAGGAGGCTAAAAAAATGTGCAAAATAACGGGGTGGGTGAATTACATAATTATATTTTAAGTATTATTATGATTATTATTGTTAGTATTACTATTTCAGCTCATTATCTTATTATGTTTTTGTTTTTTAAAATAACTTTAAAATTAAAATTTACAAAAATTAATATAAATGATTTTTTTTACCTATCAACATAAAATAATTTTTCAAACATAGAAACTATATCGAATATTATTGTTATCTTCAAATTGTAAATTTCAAAATACCATATGAAATTACTTATTTCTTATTTATGTTTTAATATTGATTTTATTATTTTTTAAAATAATTTTAAATGTTTTCGGATAAATATAACTTTTATTAGTATTATATATATGTTGTGAGTACATAGGTCATATGGTTTGCTGTTACTATATTTGGTATTGCATGAAAAAATGTTTTAAATTGAACGATTGAACTTAGTATAAACATTTTGTGTATATCGGATTTTTTTTTAATAATTATATTTAGAGTACTATTATCATTATTAACTATAATTTTAAGAATCATGTATAACACTAAAATCGTTTGCTTTAATTGTTTTTTTTAAATAACTTTGATATTACAATTTACAAAAATTAATAGAGATAAAAAAATAATAATTTATTTATCAAAATTAAAATAAATTTTCAAACTTAGAAACATACATATAATACTATTGTTATCTTCAAATTGTAAATTTTAAAAATAGCACATGTAATAAAATATTTCTTATTTATATTTTAGTATGAATATTATCATTTTTAATATTTTTAATTGTTTTTTGGATAATTATTTTTATTAGTATTTTATATGAATGGTATGATATGAGTACGTAGCTCATATAATTCATTGTTTTCATATTTGATATTTCTGAACATAATGCTATAAATCGAGCAATTAGCCTTGTATAAACATTTTCACATTCTGTGTTTATTGTATTGGTAATTTACTTATCATATAATTAATGTTCATATAATATCGTGTGCGGATTATTTTATATATTAAATGATCATAAATTATCCAAAAATTATAATTATTAGGCAATACCGAGCTACTATTAATTTGCTGGAGTTTGTGCTATACAGGTACACACGATGCAGAAGTACATGATTCAGAAAATCAAGAAAATAATCAAGAAATACAAAACATGAGGAAATGGAGCAATGGATAATATAGAAGATTTAGAGAAATTAAGTGAAGATATGAATACATGAAGAAATGGAGCAATATGGATCATAGATTATTTAAATGATTTGGAGGAATTTATCAGAGATATTGAGATGTGAAGAATTAAAGAAATTAAGATATGGAAAAATATATGAAGATGTGGAGCATTGAAGATCATTCGAAGACTTGAAGATATTGAAGATTTTCTTGATCTCGAAATTGCAATAGGTAGAACCCAAATCTATGCAAACAAATTTGCAATTCATATTCTAAATTGATTATGAGTATTTCGCAGAAATAACACTATCCGTCCGAACGGTTGCACGCATCCGGTTTCTCCAATTAATATATCATGTTTGTGTTTTACTATGACTAAACCATGCAAATTTTATATTGGTAATAAATCATGTATATATACATTAATGTCAATAAAACAAGTTACTAATATATTAACTTTTATGGTCAATAAAAATTGTATATTAGTAACACAATAATGTCAATAATTTATTTTAAATATATCATTAGTAATGCTAGTTTATGTTGTGAAGTCGATATGTTTTTATTGTCAAAATAATATATGTGATGTTCATGTACTAATTTTACAGTTAAGAAATAATTTGTATGGGCCAATATATTATTTACAATGATTATATTACTGTGTTAAAACTAATATTTTTTTTTCAGTATTAATATGTTATTTTTAGATATATCAATATACTGTCGTCATTGTTAATAATAATAAATTTATATTATTCTAAATGTATATTATGATATTTTCAATATTAATATAGCGTGTATTTTTGTACTATCATATGGGAATTATGTGAAGCCAGAGCCACCCATTATTCCCGAGAAAAACAAAGATAAATCTCTGCTAATTAACCGGCTATATTTTGTCGTTCTGAGAATATCTTTGGGATGCGTTTGGATGGCGATAAGTTAAGATTACCATGAGAATCACATTTCCCGGGAATGACATTATCGTGTTATTGGAATATTGTTGTTTCGATTGAAAATGTGCATTCCGAAGAATGTCAATATTCTTTGATTTAATCATTTATGAAATGATCATTATATCCTTGAGATACCTGAAATCATTTATATATTTTGTATATTGATATAATCTACTATTTTGTATATCTTTTTAATGTTAAATTCAATATTATTATATAATATTATATCCAATCATTTATACTTCATTTTATGAATTGTTATTTAAATTAAATATAATTATAATCATACAAGCCCAAGTATATTATTTTTCTTAAAATAATCATAATTATATTATAATTATTTAATAATTGTGCTATATTTAATCTATAAAAACACACCCTTATTATACAAATGAAGGGTTATGCTTTATACTCTACAAAAAATGAGTGAAAGCTTTTTGGTGTATGAAAGAAAAACTCTCGTTTTAGTTTTGAGTTTTCAACGTACGCTCCAACAGTAACCGAGTTTTTGTATTTAATATTTGTCATGTTTTTCTTTTCATAACAGTTGATATCTATATTTAGCAAATGTACATAATTGCAAATTGTGTTAGTTTGTCAATAAAAAAATAAGAGTGGTGATGCATGTCTCCCTTAAATTTTTCTAGATTGATTGATGTGTTGGCATCTGTATTAATGATGGTGGTAAACCATGACTATTTAATTTTTTCCATCATATATAAGAAAAGAAAGGTAAAACAGATTCACCGTTTCACACATCATTAATTTATTAAATATTTTTAACAACTTTGTTTTCCACCATCCATAATTAATGAAATTTAAATCTATAAATTTGGAAAAATAATTATTGGACTAAATCAATATACCATTTAACTTGTGTTAAAGGATACATGAATAAAACCATCATAAAAAAATAAACAAAAACATAATAATGAAAATGAAAATATTTTATTTTTTTAAATATTGAAAATAAAATAATAAAAGTGTGTTCAAATAAATATTACTTATCATGTGTTAAATTAAATAGAATAAAAATATTAAATAAAGCAAATTATTTAAGGCATCTAATTTTTGGTTTACCACGTAATCAATGTGGTTTACCAGCTAATAAATACAGTTTGCCACATAATTTAAAATTTAATGCATTTATTATATATTGCTAACACATCAATGCATTGAGGGGATATTAGAGAGGACAAGTATAATTTTCAAAAAATAAATATAATTTCAGGAATTTCTTGTTTTCAATTTCTTTTCGACAGTTTATGCTTCTCTCTTTGCATTGCTTTTTGAAGAACTTCATCTTAAGGTATATCTCATCAAAACACCCAATCTCCATTGTCTTTTTTATCATCCATTAAATTTTTGCCAACTCATACACATTTACGTAATTAAACCTTAATTGGATTATTCATATCTTCATGGTGATACGATCTTTTGTCCTGTCGCTAATGGAATTTTTTTATTAATCTTTTATTGTTTCATTATAATTTAAGATTATCATCTCTTTCGATGATCAATTAAGATTGCTTATATCATTTTCTTGCAATTATTGTACGTAGTAATTTGCTTTAAAACTATGAAGAATCAAAATATCATTGCTTATTTCAACTTTAAAGATATGGAGATATAGTCTAAATATATTATTCTTTATAGTAACTTTGTTTTTTCTTCATCTTGCTTGTCACTTCGATAAGCTCGTCTTAATGCAAATTGATCTGAACTAGGAGTATGATATATTGACAATTCAATACCCTCATCAGAGTATTTGTTAAGTACAATATTTTATATTTTATTTTTATTTTAATAAATGTTATTTTAATAATATTCTCCATCAATTGATGTCAAAAAAATTGAACTCACAATCTTTCACAACATATGTTTTTGTGGATCACACTCAATCAATTAGATTATAGACCCATTGATTTGTGTATAACATTAAATCAACAAACAACAATTAATAAAACTAAGCTAATTCATGGATAAAAACTTAAATTGTTTATTAATTTGTTATTTTGTCAGCGAATCTCTACTACAACTTGGTATGGATTGGGCAGAACTAAATGACGACCTTCTCCGCCTCATCTCGAAGAAGTTGGGGGACTTATGTAGCTTTTCTTGCTTTCGTTGTGTTTGCGAAAATTGGCGTTTAGCCATTGACCCTAGGGATCAGCCCCCACAACTTCCCTGGCTTCTCAAGAATGATTCGACCAGCGGAACTTTATCTAATTTCGTGTTCTATTCCCTTCAATCCAATAGAACTCACACTCTCCATATCCCCGAAGCAAAAAGATGTAATTTATTGGGGCGATCAAAACAGTATCTTATCATGCTCGACTATTCTACCAGGACGACATCGTTCGTCAATCCATTAACCGGAACCCATTTTAATATCCCCGGTCTACCGGGTACGGATTTTCGAATTTATCGACATCCTATCTTTGTAGGTCCTAATCCAACAGGAGACGGTGACATATTTATACTGCATGGGTATGGAAAAGAAAAAAGAACATCTATTTTTGTGATATCGATTCAATCTGACGGTAAAGTGTTCACCAAGATGGTTGAAATGCATTTAAAAGGAATAGTTACATATTATAAAGGAAGATTGTTCTCTTTTCATGATGGAACCACGAAGGTTTTCGATGTAAAAAATGGAGATGAAGTATTAGAAATTCCATGTCCAACAGTATATTATTTAAATTATTTAATTGAGGTGCGCGGTGATTTGCTTGGGCTATGGCTATATTCGTGGTCCGGAACATATCGATGTGTTATGTACCGGTTAGAGGAGGGCAGTAAGAACCCCCGTTGGGTGGAGACAGCTAAGGACATTGGCGACTACATGATTTTCTTGGATCCATTTAATGGTTTTTGTTTGAAAGCTAGTGATTTCGAAGGATTTACAGGTAATTGCATATATTTAATAAATGAAAAGGACGAACTTGTACGGTATGACTTAAAAAACAGAAAGACGGAGATCCAATGTGATAATTGTCGGGCACCATGGTTCGTGCCTTGTTTGTACTAGCATGGACTCCTCGTTTCGTTCTGATATATAATTTTGTAAAGTTTTTATATGTAATTAATATTTGTTTTCGATGTATTTAAACAAATTTTAATATAAGCACATATGTGTGTATAATTATGTAATTATGTATTATTTCTGCTTGTATTTTCTTACCTATTATCTTTAATAATTAAGATTCGGGAAAATGTTATGTATGAATCATATTATAATATGAATGTTAAAATAAAAAAAGAAAATTTAGCATATGTATTGACCGGATTTTATATTTTTTCCAAAAATACAATTAATATGATGTATGGTTGATAATATTATATATAATTTTATTAATATTTCATAAATAAAACTCTTCATTTTACATTGATAAGATAACTTAATATTCAAAATCCATGTTCCGTTTTGCTAGCTGATGAAATTGAAATTTGTCACATTTGGGAATATTTTTACTGTTATTATCATATTTAGGGAATTTGATTTTCAAAATTTTGGTTGTTCATTCAAAGTCTGATTGAAACGAGACTTTAAAAGTTTGATTCATGTAAGTTTGGAAATAAAATTGTAAAGGGATTATTGTGAGCAATACAAATGGAAATAAAAATATTACACTTGAAATATATTCCTTTTGTCATGTATGACTTCTTTAGATTTTGGAGGAAACTTGAGTTCATAAATTTAAAGGCAAATTACCGGTGGTCCCGGCTCCTTAGCTTAGTGGTAAAATATTTATGACACGATATCAAAAAATTACGGATTCAAGTTTCATTGATATTATAATTATAAAAAAATCAAAAATATATTCATGAATTTTGGTTGCATGTAGAATTAATTTTTCTTTTCTTTTCTAAACTGCAATGTCTACATCATATGCATCTGTTTATTATGTTGTACATCTGATGCGTTTACCGCAAAATATAATTTGATAAATAAAGGTGACAACGAAAATAAATAATTTAATTCATCATTTGATTGTATCTTTCCATATTTTTGTATGCATTTTTTTGGTGCTTTGTGTGAATTATCAATAAGTAAGAATTATTTCTCTCATCCTTCCATTAATATTACTAGCATGATGTGCGTGAAAAATTTTGTGCGTCCTTTTAATCTTTATTAGTATCTAATGAAACTAAATCATTAATTATGTATCTAATGAAAAAACATAAATATCGTACAATTGTAAAAATCATTGGATACAATCTTGTCATGTTCAAGTTTTACATTATTATTTTGCTTTATCGAGCAACTAAATCTCATAATTATTATTAATTATCATGAGAAAACATTAGTTTTCTCAATCATTAAACAATTCGTACGCGATATTTATTCGACTTGCATAAAAACAAATCATAACATGTCAACGCAATTGTTGCGTTTTGAAAATAACCATAGATACTTTAACTATTCGAGCTTCACCCATACTCCCCACAAATAAATAAATTACTTCAACTCACGGTTGTATACGCGTAGAAGAGTTCACATTTGTGACTCTCAATTGTGAGCAAACTGGAGTTTGGATTTGACCGAAATCGTTTCGGTTTACTCACACTAAGGAGAACGTGTTTGCGACGGTGTCGAGTCGGGTGGTATGGGACGCACACGTTGCCGGAGCAAGGAGCACGATGAAAATCATGACGGTGTCGAGACATGTGAAGTTGGACGAACAAGAGACGAAGAAGAAGGAAGAATAAATGCGACAACTCATCGTCCACCATCAATTTTGTGTGGTATGGTTGTATGTTAATTCTTCCATGATTGGCATGCTCGGAATCAATGACGGGGTCCTCGGCATTAGGAAAATACTTCCGTCCCGCATTCGCTGTGCGGGACACGGGGCCATCGATTTCCCAACAAAATTTACTTCTGTTAGTCTTCGATTACAAGTTTTTAAGGATAATAAAAAAATTGAGGATATTTCGCGTTTTATCATCAATTCTTGCATTTTTAGAAAAATATGAGAATTGATTAATTTTGAAGGTGTTATATACTTCATTTTTTCCTGAACTCTTGAAAAAAATAGAAGTTTGCTTATGTAAGTCTTTAATTATGGACTTTTTTTTGTTGTTGAAAAAATCGTGAAAAATGATTATTTTGCTTGTTTTAGAATTCTAATTTGGATTTTTTTTAAATCGGATAATTAATTTTTTTATGGTGTTAGAATTCACTTTTTGAATTTTTTAGAAAAATAGAAATTTGCTTGTGTGATTCTTTAATTATGGAGTCTTTCGAGGAAAACATGAAAATTGAGTATTTCGTTCGTATTATACTTCAATTTTGACATTTTTAAGAAAAATAGATTAATTTGTTGATTTGAAGGCGTTAGACTGTTGGGTATTGACGTCACTACCGAGCCTCACGCAGCGGATTGAGGGGCCCGATCCGACCCGATCCCGAGGACCACGTCGACGACCCGAGAGTACGAATACTAATCTACATGCAACTACCTTTGAATATAACGATTATAGACATAGATTCATACCACGTGAAGTTGATCACGGTGACGGGTTGAACGCGTACTTGCTGCCTTTTCGCTGCTCCAATCTTTGATAACATGCGCGTCCCATTCTCGCGTGATTCGACATCTTCGATTGAGCTCCGATTTGTCGTACACAACCGGATCACATCCGGTTCGTCATCCATCTTGCTCTAGCTTGATCACAATAGAGGATTTCAAATGAAATTCCTCTACCCGTATCCACCTCGAGCTAACGTATTTCGGTTTCGCGCGATTCCCCTAAAATCGCCGTAAACTTGCATGATCAACCAATCTCTCGTGGTGTTCTTCTCACTATTTTACTTGTCTCACAAGTATTAATGGAGGATTAATGAAGGATTAATGAGCACAAATAAAACTGCAAACTCGGAATTTGGACTACAGTCCGTCATGACGCACCATAGTCCATCACGACGGACGTATCACGTTTACTGATTCAGCCATTACTGCTTTATTCCGTCATAAGGTACCAACTTGTCCGTCGTGACGCAGCTCCGTCGTGACGCAGCTCCGTCATGACGAACAACCAGTCCGTCATGACGAACAACCAGTCCGTCACGACGCTATACTCACAGATTGATTCACAAAAATACACTATGGTCCGTCATGACGGACCAACCAGTCCGTCACGACGGACTATGTATTTTCTGTCAATTATGTCAGAATAACTCTTTGGTCCGTCACGACGGACGAACCAGTCCGTCACGACGGACCAACCAGTCCGTCATGACGGACTATGTTATTTTAGTCAGATTGGCATAATCTTATTATGCATCCAATCGTATCGATGAATGCGTACGTTCATCTATCCTCATGTGTGCAATCTACTAGTTAATATATATCTGTATTTCTTTCAAATAAATTTCTAACCTTTTCAAAAATTTCTTCAAAATGCAAAAACCGAAGTCTCAAACCTTCAATTAAATCAAGGAAGCTATTTTTGTTAAAAATGCCAATGAATCGAACTCCAAATCAGAACAATTAATTACGATGGATGACTCATTCTTCCCTTTTTAGAATTTTTATACAAATTATAAAGTTCACAAATTTTGGAGAACTGGCGTTATCATTTAAAAAAATATTAAGATTTTTTTCACACAAAGTCAAGAATTTTGTATAAATATGCAATTATCGTAATTTCGTATGATGATATGCTAAATAATTGATCTCCTTTATCATCTCAATTTATTTATAAAATTATCATTTTTAGGTAAGCGCATAAGATGTACGGTATGTCGCAACAAAATGATGTAATGTCTACCTTATGATTCAATAAAGTGGCTTGAGGTAATCGATCAACAAGAGCACGTTTAGGTTTGTTTCAAAAAAAAATGTACAACATATTAAACACGATGCATATGATATAGACATCTCAATTTACAAAAGAAATCTGTAATCTGTAATAGTACTAATCTTTAACATTCAACTTCTTTTACAGCCCTCCACGTCACCCCGTCAGCACAGTAATCAATTTCAGCAGTATACTTTTATGATAAATTTTATTAGTGATTCTTAACCGTTGATTGCTCAAATGCACATGGTCTTTGAACACGGATGTATAATAAAAACAATACTCAGCATGGTCCAATGTAAGACAGGTCTATTTCGTTTTTTTATCAACATACTTATCTCTTTACTATTACACAGGGTCCCCACTCTCTCTCCTCATTTACGGGAATGAAAGCCGCACGAATAAACCCTATGTGCGAGAAGGAAAAGAGAAAACGGCCGGAAGCGGCGGTGCGCGGTGCGGAAGAAACAAGCAACCAAGACACGGCGTTCAATCTGAATGATATGCTGCCGGAACAACGTCGCTGTGCTGTTGGTCTCAATGAGACCAAGAAGAAAATAGTGCTGCCTGCCATTGTCGATGCACAAGAGATCCATATTTGACTACAAAATAAGGTACTTCTAACTCCAAACAAAAGCTGGAAAGGACCCACAATTATGTGCTCGACATGTTAAAAATATTGCAAATCACATAGTAAAACCCTAGCTGTACGAGTAATGCTTTTTAAAAAGCAAATTTCGAAGCAATACAAGATGACTTCATCGATACCAATACAAAAATGGAATAATTATTCACAACAAATTAGTAGACCAAAAATTGAAGCTCACATAATTGTGTGGTACTTTTGATTGAGATTTTCAATGATTTTCAACTATTTTAGGGTTAATTTGGTAAAATTGAAGCATTTTTGGGCATTTCATAATTTCAGGGTCTATTTTCACAATTTCAACATCTTTACATGTTTTTTTTTTCTAGATTTCAGCAGATTGAAGAGAAAAAATACGAGAGGGATGTTGTCGAAGAATTTGCCACATTTGCATTTTATTTGTATGCCAAACAAACAGAAGGTAATATTTACAACTTTGTCCTAAAAAATTCCCCTTCTTTCCCACGGCATACGACAATATTACAAGCATATTATCTTTTTATGCTAATTTTTTTCTAATTTTTTCAGCTTGAAGTGGACAAATTGGAGCTCACTGAGATGCAGTACTGAAGGAGAAAAGAAGCCGACCCTAGATCAGAAACAAACGAAGCCCCAGTACCAAAAGATTAACTGCGGCTGCTCCGTGTTTAGGTCAAGAGGGAATAAAGGAGAAAAGAAGTCGCAAACCCCTAGCAGTCAGGGAGAAAACAGAAAAAGAGCAGCGAGAGAGAAAAGAAGAAAAGAGCGGCGAAGCAGGCGGGAAGCCGTGGAACGATGACTACTTCTTTCCTCTCTCTGACGCCACCTCCAGTTGAGGTTTACTGGTACAAACGGTGACGCTGAAACTTCGAGAGGCGGTCGACGGTGGCGGTGAATAGTCACGTTGTTGTATTCAAACCCATTCGTACAAAGAAAAGAGCCAGAATGGCTCGCCAATGCTGCGAGTTATGTTTTTCTATTCTGATTTCGTTCATGGTGTCGGCTATATTTTCACGAGGTAATTTGATCCCACCAAATTTCTTAATTTATTTTATTTAGTATTTTGTACAAATAAAAGTTCATGTTTTTGTGTGTACCTGATTCCTTTGGTTTTATTGACAGTATTTCGAACACAAGATCGAAAGCGCAAACTTCATATTTTTTGTGTCTACTAGATTTCTTTGGTTTGGTTTACAAAGTATTTTGAACACAAGGTCGGAAGCGCAATGGTAATTCCATTCATTTAACATATTAAATTTTGAGTATCTATGATTACTATTAATTACTGGTTAAAATAATTAATAATTAATATTATTATTCTTTTATTACTTCAATAATAGTTGTGTTAATTTAATTATTGGTTTCTTTGTATAAATTATGATATTATTTTACAAAATGCCAATTCGTTTCTATTTTTGAAAAAAAAAAAAATTCGGTTCGTTTGAACTAATTTTTTAATTGAATAAATAACCAGGGGTATTTTTGTAAATTATTCAGTTTTTCAAAGGTGGTTTGTTTGCCAAGTCGACAACCAGCTTACGAAATTACTGCCATACCGGTTCGTTTCTAATTTTAGAGAAACCTGCTTTGATTCATTTCAAATATTTCGATACACTTCAATCTTTGGAATAATCTGTTCTTTAATTAAAATAAAATTTGTATTTAATGTGTTAAGAGTTTTGTTATTATATTATTAATTTGTGGACAAATTGAAAACATACAAAATGAGCTAACCAATGATGATACAACACGGGATAGTAATATGATTACAAATACGAAATATGAATATAAATACGAATATCTATAACAACCATTATGAATAGGAACATGAGATATGAATACACTGTACAAATACAAATAAGAACACGAATGCGCATAAATTAAAATACCAATACGAAATAAAAAATAAGAATTATGCAATACGAAATACGAAGACAAAGGTAAATACGAGATACTAATACAAATATGAAAACGAAAAATAAAGAACAAATACCAATACCAAAACCAAAACAATTAAGAAACACGAAATAAGAAATATGAATACAAATGAAATGCAAATAAAAATACATATTGTCTAATACGAATACAAATACAACAATGCAAATACCAATACCAATAGAAATTGAAATAAAAATACAAATGCAAATGAAAATGCAAATGCAAATAAAAATACATGAAGGAAAACAAAATATAGATATGAATTGAAAATACAAAAATATACATCATATTATCGTCATCATAATTTCATCATGATCACCATATCATCATCATCATATAACCATCATCATCGTCATAATCAACATGTTACGACCACATCATCATTATCATAATCAAAATACACAATAAAAATACTAAAATACATATACAAATATGAATTAGGTTTGGTAATAAGGATCGGATCCAGATCCGAATCCGGATATTATCCGGATCCGAAAAACAGTATAAAAACGGATATTCGTTTTTGAATTTTATTGTGTTTTTAAGTAACTATGGTCTTTTATTAGGCTATTCGGAGATATTTGACAAATACTTGATTTTGTTTCTTATAATTATAATGTCATTTTATGTATTATTTAAGTATTTTGATATTGTTTGAGATTCGTAGGTAAAATAAATAGTTATGTTATATACAAAATATCCGTATGAACTATCCGAATAATATACAGATTTGTATCCGTATCCGAGATATCCAAACAGAAT
This sequence comes from Luzula sylvatica, assembly GCA_946800325.1. Lineage (NCBI taxonomy): Eukaryota > Viridiplantae > Streptophyta > Magnoliopsida > Poales > Juncaceae > Luzula > Luzula sylvatica. The sequence continues at coordinate 19,966,257 of OX326958.1, forward strand.
CTGTATCCGTTTAATATCCGAACCGTATCAGGATCCGGGAATATCCGTATCCGTTTCCGAAAAAAATACGGATCTGGATCTGGTATGACCACTATCCTAACCGGATTCGAACCGTTTACACCCCCTACCGTCGTAGCATTTTTTGTGTCATGGTGAAAATGTTTGTTCTTTTGAACGCATTTGACTGCATTATTTTTTAATAATCTAATTAAATTAAAACTGGATATTATTGTAAATATTATAATTTATCTCATTAGTAAAATTTGGGTAAAGTGTAATTTTTTTGGTGTTAAATATTCGCAATTTGTGCATTGTTTCTTTGCATAATACATACAATGCATATATAATTCATTTATATACACGTTATATACAATTTACGAAAATATTTTTCTAATATCAATATTTAATGTTCCTAAAATATGATGCCCTTTAGCCCTCTGATTTATGAAACATGTTGCGATTCATCGAAGAGATACTCACCCAAAACATAAAAAAAAATATGATCTTTTTTACAACCAACCCGCGCAATGGCGCGGGTACCATGCTAGTAAAATTTAAAGTTGAATGAAAAAAGTAATTTGCATGTTAATCCTCTAACGATCATATTTCAGGTGTAATTTGTTTCTTATAAACCCTTTACAATCTTATTTCCGAACTTGTAAAGTCTAGTTTCTAAATCAGGCATTGAAAATCCAATCAAAGTATAAATTGTGAAAGTCCAGGAATTATAATAGGTTTAAAGGCCATTAGATAATGAAATAAAGAATGCCATTTCATTTGTTAGATTTCAAAGCACAATTTCCATTCAAATCTGATCTCAACTCAATTCAAATCACAAAATTCACAAAAAAAATCTTAATTTTGAATAAAAATGGACAAAATTGCAAAATGACCAATAACAAAACCCTAGCCAATTCTGGATTGGCAAAAGGGATAATTCGAATAAAAAACTCGAGTATGGATGGATTACAATTCGAATAAAAAACTCGAGATTGGCAAAAGGGATATTTTCTACTAGCTCAACTAATCAAAATTATCGATTACCCTCGCTAACTAACTCAAAAAAGCTGCATGGTCTTGGTTCACCGTCACATTTTCACTACTCCATTTCTTTATTAATGCAAAAATATCCCTAAATATTATATTAACAGTGAAATTATCACTAAACTACAGTAGCCAGTACCGTATTGGTCTTCGCTGTAACTACCCTGAATGACCTCTAGAGAGGGAAAGTAAGGAGACATAACACAATTTCCATCAAAATGCCTGCAAATAGAGAGATTGTTTAGAATAGGGAATAAAAACAACATGGCAATTATTGGAAAAAAAAAAAAATAGTGGAAACATACATACATTTTTTTACCCGAGCGGCTTGGGAAGGCAAGTGGATTCGTCATCAAGAAATGTATAAATTTTTAGCTTCACTAAAAACTTGACACGCTCGAACCAACTGACTGCTACACCTAACTAAGTGCAGATCGGTGAGGTAAGGGAATTTATCTGGTAACGACTCCAACTGTGGGCAATCTATTATTTTAAGCGTACTCAGCGAGTGAAGCCACACCATCTCATTTGCGAGGGATTGCAGATTTGAGCATCTTTCAAAGTTGATTTGTTGCAATGAGGTCAGCAAACCGAGAGATTTTCCCTGTTCCTTTGTTATTTCCGTTGTTTGGACATTTTCAAAAACCAATTTTTCAAGAGAGCCGAAACATATGCAAATTTTCTTGGTAAGGAATGACATATCATCAACTATGAGCACTTCTAAAGATAACGAGAACTTTCGTTTTTCTTTTCTTAATGCCAAACCCCAAGCTGTAGCCAAACCCGGGCAATTCAATATTTTCAACTTTCTAAGAGAGCTGAGTTTGGAAATGTCTTCCAGAGAAGAAATTTCCATGCAATATTCAATATTCAACTCTTTTAATGCAACAAAAGCATCCATCGATAGAGATTTCAGGTTTGGACTGCGAACTAATTTCAAGCATTGTAGACGGGGCAGGTTGGATAATAATCGCGTTTGCAACTTTTCAGGCACCTCGTGAATTTCCAATTGTAAAAGGGATGGTGGAAGTAAATATTTCTTATTAAGCTCCTCATTTCCCACTAGCGAGGAGAGGAGTTCAGAGCACCCTTTAATGGTTAATTTTTTTAGCGAATTGAATCCGCTTAAACCCTCTTGAGTAACATTAAGAAAAAATAGATTTCCGCATCCATTGATTCTTAATTCTTCTAGCTTCTCCACTGAATTAGGAAAGATTCGAAGAAAACTTTCACCCGATGGGTAATTCACTGTACTTGAGATGAAACCTTTTTCGTCCACTAAGAAATTTATTTTTGCTAAGCCCGTCACACTATTTGAAGAGATTTCCAATACCTTGAGTGTCTTCGGTAGAATGCATGACTCGCTAGTTTGCGTATTTGTTCTTGTTACCCTTGAAGAACATTCCCCAAAATCCTCGATCACTAACGTTTTCAACGATTCAAGTTCTTGAAACCCTTTCCATGGTAAGAGATCAACTAGGCATCCTATAATGGTTAACTCGGTTAAATCTTTGAGATTTGGAAAAACCAATACCTCTTGATTGATTGCCCTACTTTCCGTTTTCCATACAATGGACAAGGATAATTCTTTAGGAGAATTTGATAATAGTGACATTTTTTTCAATGGATCTGGCCCGCCAATAAAGGAAATAGCTTTCAACGTTTTGACATGAGGCAAGGGAGGTAGTGCCAGCTTTGGACAACCTTGAATAACAAGTTCAGTTAGTTTTGGAAAGCAATCCGTGTTCCCACAAGAACGGGAATAAAATTGGGGAGGTAATTTACACAATTTCTTGGAATCGAGAATTTCCAGCTTATTTAAGGAAGGAAACATCGGACATATTCCATCATATCCGACCCACTCTTCACAATTTTCCATGTTACTAAACACCATCTCCCTCAGCGAATGAAATGCCTTTTCCACAAAACTGCCGTAAAATTCAATTGAAATCTTTTTCAGCCCAGGCATTCCCTCAAGCTTCAATTTCTCAAGAACCGGCAACTGCCCGAGTGGTGGGAGAACCTTCAAATTCGAGCAGTTTATTAACTGCAAACAAGTGAGTTGATTTTTCTCAACCATCCAAGAAGGAAATTGTGTACCAACATATTCATGAATATTGAGATTACTAATGTTGCGGGGTGGTTCGAGGCCCTCAAGGATGTTTGCATCCAAATCTGATTGAGTATCCGATCTACTTGAACTCCAATAAAAGGACAAGCCTTGGAGCTCCTTTTTGTCAATTAGCTTTGCTTTATCAGCGGCTTCCCTTGAATCTATATTCTCTAAATAAGAAATGCAAAGAGACCCCCTAAGATCATTCAACTCGCTTAGTTGACCTATATCGAAACCAGGATCTTTGTTAACCACGAATTCAGCAAGTTCCTGAATTTTCACTAGCTTTCCAATATCACGAATCACGGCGAGTTGATTTCCTTTGGCATGAAAACAACGCAAGTTAACAAGCATGCGTGTTAATCCTGGAAAATTAAAATCATCATACCAATCACGTATATCCAAGGTTTCTAGATGGTAAAGCCAAAATACATTTTTTGCAGGTTTATTTTTATGAATATTCTTATTTTCTTTTTTGTCGGAGGGGGGATTCAAATAACAAGATTCTAGTTTCAAGTACCGAAGATGAAGGGAGTTTGAAAGGTCACACAACAGAGAATTAATGCCAACGGGTTCCATTGACAATCTAAGCACGCGAAGGCATTTGGCGTTTTGGCACAAATATTGAATGTTTGGGGAAAAGTTTGAATCGTAATTGCCAATTACGATCAAGGTCCTCAACTTTGAAATTTCCAAGTCTTTTGTTAGCTTTACGAGTCTACTCGTAAATTTTTTTATCGGTATAAAGCGTTTGGTTCTACTATCCCATTCATACGCAAAATACATTATTATTGATACATGCCGTATTGCATTACCCGTTATTTTAACCTCAGATCCATCTATGGTTAGAAATTCGTCAAACGACACATTTTTTGCTAGATCATGCACCAATTCGTGCATGAGATAGTACGTAGTTGTCCTTTGCTCATATTTAGCATACTCTTGGATTTCTTCAAAGAAACCTCGACCAACTAATTCATCCAAGCAATTATACCCCAATTTTTTACTTTCTAACCCGCTTTTAGAATAAATAAAACCTTCAGCTATCCAAAGATTGATCAAATCATCTCTCTTGAATTTAAAATTCTTGGGAAATAGAGAGCAGAACGAGAAACATTTCTGAAAGTCACGGGAAAGATACATATAACTAATTTTTAAGGATGACATTATATGATTAGATTTATTCACGTTTTTTGGTATTTTCCACTCATCACTTTCTTCTATTGCCTTCCAGTCCCTTAAAGTAAGGTTCTCTCTTAGTATGGCACCGATTGTTATTATCTCTAAAGGGTAACCACTTAATTTGTTCACTATATTTTGCCTAACTATTCGCAAACTCTGATAATTTTCGGCAATCTTGTCCCCAAATGCACAAGCGTTGAATAACTTCGAACGAGCTTTACCTTTCAAACCACCCAGCTCAACAATTGGCATGGTACCGATCCTTTTTGCAACCGACAAATATCTCGTTGTCACCAAAATCCTACTACGGCTTTTGGATGTTCCTTTAAATGGTTTTATGAATTGGTTCCATAAATTTACATCCATATCCCGCCATAGATTATCCACTACTAATAAAACTTTATTTATTTCAAATTGGATCTCTAGAATGCTTTGCAGGACCTCTAGGCTTTTATCTTTTACACTCTCGTATTCACTATTAGAAACAAGATCACGTACCATGTTAAGTGTGAGTTTCTTCACATCCAAGGTAGGCGATACATCAAGCCAAAATCGCACAGGAAAGGTTGTTTTCACTTCAGCATCTTCGTAAATGAGTTTGACAAAAGTACTCTTGCCAATGCCTCCGTGACCCACAATCGGCAGAACCGAGATCCTCTCATCCACCAAATTATCGTCTTTCAAAAGATTCAATGTGCGAATCTTCTCTTTTTCCCTCCCAACAACCTCATAATCATTATGTAACGCGCTTGTATAGCATTGGTTCATTGATGCCGCACGAAATCCTTCAACAATTCGACTTAGGTTCTCCAAATCGATTATCTCAGCTAAGCCAACCAGTTTTTCGAATGGGACTGCCTTCCTCACTTCTTCACCATTTTCTTTTAGTTTCTTTGTCACATCATTAATCCGTTTTGACATGTCACTTCTATCAAGCTTGCGGGTGGATGGCCCATTTTCTTTAACAAAAATACTAGTGACAAGCGAAATCTTTTTATTTCCACCAGGCGCAGTGACATGTGTCTGGAAATCTTCTTGGAGGCGATAGTACTCAAATTCGTCGAAAAGATCCTCCGCATCATACATCGATTGATGAAGATCTCTCACATATTCAATTAATTGGGGGTTGTCGATAGTTGATTTGCTAACGTCAGAGAGTAGGGCGGCGATCTTACGAAACTCTTTTCTCAGGGCGCTGACCTCTTTATCTAGTTTTACGGTTTTCGCCCATTTGTCTAACGCTTCGTTGAGACACCGACTGATTATCGGGCTCACCCCCCACCCAGCTATGGCCATAACAATCCCCAGCGCCAGAGTCACAGGTTCCATTAATTACCCCTTGAACTAATCGGAGAGATTGAGTGTTTTTTGTTTGCAGAGTGAGAGGGGATGAGTCTGGAAGTGTTAAGAATGAAAGAGAGAGAAACTGATGCAAGAGGAAGATAGATAGCAAGTGACTGAGTTGGACCATGATGTCGGTGAAGTCGTGTTGCGAGTTGGTTTCAGGTCGTTGCTCATTTCGAAACATGGTAAGATATAAACGATTTATCAACAAATTATCCAGAAATACCATTTATTTATATGAGCATTTATGCATGCACTCTTTATAGGAAATTAATTCAAAAAATAACTTTTTTTTTTCAAATATTATAAATATAACCTCAAACTGGTTTTTAAATCCCGCCGATACCGGGTTTTAAAATTTCGGTGCGCTAATGACCTTTAAAATCGTGTATGTCAGTTTTTACAGTATTAAACTAATATTATCGGATTTTAAAATCCCGTCGTGTTATTTAACACTAAATACCGGACTTAAAAAATCCGCCGTGTTATTTAGCACTAATTACCGAATTTTATAATCCCGTAAAAATAATTAACACTAACCGACGGGTTTTAAAAACCAGTCGGTTTAACTTTTAAAGAGAGAAAGAAATGAAATATCAATATCAATAGGAGAGGGAGGAAACAAGCCAGCGGAGAACACGCCTCCCTCAGCAGAAGAAGGACAAATAAGACAAGGACAAAGGCGGAAGACACTGGATTATAGATTAAATGTTAAATGAGTGAATAGAGTGTATAACCTACGAATTTGTAATAAAAAAAAAAAAATAAAAAAAAGGAGATTGTGTTTGGAAGGGGGACTTTGAGCCCTCTCCGAATTTACTCAAAAAAAAAGGAAAGACGGAATATCATGTGGGAGAGGTAAATGACGGTGGGACAACTATAAATACGGGCGGCCCCACCCTATTTCTTTGTCTTCTTCTCTCTTCTTCAACCTTTCTTTCTCCTGTCACTCTTCGTGTCACTTGGTAGTTATACATATGCATCTCATTTTAATTAAGAGTTAAACAGGCTGGTTTTTAAAACCTGTCGGTTAATGTTAATTATTTTTACGGAATTATAAAATCCGATAATTAGTGCTAAATAACATGGCGGATTTTTAAAGTCCGTTATTTAGTGCTAAATAATACGGCGGAATTTTAAAACTCGATAGTATTAGTTTAATATTGTAAAATCTGACACACACGGTTTTTAAGGTCATTAGCGCATAGGGATTTTAAAATCAGGTATCGGCGGGATTTAAAAATCAGTTTCAGGTTATATTTGAAATATTTGAAAAAAAATTATTATTTTTTGAATTAATTTTTCATAAAAAATCACATGCAGAAATGTTCCATATTTATATTTAATAACAATAATAAACAAACTTGGGGGACAGGGGATGCATGCATCTCGAGAAAAAGTGACCCAGGAAAAGTGTTGACTTCAACTCCTCGTTTTCCCATGAAAAGTGTTGACTTGGACATTATCATATCATGTGCGTAGTTGTCAAGATTCATAATTGAACAGTGACGTAAATTTCCTAATATTTTTATCAATAATTTTAATGACGTAAATATGATTTAATTATTTTAATTTATGATTCTTTATTATTTTAATTGATTTATATTCGTTATTATTAAAAAATAATATATAAATATATAATTCAACATTTTAATTTATGATTTAATTATTTAATTTATGATTGAAGATTCAATTAAGATTTCAAATCATTAATTAATGTGTTATTTCATAAGACGTTAAAACATATCAACGTCATCAAGACTTTATGAGAGGTAAGGGTATGTCCAACATTTTCATTTATAATTATCTCAATATTTTTGTAGGGAAGTTTTCAAAAAAATAGTTCTTTTTCTTGGATATTGCAATAAAAAAAATAAAAATTTTGGAAACTCCAAAAAACTTTCGGATCAAATTTTCGTTTACAATAACCAAAATAGTTAGGGATTTTTTACAAAATTCCCTTTTTATGATATATATAATAAAATTTACATTATAGATTAAGCTTAATTTTTTTGTTATGATTATAATTTTTGTTGTTAATATTTAAGTGTATATTTTATTATTCTTTAACTATTAAATCGAAATATTTTCTAAAAGTCAAATTATATTTGTTAGGTCTACCACCGGAGTGATCAAATTTGATACAAATAAAAAATGAAAAGTTTATATATAAAATATTAATATTTTTTTAACGTTGGATCAACTATATTTAATCAATTATTTTTTAAAATTAAGTTACCTTATCAAATGGAAGATGAAGAGTTTTATTTAAGGAATATTAATAAAATAATATATAATATTGCTAATTGTACATCATATATTAATTGTCTTTTTGGAAAAAAAATTAAAAATTCGTCAAATACATATGCTAAAATTTTCTCTTTATTTTCACATTCATATTGGTATGATTCATAGATAATATTTTTTGTAATTTGAGTTATTGAAGATAATGTGTAAGAAAATACAATGCAACATAATACATAATTACATAATTATATTTTAAGTATTATTATGATTATTATTGTTATTATTACTATTTTAGATCAATATATTATTTTGTTTTTTAAAGCAACTTTAAATTAGAATTTATAAAAATTAATAGAAATGGAAAAAAAAATGTACCTATCAACAAAAAAATAATTTTTCAAACTTAGAAACATATGTCGAATACTATTGTTATCTTCAAATTGTAAATTTCAAAATACGAAATGAAATTACTTATTTCCTATTTGTGTTTTAATATTGTTATTATTATTTTTTCAAATATTTTTTATTGTTTTTGGATAAATATATCTTTTATTAGTATTGTATATATGTCGTGAGTACGTAGGTCATATGGTTTGTTGTTACTATATTTGGTATTGCATGAAAAAAATGTTATAAATTGAACATTATATCTTAGGATATTTTTCTTTATGTATATCGGATATTGTTTTTAATAATATTAATTTTGAGTATTATTATTATTATTATTATTATTATTATTATTATTATTGTAAGAATCGTGTGTTAAAATAGTTTGCTTTCATGGTTTTTTTAAACAACTTAGATATTAGAATTTACAAAAAATAATAGAGATAAAAAAAAACAATTTACTTATCAAAATAAAAATAAATTTTCAAACTTAGAAACATACATAGAATACTATTGTTATCTTCAAATTTTAAATTTAAAAATAGCATATGAAATCAAATATTTTTTATTTCTATTTTAATATGATATTTCTATTTTTTAATAATTTTAATTGTTTTTTGGACAATTATTTTTCATTAGTATTTTGTAGTTAATGGTATGATATGAGTACATAGGTCATATGGTTCCTTGTTTTTATATTTGATATTTCATAGAGATAATGCTATAATCTAACAATTTAGCCTTGTATAAACATTTTCACATTATGTGTTTATTGTTGTGTTAATTTACTTATCATATAATTAATGTTCATATAATATCGTGTGCGGATTATTTAATATATTAAGTGATCATAAATTATCCAAATATTATCATTATAGGTAATACCGAGCTACTAACAATTTGATGGAGTTTGTGCTAGACAGGTACACACGATTCACAAGTACACATACCGAACTACTAACAATTTGATGGAGTTTGTGCTAGACAACTACTTACAATTCAGAAAATCAAGAAGATAATCAAGAAATACAAAACATGAACAAATGGAGCGAGGGATAATATAGAAAATTTAGATAAATTAAGTGAAGTGAAGATAGGAATACACGAAGAAATGGAGCAATATGAATCAATAGATTATTTAGAAGATTTGGAGGAATTGAACAGAGATATAGAGATGTGAAGAATTAAACAAATTAAGATATTGAAATATATATGAAGATGTTAGAGCATTGAAGATCATATGAAGACTTGAAGATATTGAAGATTTTCATGATCTCGAAATTACAATAGGTATGACCCAAATCTAGACAAACAGATTTGCAATTCATATTCTAAATCGAGCATGAGTATTTCATAGAAATAACACTATCCGTCCGAACGGTTGCACACGTCCGATTTCTCCAATTGATATATCATTTTTGTGTTTTACAACATTAACACTATTATTTTTTAAGTGAAACATAATTCATAAATCATAGATATTTTTTATTTATTTTTTTATTTATGATATCGATGAGACTTGAATCATTGACATTTGATATCATGTGCTAGTCATTGTACCACTAGACTAAAGGATCAATGGTGTTCATTTACTAATTTTACAATTAATAAATAATTTGTATGGACAATATATTATTTTCAGTATTAATATATTATTTGTAAACATATCAATATACCGTTGTCATTGTTAATATAATAAATTCATATTATTTTCAATGTATATATATGCAATTTTCAATATTAATATAGCGTGTATTCTTTTTTTTTTTTTGAAGGAAGATATAGCGGGTATTCTTATACAATCGGGTGAACATATTCAAGTTTATTTACGTACATGATTATGCATTTATGTCACAGAATAAAAAGAATAGACTTTGCTAAGCCTAAGTATATTCAATGCACCTAGCGCCACCCATTAATCCCGAGAAAACAAAAGTTAAGTCTGTGCTAAGCGTTAACCGGTTGTATTTAGTAATTTCGAGAAAATCTTAGGATGGATGGCGGTAATTTGAGATTACCATGAGAATCACATTTTCCGAAAATATCATCATGTCATGAAAAAATTACTGTTTTAATTGATTGTACATTCCAAAAAATGTAAATATCGTTTGATTTGTTCATTTATTAAATGACCATTATATCCTTGAAATAAATGAAATCAAGTATATATTTTATATATTAATATCATCTAATATACTTTTTTTATAATAAATGAAGAATATTCGTATGTCAGCCATCTATTATTAATAATGAGAATCGAACCACCAACTTCTCTCAATATATGAGTTTTTGTGTCTCACACTCATCCAACTAGACTATGAGTTTAATGCCTCATCTAATATATTTTTTGTAACATTTTAAGGGCCCGTTCGGCAAGTGATAGAATAGAGGAATAGAGGAATAGGGAATAGTTAATTAAACCATTTTATTCCAACATTGTTCGTCAAAATTAATGAAATAAAAATGTAGGATTAAAAAAAATGAATGGTAGTAATGACCAAAATGCCCTTTATCGTATAACTTAATTTTTCTCTAATTAAAATCAAATCAATCAAATAATAATGATAATAATAATAATAATATAATAATTATTATATTAACTATAATAATAGTAATAACATTATTATTAATAATAATAATACTATTAATAACATTTATTATTATTATTTATTATATTAATAATAATAATTATTATTATTATATTAATTATTACAATAATAATAAATAATAATAATAATAATAACATTAATAATAATTATAAAATAATAATAATAATAATAAAAAAAAAAAATAATAATAATAATAATAATAATAGTAATAATAATAATAATTATTATTATATTAATAATAATGACATTAATAATAATTATAATAATGATAATAATAATAACAACAACATTAATGATAATAATAATAATAATAACAATAATAAAATTAATAACAACAATAATAACAATAATAATAAGGGTAAATTGGTCCAAAATAAATAACTATTTGGTGGAATAGATCTATTCCATGTTTAATATGGAATAGACTAAATCGGCTAAATCCTCATTTTATTCCAAGATAATCCATTCTTGTTCGGTAGGAATAAAGTGGATTAACCCATTTAATCCTCGATTCCACTCTATTCCATGTTTAAATGTCTAATTCAATAGTATTATATACAATCATTTATAATTCATTTTACGAATTATTATTTAAATGAAATACAATTGTAATTATATATTTAAAATTAGAATATCAAGCCCAAATATATTATTTTTCTTAAAATAATTATATTACATTAATAGTTATTATAATTAATAATATTATAATTATTATACTATAATTAAAAATTAGATTATATATAATCTATAAAACACACCCTTATACAAATGAAGGGTTAGGATTTAATCTATAAAAAAAAGTGAAACATTTTGGTGCTTGGAAGAAAAACTATTGTTTTAATTTTGAGTTCAACATACACTCCAACAAAAATTGAGTTTTTTTTATTAAAACTAGGAGAATACTCGCACTACGCAGTGAGCATGTTAATTATGTTGTTCATTGTAATAAAATACACGTTTGCATGATAATATTTATAATATCATCTGTTAAGGACTATTTTATGTATATTTTAAGGGTCTAAAAAAGAAATTTAGCACACTTAATTATTTAATTAATATATAATTGTTTCATATTTACAATATCAATATTGACAAATACTTAACTATTTGTATTTGTGTTAATTTCAAGGTTAAAATGGGAGTTTGGAAATGTCACACTCCAAAAAAAAAATGGAAAAGGATGCGGCAGCCCGCCAGTATACAACTCGTATACCACAGGCTCTGATATGAAAAACATCACAAAACAAGATTCTAAACTGATTCGAAAACAACAACACATACACATACATACATTACGGAATTAAAATAATAACACAAAACTATTGCGGAAGCATTTAATGTCTCAATACGAAACTCAGATATCGTAGACGTTCTCACTCTCGAAGTACCCCCAACACCCGATGACATGTCCGTCACACCTATACTTAAAATATGTAAATCGAAAAGGATTAGTAATGGAAGTGACTAAGTGAGTAAACCTCGTTAAAAATAGTCATAATTAAAATAATTACTTTTCAAATAAGTTCATAAAATAATCTCATATATCTTCAAATCGTAAGTTTTCTAAATATATATCAAAATACTTGCCCGTTTTTCGAAATCAAAATCACTTACCATCATACTGTTGGGGAATATCCTCAACCCCGGGCCCGCGCAGCGGAATGAAGGCCCGGTCCGATTCCCCGATTCCCGAGATCACGCCACGACTTCGAGGGTACGATGCAAATAGAAGGACAGATTCATACCGGTGCAAAATTGATTGCACACGAAGGGTTGATCGCTGCCTTCTTTCATCTGTCACGTTGGTGACAATACGCGCGTCCCACACCACGCGTCTTTCACCGCTCATTGACTTCGCCGATTCGTTTGATTTCGTCTCCGACTCAATCTACTCGTTTGAATCGATCACAACCGTAAGAGCCCCAGATGTAGCTCCTCTACGTGTATCCACCTTGACTCGTAAGACGTCGGTCGCGGATGCACCTGCCTAGACGATGCACCGGCGAACTTGCTCGATCTAATCGATTCTCTATTTCTCTCTCTTCGTGCCTTTTCACTCACAAAAGATCAAATCTGAATTTGCTTTTTTCTTTTGTGTCTTGGGCAGAATAATTGCTTAGAAAAACTTAGTGAAGATGAGAGAGAAAATCCTATTTATACCTAATAGGATCAGGATTAGCCAAAAGGCATGTATATCCAATATACACCCTTTCACACAGAAAACTGTATGAACCTGTTCAGTATTATGTCCAGACGAAATTGATAAATTTCTCTGACAGAAAATCAACCAACACGAAAGTTTTAGATAATCTTATTATCTACACAACCCAATTTGACCCAGCCCAATTGGAGTTCGTATGCAAAAGTTATGACTGTTTTACTAACTGTATGTCATACTGTTGCACCCTTTCGGTATTTCATAGAAACGACACTTATACTTCGTTCATATGAAATATATTTCTATATGAAGGTTGTAGATAATCTGATTATCTATCTAATCCAATTTGAACCATTCTAATTGGATTTTCCCACTGAAAGTTATGGCCACGAATGTACGACTACATTCGTTTATCCTTGTGTACACTTTTACGGTTGATCCGAAACTGTATTTCCTTCAGTCTCCCACTCAATTTCAGATCTACCTAAAAGGTACTCATGCATATCCAATACGCACGATTTTAGAGAATATAGCTCGCGTATCAAATACCAAGCTATGCACATCCTATGTGCCAATTTTATGATCAAGCCCGACTTAGTACGACTCGTTGTGTGACCATTTAGGTTCGACTTAACGATGGCAGTAGGTTGTTTCCAATGTTGGAGAATATCCCCGGCCCCGGGCCCGCGCAGCGGAATGAAGGCCCGGTCCGGTTCCCCGATTCCCGAGATCACGCCACGACTTCGAGGGTACGATGCAAATAGAAGGTTAGATCTTTACCGGTGCAAAATTGATTGCACACGAAGGGTTGATCGCTGCCTTCTTTCTCCTGTCACGTTGGTGACAATACGAGCGTCCCACACCACGCGTCTTTCACCACTCGTTGACTTCGCCGATTCGCTTGATTTCGTCTCCGACTCAATCTACTCGTCCGAATCGATCACAACCGTAAGAGCCCCAGATGTTGCTCCTCTACGTGTATCCACCTTGACTCGTAAGATGTCGGTCGCGGATGCACCTGCCTAGACGATGCACCGGCAAACTTGCTCGATCTAATCGATTCTCTATTTCTCTCTCTTCGTGCCTTTTTTCACTCACAAAAAATCAAATCAGAATTTTCTCTTTTTCTCTTGTGTTTTGGGCAGAATATTGCTTTGAATTACTTTCAATTACTTAGTGAAGATGAGAGAGAAAATCCTATTTATACCTAATAGGATCAGGATTAGCCAAAATGCATGTATATCCAATATACACCCTTTCACACAGAAAACTGTATGAACCTGTTCAGTATTATGTCCAGACGAAATTGATAAATTTCTCTGACAGAAAATCAACCAACACGAAAGTTTTAGATAATCTTATTATCTACACAACCCAATTTGACCCAGCCCAATTGGAGTTCGTATGCAAAAGTTATGACTGTTTTACTAACTGTATGTCATACTGTTGCACCCTTTCGGTATTTCATAGAAACGACACTTATACTTCGTTCATATGAAATATATTTCTATATGAAGGTTGTAGATAATCTGATTATCTATCTAATCCAATTTGAACCATTCTAATTGGATTTTCCCACTGAACGTTATGGCCACGAATGTACGACTACATTCGTTTATCCTTGTGTACACTTTTACGGTTGATCCGAAACTGTATTTCCTTCAGTCTCCCACTCAATTTCAGATCTACCTAAAAGGTACTCATGCATATCCAATACGCACGATTTTAGAGAATATAGCTCGCGTATCAAATACCAAGCTATGCACATCCTATGTGCCAATTTTATGATCAAGCCCGACTTAGTACGATTCGTTGTGTGACCATTTAGGTTCGACTTAACGATGGCAGTAGGTTGTTTCCAATGTTGGAGAATATCCCCGGCCCCGGGCCCGCGCAGCGGAATGAAGGCCCGGTCCGGTTCCCCGATTCCCGAGATCACGCCACGACTTCGAGGGTACGATGCAAATAGAAGGTTAGATCTTTACCGGTGCAAAATTGATTGCACACGAAGGGTTGATCGCTGCCTTCTTTCTCCTGTCACGTTGGTGACAATACGAGCGTCCCACACCACGCGTCTTTCACCACTCGTTGACTTCGCCGATTCGCTTGATTTCGTCTCCGACTCAATCTACTCGTCCGAATCGATCACAACCGTAAGAGCCCCAGATGTTGCTCCTCTACGTGTATCCACCTTGACTCGTAAGATGTCGGTCGCGGATGCACCTGCCTAGACGATGCACCGGCAAACTTGCTCGATCTAATCGATTCTCTATTTCTCTCTCTTCGTGCCTTTTTTCACTCACAAAAAATCAAATCAGAATTTTCTCTTTTTCTCTTGTGTTTTGGGCAGAATATTGCTTTGAATTACTTTCAATTACTTAGTGAAGATGAGAGAGAAAATCCTATTTATACCTAATAGGATCAGGATTAGCCAAAATGCATGTATATCCAATATACACCCTTTCACACAGAAAACTGTATGAACCTGTTCAGTATTATGTCCAGACGAAATTGATAAATTTCTCTGACAGAAAATCAACCAACACGAAAGTTGTAGATAATCTTATTATCTACACAACCCAATTTGGTCCAGCCCAATTAGAGTTCGTATGCAAAAGTTATGACTGTTTTACTAACTGTATGTCATACTGTTGCACCCTTTCGGTATTTCATAGAAACGACACTTATACTTCGTTCATATGAAATATATTTCTATATGAAGGTTGTAGATAATCTGATTATCTATCTAATCCAATTTGAACCATTCTAATTGGATTTTCCCACTGAAAGTTATGGCCACGAATGTACGACTACATTCGTTTATCCTTGTGTACACTTTTACGGTTGATCCGAAACTGTATTTCCTTCAGTCTCCCACTCAATTTCAGATCTACCTAAAAGGTACTCATGCATATCCAATACGCACGATTTTAGAGAATATAGCTCGCGTATCAAATACCAAGCTATGCACATCCTATGTGCCAATTTTATGATCAAGCCCGACTTAGTACGACTCGTTGTGTGACCATTTAGGTTCGACTTAACGATGGCAGTAGGTTGTTTCCAATGTTGGAGAATATCCCCGGCCCCGGGCCCGCGCAGCGGAATGAAGGCCCGGTCCGGTTCCCCGATTCCCGAGATCACGCCACGACTTCGAGGGTACGATGCAAATAGAAGGTTAGATCTTTACCGGTGCAAAATTGATTGCACACGAAGGGTTGATCGCTGCCTTCTTTCTCCTGTCACGTTGGTGACAATACGAGCGTCCCACACCACGCGTCTTTCACCACTCGTTGACTTCGCCGATTCGCTTGATTTCGTCTCCGACTCAATCTACTCGTCCGAATCGATCACAACCGTAAGAGTCCCAGATGTTGCTCCTCTACGTGTATCCACCTTGACTCGTAAGATGTCGGTCGCGGATGCACCTGCCTAGACGATGCACCGGCAAACTTGCTCGATCTAATCGATTCTCTATTTCTCTCTCTTCGTGCCTTTTTTCACTCACAAAAAATCAAATCAGAATTTTCTCTTTTTCTCTTGTGTTTTGGGCAGAATATTGCTTTGAATTACTTTCAATTACTTAGTGAAGATGAGAGAGAAAATCCTATTTATACCTAATAGGATCAGGATTAGCCAAAATGCATGTATATCCAATATACACCCTTTCACACAGAAAACTGTATGAACCTGTTCAGTATTATGTCCAGACGAAATTGATAAATTTCTCTGACAGAAAATCAACCAACACGAAAGTTTTAGATAATCTTATTATCTACACAACCCAATTTGACCCAGCCCAATTGGAGTTCGTATGCAAAAGTTATGACTGTTTTACTAACTGTATGTCATACTGTTGCACCCTTTCGGTATTTCATAGAAACGACACTTATACTTCGTTCATATGAAATATATTTCTATATGAAGGTTGTAGATAATCTGATTATCTATCTAATCCAATTTGAACCATTCTAATTGGATTTTCCCACTGAACGTTATGGCCACGAATGTACGACTACATTCGTTTATCCTTGTGTACACTTTTACGGTTGATCCGAAACTGTATTTCCTTCAGTCTCCCACTCAATTTCAGATCTACCTAAAAGGTACTCATGCATATCCAATACGCACGATTTTAGAGAATATAGCTCGCGTATCAAATACCAAGCTATGCACATCCTATGTGCCAATTTTATGATCAAGCCCGACTTAGTACGATTCGTTGTGTGACCATTTAGGTTCGACTTAACGATGGCAGTAGGTTGTTTCCAATGTTGGAGAATATCCCCGGCCCCGGGCCCGCGCAGCGGAATGAAGGCCCGGTCCGGTTCCCCGATTCCCGAGATCACGCCACGACTTCGAGGGTACGATGCAAATAGAAGGTTAGATCTTTACCGGTGCAAAATTGATTGCACACGAAGGGTTGATCGCTGCCTTCTTTCTCCTGTCACGTTGGTGACAATACGAGCGTCCCACACCACGCGTCTTTCACCACTCGTTGACTTCGCCGATTCGCTTGATTTCGTCTCCGACTCAATCTACTCGTCCGAATCGATCACAACCGTAAGAGCCCCAGATGTTGCTCCTCTACGTGTATCCACCTTGACTCGTAAGATGTCGGTCGCGGATGCACCTGCCTAGACGATGCACCGGCAAACTTGCTCGATCTAATCGATTCTCTATTTCTCTCTCTTCGTGCCTTTTTTCACTCACAAAAAATCAAATCAGAATTTTCTCTTTTTCTCTTGTGTTTTGGGCAGAATATTGCTTTGAATTACTTTCAATTACTTAGTGAAGATGAGAGAGAAAATCCTATTTATACCTAATAGGATCAGGATTAGCCAAAATGCATGTATATCCAATATACACCCTTTCACACAGAAAACTGTATGAACCTGTTCAGTATTCTGTCCAGACGAAATTGATAAATTTCTCTGACAGAAAATCAACCAACACGAAAGTTGTAGATAATCTTATTATCTACACAACCCAATTTGGTCCAGCCCAATTAGAGTTCGTATGCAAAAGTTATGACTGTTTTACTAACTGTATGTCATACTGTTGCACCCTTTCGGTATTTCACAGAAACGACACTTATACTTTGTTCATATGAAATATATTTCTATATGAAGATTGTAGATAATCTTATTATCTATCTAACCCAATTTGAACCATTCTAATTGGATTTTCCCACTGAAAGTTATGGCCACGAATGTACGACTACCTTCGTTTATCCTTGTGTACACTTTTACGGTTGATCCGAAACTGTATTTCCTTCAGTCTCCCACTCAATTTCAGATCTACCTAAAAGGTACTCATGCATATCCAATACGCACGATTTTAGAGAATATAGCTCGCGTATCAAATACCAAGCTATGCACATCCAATGTGCCAATTTTCTGATCAAGCCCGACTTAGTACGACTCGTTGTGTGACCATGTAGGTTCGACTTAACGATGGCAGTAGGTTGTTTCCAATGCCTACAAGCTCATGAGCGGGATCTAGTCACTCCATCATAGCTACCCATGTTAAACGAAAAATGATTGTGATCATTGTGCCTATCTCGAATAGCGGTTACTAGTTCTCTTGTTTGCGATATCCGTTAATCAAAAGGCATGGTAATAGTCATCCTTATAATTTGATTAACTACACTTATTCCCCGATTCCGAGTTGAGTTAACAATTTCAATCGATATTAACCATTAATATCATTCACTGTGGCAACAGTTTTCGTTAATCGACTCATCGAGCGGCGCCTAAGAGATATCTCTTCCTTTCGGAATAAACAATTCCTATCTTGGAGACTCATATTGAATTCCGTGTTTCGGACAATACCCAATGATGACCCTTTTAACTCCCTGTTACGGTGAGCGTAAGATCATATCAAAGCATTGTGTTACGCACGTAACGCAATCAATGATCCCCTCAAGTATGAAGAATCTAAAACCCCATCCTTCGCAAGTCCATCTATGATGACTAAACCATGTCATGGTCTCGCGGCTTCGGTCATATCCAATACATGTAACCTAACATATATCTACGTTCCCGATTCGACAAACTCCTTTGTCCCATGATTAGCAAAACATAATCATCTCCTCGGCAAACGTACTAGTGTACGCGTTCAGTCTATTATCTAACAATAGAAATGCTTCTCTCTTAAGCAAGCTGTTCCGCGACTAGGGATGTTTAGAAATGACACTTTAAGTGTGACGGTTTCGCTGCACATGGTCCTCAACCATGTCGACGTCCACACAAGTTCAAATCAAGGTTCATGTAACAATCATATTACACAACCCAGCACACAGTTTTCATATATGAAAAATTTTAAAATTCTGAAATTGCATTACTATAAGATAAGTTTGGGGTGATACAACGTTTACTAATCTATTAGACTAATCTCGTCCTACGAAACTATCATTTTAGATAACTAACTACTCTCTTCCTCCTCTAGGTATCTCAAACCTATAGCTTTCGCTTGATATTCGTGCTTAGCTTGCGAGAGTGGCTTAGTAAACGGGTCCGCAACATTCTTGTCAGTATCAATCTTCTCAATGATCACATCCTTCCTTTGTAAAATCTCACGGATCAAGTGAAATTTTCTGAGTATGTGCTTGGAGCGGTGATGTGCCCTCGGTTCCTTGGACTGTGCTATTGCGCCCGTATTGTCGCAATACACAATTACAGGTTCCGAGATGCTCGGGACTACACCAAGCTCCGACACAAACTTCTTGATCCAAACCGCCTCCTTTGCCGCTTCGGAAGCCGCAATATACTCCGATTCAGTTGTAGAGTCTGCTATCGTGGGTTGTTTGGAACTCTTCCAAACTACCGCTCCACCATTTAGACAAAACACGTATCCGCTTTGTGATCGAAAGTCATCGACACATGTTTGGAAACTGGCGTCGGTATATCCATTGATGACCAACCCGGATGTCTTTCCACCATAAATTAGAAATTGATCATTAGTTTTTCGTAAGTACTTAAGGATGTTTTTAACCGCGATCCAATGCATATCCCCTGGATTAGATTGGTAACGCGAAACGACGCTCAACGCATACGACACATCGGGACGCGTACAAATCATGGCATACATAATTGATCCAACCGCCGAAGCGTATGGAACAATACTCATCGCATTCTTATCTTCGCTCGATGTCGGACATTGAGCTTTAGAATACGATATGCCACTCTGAAGGGGAATATCCCCGGCCCCGGGCCCGCGCAGCGGATATGTAGGCCCGGTCCGGTTCCCCGATTCCCGAGATCACGCCACGACTTCGAGGGTACGATGCAAATAGAAGGTTAGATCTTTACCGGTGCAAAATTGATTGCACACGAAGGGTTGATCGCTGCCTTCTTTCTCCTGTCACGTTGGTGACAATACGCGCGTCCCACACCACGCGTCTTTCACCGCTCGTTGACTTCGCCGATTCGCTTGATTTCGTCTCCGACTCAATCTACTCGTCCGAATCGATCACAACCGTAAGAGCCTCAGATGTTGCTCCTCTACGTGTATCCACCTTGACTCGTAAGACGTCGGTCGCGGATGCACCTGCCTAGACGATGCACCGGCGAACTTGCTCGATCTAATCGATTCTCTATTACTCTCTCTCTTCGTGCCTTTTCACTCACAAAAGATCAAATCTGAATTTGCTCTTTTCTCTTGTGTCTTGGGCAGAATATTGCTTTGAATTACTTAGTGAAGATGAGAGAGAAAATCTTATTTATACCTAATAGGATCAGGATTAGCCAAAAGGCATGTATATCCAATATACACCATTTCACACAGAAAACTGTATGAACCTGTTCAGTATTCTGTCCAGACGAAATTGATAAATTTCTCTGACAGAAAATCAACCAACACGAAAGTTGTATATAATCTTATTATCTACACAACCCAATTTGGCCCAGCCCAATTGGAGTTCGTATGCAAAAGTTATAACTGTTTTACTAACTGTATGTCATACTGTTGCACCCTTTCGGTATTTCACATAAACGACACTTATACTTCGTTCATATGAAATATATTTCTACATGAAGGTTATAGATAATCTAATTATCTATCTAACCCAATTTGAACCATTCTAATTGGATTTTCCCACTGAAAGTTATGGCCACGAATGTACGACTACATTCGTTTATCCTTGTGTACACTTTTACGGTTGATCCGAAACTGTATTTCCTTCAGTCTCCCACTCAATTTCAGATCTACCTAAAAGGTACTCATGCATATCCAATACGCACGCTTTTAGAGAATATAGCTCGCGTATCAAATACCAAGCTATGCACATCCTATGTGCCAATTTTCTGATCAAGCCCGACTTAGTACGACTCGTTGTGTGACCATGTAGGTTCGACTTAACGATGGCAGTAGGTTGTTTCCAATGCCTACAAGCTCATGAGCGGGATCTAGTCACTCCATCATAGCTACCCATGTTAAACGAATAATGATTGTGATCATTGTGCCTATCTCGAATAGCGATTACTAGTTCTCTTGTTTGCGATATCCGTTAATCAAAAGGCACGGTAATAGTCATCCTTATAATTTGATTAACTACACTTATTCCCCGATTCCGAGTTGAGTTAACAATTTCAATCGATATTAACCATTAATATCATTGACTGTGGCCACAGTTTTCGTTAATCGACTCATCGAGCGGCGCCTAAGAGATATCTCTTCCTTTCGGAATAAACAATTCCTATCTTGGAGACTCACATTGAATTCCGTGTTTCGGACAATACCCAATGATGACCCTTTTAACTCCCTGTTACGGTGAGCGTAAGATCATATCAAAGCATCGTGTTACGCACGTAACGCAATCAATGATCCCCTCAAGTATGAAGAACCTAAAACCCCATCCTTCGCAAGTCCATATATAATGACTAAACCATGTCATGGTCTCGCGGCTTCGGTCATATCCAATACATGTAACCTAACATATATCTGTTGGGGATTCGGGCAATCATATTGCACAGCGGAATTTATCCGAACCCCTTAAGCCATGGATCTGTGTATCGCTAATTAGATACGAAGGAAGAGTTTCAGAAATTTTCACCTCAGATTTAGTTCAAATCTGGTTGAAGGAAGCTTCCTGAGATCACGTTGGTGTGCTCGAACCGGCACTACCCTCTATCGGTATCCACACGCGACTCGTCTAGGCTGGATGTGAAGGCCTCCGATGCTAGTCGGATCCTTCCTCCCTTCAGAAAATCTGCTTGCTTCTCTTTTCTTTCACAAAGAAATTCAGCCAAGCTTCACTCTTTTCTTTTCACTGAGAAAACTCTTTTCTCTTCACTTTTTGACTCTCCAAGAAAACTCTTTTCTTTTAGTCAAAAATCTGTTCTAGAAAAATGAGTGAATCTATCCTCTCTCTTTCATAAAGAGCTGTGGTGTGTATTAATCATCGAGTGGGAAAAACTCTTAGCATTCCCACCCACTATCTTTCATCCAATGAATGATATCCTGAGCATTAATACCATGCACCCATACATGCATGTAGCATTCATTTAATGCTATACACCTTCTGTTCGAACAGAATAATATCCTCGTTCGAACAGAATAATATCCACGTTCGAACAGAATAATATCCTGATTCAAACTGAATAATATCTATGTATCTGATTTTCTGTGTCCAGTCCGAACTTGTCTTTGTGTGTGTGACCCTATAGGTTTATTTAAAGTTGGCAGCATATTAAATCTCTATTTAAATATGCAAATCATAATTGGCCTCTAGCAAGGCATTATGACTACCCAAATTAAATAAATGATTTGTGATCATAACCTATTTATCAAATAGACAAATTACTAGCTCTCTTGTTCATACGATATCTGTTGATCAAAGACATGGTCAAATGTCATCCTTTCTAAATCAACTTAACTCTTTCCCGATATAGAATTAGATTGAATGTTCAATTAGTATTAACAACACATGTTAATCTTATTGAGCGTGGCCACGCATTTCCTTCAATCCTAATTCATCAGGGGGCCCTGAGAGATATCTCTTTCAATCATGAAAGGAACAACTTCCATCTTGGTTATTCACATCCTCCAACATGCTTCATGTAATACCCAATGATGATCTTGATTACCCGGTTAAAGATAACAAAGAAACATATCTAAGTATCACAATTCACAGGTGAGAAATCTAATGATAACCTCAGGTCAAAGAACTAAAATTCTATTTGTTTATGAGAATATATATAATGACAATAACCATGTATATTCTCATAAGTTGGTCAGTCCAATATGTAGTCTCTAATACATATCTATATTCCATATTTGACATCACTACATCTCTATGTATTCCATGTCCATGATCAGTAAAACATAATCATCTCATATGCGAATATACTGGTGTACATATATATTCTATTTCTTTAGACATGTATATCTCTATATACATCATATATATGACCAGGGACATTTAGATTCGTATTACGTTCATTGATACAGTTTTACTATCATAATCACATATTATGATGATGTATGAACTAGTGATACAATTCAAGGCTTATTCACATATTCCTAAATATGTTAAATAACCAGTACACGTATTAAATGAAACTTTAATCCAATATTAAAATATTAGATTAACAATACATAAATAATAACTATCCTTTGTTTACATACAAGCTAAACAGTTTAGCCTAGGGTATTATTTAGTTCAGCCCAGGGCATTATTTCATTCAGCCTAGGGCATTATTCCTTCAGTCTCCCACTTGCACTAGGGTGAACTGATAATAATAATACACACTCAACTCTCCTCTCTGAGGCAATCCAAACCAATAGCTCTAGCATGACGATCATGTTTCGCTATCGAGAGCGGCTTAGTAAACGGATCAGCTATATTATCATCAGTTGGAATTTTGCACACATTCACGTCTCCTCTCTCTATTATCTCTCGAATTAGATGAAAACGCCGAAGTATGTGTTTGGATCTATGGTGTGACCTTGGCTCCCTAGATTGCGCAATTGCCCCATTGTTATCACAAAAGAGAGTCACAGGGTCCAACACACTTGGAACTACACCTAGTTCTGCCACAAATTTCTTGATCCAAACAGCTTCCTTAGCTGCTTCTGAAGCTGCTATATACTCCGCTTCCGTTGTAGAATCTGCGACAGTTTGCTGTTTGGAACTTTTCCAAACAACTGCTCCTCCGTTCAAACAGAATACATAACCACTTTGCGATCTAAAATCATCAATGCAGGTTTGAAAGCTAGCATCGGTATAACCCCTTATCACCAGCTCACTTTCCAAACCTCCATAGATTAAGAATACATCTTTAGTCCTTCTCAAGTACTTAAGAATATTCTTTACTGCTATCCAGTGACTCTCACCTGGATCTGATTGGTATCTGCTTGTTACACTTAATGCATATGACACATCTGGTCTAGTACATATCATCGCATACATAATAGATCCAATTGCAGAAGCATATGGTACTCTATTCATGCGTTCTCGTTCATCTCTCGATGTCGGACATTGAGATTTATCTAACGAGATACCATGCGACATTGGCAAGGATCCTCTCTTGGAATCTTGCATATTGAACCTCTTCAATACCTTGTCAATGTATGTACTTTGACTCAGACCTAGAAGCTTCCTTGATCTATCTCTATAGATCTTTACGCCTAATATATAAGCTGCTTCTCCTAGGTCTTTCATTGAAAATTGATTCCCCAAATATTTCTTAACACTTAAGAGCATAGGTATATCATTGCCAATGAGCAATATGTCATCCACATAAAGAACTAAGAATACATGTGCACTCCCACTGAATTTCTTGTATACACAAGCTTCCTCCACATTCTTGATGAAACCATAATCCTTGATTACTTCATCAAAACGAAGATTCCAACTTCGAGATGCTTGCTTCAAACCATAAATAGACTTTTGAAGCTTGCATACTTTCTTAGAATTCTTTGGATCGACAAAACCCTCGGGTTGTATCATGTATACATCCTCGTTCAAGTTCCCGTTAAGGAAAGCAGTTTTGACATCCATTTGCCATATTTCATAGTCATAATATGCGGCTATGGCAAGTAGAATTCTTATAGATTTAAGCATGGCCACGGGCGAAAACGTTTCATCATAGTCTATACCATGAGTTTGCTTGAAACCTTTCGCCACAAGCCGTGCTTTGTAAGTATGCACCTTACCATCCATGTCAGTTTTCTTCTTGAAAACCCACTTACACCCAATGGTTTTTAATCCTTCAGGTGGATCAATCAAGTTCCAAACTTGATTGTCATACATGGATTGTATCTCGACATTCATGGCTTCTTGCCATTTCTGTGAATCTTCACTCATCATAGCCTCTACGTAGGATGTTGGTTCATCATCCATGGCCAACACATCGTCATCATTAGTCACGAGAAATCCATATCTCTCGGGCTCTTGACGATTCCTACTAGATCTACGAGGTGGTCCTTGTGTAACATTTTCTGATTCTCCAACATTTGGTGAACCCGAAATATTTTCCATCTCATGTTCATTTTCAGTTTGGGAATCTTGAACTTCTTCAAGATCAACCTACTCCCACTAGCTCTCTTGGAAATGAACTCCTTCTCTAAGAAGACTCCATTTCTAGCTATGAAAATCTTATTTTCTGAGGGGATGTAAAAGTAATACCCTTTAGTTTCCTTAGGATATCCCACGAACAAACATTTATCTGATTTGGGTCCAAGCTTATCTGACATCATGCGTTTAACATATGCCTCGCAACCCCAAATCTTCAGAAAAGACAAACTCGGAGTTCTTCCTGTCCATATCTCATATGGAGTCTTTTCTACGGATTTAGATGGAATTCTATTCAGTATGAATGCGGCTGTTTCAATGGCATAACCCCAAAACGATTTCGGGAGATCAGTTTGACTCATCATTGATCGAACCATGTCCAACAAGGTACGATTTCTCCTCTCGGAAACACCATTCCATTGAGGTGTACCGGGTGGAGTTAATTGTGAAACAATTCCACAATCTCTTAGATAGTCATCAAAATCTTGGCTCAAATATTCACCACCTCGATCAGATCGAATGGCCTTTATTTTCTTGCCTAGTTGATTCTCTACTTCATTCTTAAAATCTTTGAACCTTTCAAATGATTCTGACTTTTGTCTCATCAAGTAGACAAAACCATATCTACTATAGTCATCAGTGAATGTAATGAAGTATCTATAACCTCCTCTGGCTTCCATGCTCATTGGGCCACATACATCAGTATGTACGAGCTCCAACAACTCATTGGATCTTTCACCAACATTTGAGAAAGATTTCTTAGTCATTTTGCCTAATAAACAAGACTCACATGTCTCATATGATCTCATATCAAATGAGTCTAAAAGTCCATCGGTATGGAGTTTAAAAATGCGTTTCTCATTTATATGGCCTAAACGACAATGCCAAAAGTAGGTCTGATTATCAACATGAGACATTATCCTCTCGGTATTGATATTAAATATGGATTTGTGATTATTCAGATCATGGCATACATAATTGATCCAACCGCTGAAGCGTATGGAACAATACTCATCGCATTCTTATCTTCGCTCGATGTCGGACATTGAACTTTAGAATACGATATGCCACTCGACATTGGAAGAAGTCCTTTCTTCGAATTTTGCATTGAAAACCATTTCAACACTTTGTCGATGTACGTGCTTTGACTCAAGCCGAGTAACTTCTTGGATCTATCTCTATAAATCCGCACGCCTAATATATAGGCGGCCTCGCCCAAATCTTTCATAGCGAAACGAGTATTTAAATACTTCTTAACATCCGTAAGCATCGGAATGTCGTTTCCTATGATCAAAATATCGTCTACATATAGTACAAGAAATACTACGCGGCTCCCACTAACCTTCTTGTATACACAAGGTTCTTCTACGTTTTTCACGAAATTATATTCTCGTATAACTTCATCAAAACGTATGCTCCAACTCCGAGAAGCTTGCTTCAATCCATAAATGGATCGTTGCAACTTGCACACTTTATTCGGACTCTTCGAATCGACAAAACCCTCGGACTGTGTCATGTACACATCCTCTTCTAAGTTCCCGTTAAGGAATGCGGTTTTGACATCCATTTGCCAAATCTCGTAATCATAATACGCAGAGATAGCAAGTAAGATCCGTATTGATTTAAGCATAGCTACTGGTGAAAACGTTTCTTCATAGTCGACACCATGAATTTGTTTGAAACCTTTCGCCACAAGTCGTGCTTTATAAGTGTTTACATTCCCATCCATGTCGGTCTTCTTCTTTAAAACCCATTTACATCCCACTGGTTTAACCCCGGGAGGTGGATCAATCAAGTTCCAAACTTGATTATCGTACATGGATTGAATCTCGGAATTCATGGCAGTTTGCCACTTATCGGAATCTTCGCTTTTCATAGCCTCGCGATAAGATGTCGGTTCATCATCTATGAATTCGACTTCATCGTCATTTGCCACGATAAAACCATATCGTATAGGCTCTTGACGAATCCTACCGGATCTACGAACTGCGCCTTGTGCACTTGACTCCGGATCCTCAACATTTGAGGAAATCGGATCAACGTTCATCGGTTCAACATTCGTTTGCGGGTCTCGAATTTCTTCAAGATCTATTTCAGTCCCATTCACTCGCCTAGAGATAAAATCCTCCTCAAGGAAGACTCCTCTTCGAGCTATCAAAACTTTATTTTCGATTGGAAGATAGAAATAATATCCTTTTGTTTCCTTAGGATACCCGACAAATAAACATTTTTCAGATTTGGGTTCGAGCTTATCCGAAATCAATTTTCGAACATATGCTTCACAACCCCAAATCTTAACAAAAGACAACTTTGGAGAATTTCCAAACCACATCTCATGTGGCGTCTTATGTACCGATTTAGAAGGTATGCGGTTCAACAAGAAAGCCGCTGTCTCAAGGGCAAATCCCCAAAACGATTTTGGAAGGGAAGTTTGACTCATCATAGATCGAACCATGTCCAACAAGGTCCGATTCCTCCTCTCGGACAAGCCATTCCATTGTGGCGTTCCTGCCGGAGTCCATTGTGGAACTATTCCACAATCTTTTAGATGATCTTCAAACTCATAGCTCAAATATTCGCCACCTCGATCCGATCGAATGGCTTTAATTTTCTTGCCAAGCTGATTTTCAACTTCGTTTTGAAACTCTTTGAACTTTTCAAAGGTCTCCGCTTTAGTACGCATCAAATAGATATATCCATATCTACTATGATCGTCCGTAAACATAACAAAATATCGATAGCCTCCTCTTGCCTCGATGCTCATCGGTCCACACACATCGGAATGTATGAGTTCCAATAGATCGTTGGACCGCTCTCCGACCTTGGAGAACGGCGCCTTAGTCATCTTGCCAAGTAAACAAGATTCGCAATTCCCAAATGAATCCAATTCAAATGAGTCTAGCATTCCATCTTTATGGAGTCTAGCAATGCGTTTCTCATTCACATGACCGAGACGACAATGCCAAAAGAAAGTCCGATTATCAACTTTAGATTTAATCCTTTTTGCATTAACGTTATATATAGACTTATTATTTCCGTGATCGAAATCCATCACATAAAGACCATTTTCTAACAGAACATTTCCATAGATAATAGAATCATTACATATCAAAAACTCATTATTCCTAATAACGAATTCATAGCCATCATTGGCCAGTTTCGACACACTTATTATGTTCTTACATAACGTCGGTACATAATAACAATTATTTAGTACTAAAATAAGTCCACTAGGTAAAGTCAAATTAACTACTCCTAGGACAAAAGCAGCAACTCTTGCTCCATTCCCGACGCGTAGATCGACTTCACCCTTTTCCAACCTTCGACTATTTTGAAGAACCTGCATATTTCGACAAATATGAGTCCCACAACCGGTATCCAATACCCAATTAGTCATAGTTGAAATATTAACTTCAATAACGTTAATACCTGAGAGGCCGGTCGCTGAAACCGCCTTGCCCTTCTTCACCTCCTCGAGGTAAGACTTGCAATCGCGCTTCCAATGTCCAGCCTTGTGACAATGAAAACACGTCTCATCCTTGGATTTCTCCTTTTACCTTTTATTCGGCTTCGAACGTTTCTTAGCCGAACCGCCCTTGGACTTTGATCTCTTACGATCCTTATTCTGAATTGTGAGAACATTTCCGGCAACTCTTGCCCTGTTCTCTCCGGACGACTTTAACGTCTCCGATTCAAAATTCTTGAGCATTTCGTGAAGCTCAGGGATCGTCTTATCCATCGAATGCATGTGATAGTTAGTCATGAACGGAGAAAACATTGGAGGAAGTGCACACAATATCAAATCTTGTTGCATAATCTTCGACAATTTCTCTCCTAGCTTCTCAAGACGGTCTATGAGAGCTTGCACCTTCAAAACGTGAGTACTCACTGAAGACCCCGAAGGCATCTTGCAGTTTACTAACTCCTTGAGCGTACTGAACCGTTCAATACGCTCCTGCTCTTGGAACATTTCCTTGAGCACAACGTCTATGATGTGCGCATCCGAGTCCTCAAACTGCTTTTGAAGACTAGCGTCCATACATGCCAACATGAGGCACGTAACATCATTTGAGTCCTTCTTAAGTTTCTCAAACGCGGCCTTTTCTTCGGCCGTAGCATCGGGGCCCGGTTCCACTAGTTCCGTATCCAATACGTGACTCTTGCCCTCTTGCCTGAGAACTATTCTCAGGTTTCGGTGCCAGTCAAAGTAGTTCCGACCCACTAGCTTATCCTTTTCTAAAGTCGATCTAATCGACATGGTGTTGGTGTTACTAGAACACAAGGTTCTTCTACGTTTTTCACGAAATTATATTCTCGTATAACTTCATCGAAACGTATGTTCCAACTCCGAGAAGCTTGCTTCAATCCATAAATGGATCGTTGCAACTTGCACACTTTATTCGGACTCTTCGAACCGACAAAACCCTCGGGCTGTGTCATGTACACATCCTCTTCTAAGTTCCCGTTAAGGAATGCGGTTTTGACATCCATTTGCCAAATCTCGTAATCATAATACGCAGAGATAGCAAGTAAGATCCGTATGGATTTAAGCATTGCTACTGGAGAAAACGTTTCTTCATAGTCTACACCATGAATTTGTTTGAAACCTTTCGCCACAAGCCGTGCTTTATAAGTGTTTACATTCACATCCATGTCAGTCTTCTTCTTGAAGACCCATTTACATCCCACTGGTTTAACCCCGGGAGGTGGATCAATCAAGTTCCAAACTTGATTATCGTACATGGATTGAATCTCGGATTTCATGGCAATTTGCCACTTATCGGAATCTTCGTTTTTCATAGCCTCGCGATAAGATGTCGGTTCATCATCTATGAATTCGACTTCATCGTCATTTGCCACGATAAAACCATATCGTATAGGCTCTTGACGAATCCTACCCGATCTACGAACTGCGCCTTGTGCACTTGACTCCGGATCCTCAACATTTGAGGAAATCGGATCAACGTTCATCGGTTCAACATTCGTTTGCGGGTCTCGAATTTCTTCAAGATCTATTTCAATCCCATTCACTCGCCTAGAGATAAAATCCTCCTCAAGGAAGACTCCTCTTCGAGCTACGAAAACTTTATTTTCGATTGGAAGATAGAAACAATATCCTTTTGTTTCCTTAGGATACCCGACAAATAAACATTTTTCAGATTTGGGTTCGAGCTTATCCGAAATCAATTTTCGAACATATGCTTCACAACCCCAAATCTTAACAAAAGACAACTTTGGAGAATTTCCAAACCACATCTCATATGGCGTCTTATGTACCGATTTAGAAGGTATGCGGTTCAATAAGAAAGCCGCTGTCTCAAGGGCATATCCCCAAAACGATTTTGGAAGGGAAGTTTGACTCATCATAGATCGAACCATGTCCAACAAGGTCCGTTGTAACTTTGAATTTTCGTGATAACTTTGGCTACACAACTTGGAATTTTGAGTTCTTTATATCGATTTGATCGGCATCAATCATACTAGCATATAATTAGATAATTATTTAGAATAATTAGACTCCCAAATAAATACATATGCATTTATGAAAATCTTGTGATAGTGATATAATTGGATTATGTTACGAATTTAGAAACATGCAATGGCATGATCCCTCATAATATTTAAGTCATGAAAATGCCTTCCATATCCACAACCATCGAGATTGATATGACATAGTGCATGGTTTCAGGCCATAGTCGGGCACCTACTATTGTATATATTGGTGCGGGTGGTAAGCGTTAATTGGGGACTCACGTGGTTTCAGGCCATAGTCAGGCACGTGAGTAGTTCAATTGAATGATACCACTGTTGGGGAATATCCTCGACCCCGGGCCCGCGCAGCGGAATGAAGGCCCGGTCCGATTCCCCGATTCCCGAGATCACGCCACGACTTCGATGGTACGATGCAAATAGAAGGACAGATTCATACCGGTGCAAAATTGATTGCACACGAAGGGTTGATCGCTGCCTTCTTTCTCCTGTCACGTTGGTGACAATACGCGCGTCCCACACCACGCGTCTTTCACCTCTCGTTGACTTCGCCGATTCGTTTGATTTCGTCTCCGACTCAATCTACTCGTTCGAATCGATCACAACCGTAAGAGCCCCAGATGTTGCTCCTTTACGTGTATCCACCTTGACTCGTAAGACGTCGGTCGCGGATGCACCTGCCTAGACGATGCACCGGCGAACTTGCTCGATCTAATCGATTCTCTATTTCTTTCTCTTCGTGCCTTTTCACTCACAAAAGATCAAATCTGAATTTGCTCTTTTCTCTTGTGTCTTGGGCAGAATAATTGCTTAGAAAAACTTAGTGAAGATGAGAGAGAAAATCCTATTTATACCTAATAGGATCAGGATTAGCCAAAAGGCATGTATATCAAATATACACCCTTTCACACAGAAAACTGTATGAACCTGTTCAGTATTCTGTCCAGACAAAATTGATAAATTTCTCTGACAGAAAATCAACCAACACGAAAGTTGTAGATAATATTATTATCTACACAACCCAATTTGGCCCAGCCCAATTGGAGTTCGTATGCAAAAGTTATGACTGTTTTACTAACTGTATGTCATACTGTTGCACCCTTTAGGTATTTCATAGAAACGACACTTATACTTCGTTCATATGAAATATATTTCTGTATGAAGGTTGTAGATAATCTTATTATCTATCTAACCCAATTTGAACCATTCTAATTGGATTTTCCCACTGAAAGTTATGGCCACGAATGTACGACTACATTCGTTTATCCTTGTGTACACTTTTACGGTTGATCCGAAACTGTATTTTCTTCACATACATAATCATAATCATAATCATAGCGAAATATATACCGGGGTGAGGGCGATAATAACTCTCGACTGAAGTGCGAACCCGAGTTGATAGCGAATCACAAACAGGCTGGAACAAAACAAAAGAGGAACACATCCGCCCGACGACTGGATATCCATGCGTCACATCCAGACCCCTCATGGGTCGGGACTTTGCACTACATCAAGTTATCTACGCATTTTTCTCAATAGAGTCTCTCAGAGACCCTTTCTAAAATCGCAAGTTCCGGATTACGTTTTAGACTAATTCAAATCATACATATAGAGAGCCTCCCGGAGACCCTCACTAAAATCGTAAGCCCGGCTTACGTTTTATCCAAATAAAATTATACATATATATAGAGTCTCTTTAAAATCCTTCTCATAATATAATATTATAACCATATTATTTACTAAGTATCTTTATTAAAACAAAAATGCTTTTTAACACAAATCATTTCTGAAAACAAATTCGAAATATACTTTCTATATTTGAATGAATAACCAAATTCAAAATCATAATTTCGCAACTCATTTAAAATCATAAATCTCCGTACCTGTTATTCAAAATCAGTTCCAAATATATAACGATATCTAGGGGTGTTCAAACGGTTCGGCTTATTTGGACACCGAACCGAACCGGTCGAATTCAGATTAAACGGTTCGGTATTTCGATTTATTTGGTTCGGTTCGGTTCAAAAAATGATATTGTCCGATTTATTCGGTTCGGTTCGGTTTTGATGTTGTGAAAACCGACTAAACCGAACCGACCTAATAACATTTCATTTTTCATAATTTTTGTAATATGTTAATGTAAAATTATAAAAAATTGATATAATAATCCTATAAAACAATATAATTGTATTTTATAATATATATATTTATGTTTTTTGATAAATAAAATATAATTCTTTTGATAAATTTATTGTTATTTTAAAATTATAATGTTTCTTATTCGGTTTAACCGAATAAACCGAATACGAATTAGGTTTATTTGGTTTGGTTTTTGATCGGTTCGAAAGTTAAAACGGTTCGGTTTGGTTTGAATTTAGTTCGATTCGGTTTAAATTGGTTTGGCCTTATTCGGTTCGGTTTGAACCGAACCGACCGAATGAACACCCCTAACGATATCATAAACTAAATAATATAGATTTTCCTAATCAAACACGCTTTTTGGAACAAAATCCATTTTAATTAAATTAACCAAAATAAGTATAAATAACGGTGAAATGTGAGAATAACACTCACAGATTGATCGAACTCGACCGACGCCAAGACGGAATCGAAAACCTAGCTCCGAAATCGAAAACCGATATCGACCGATAAATAGCGAAAACTCGAAACTCGAATGAAATAGCTCAAACTCAAATCCTGTCTGGCACTATTACACCTTATCACTTCATGAAACATTTGATTTAATGAATCTATCTTTTTCTCTCCTCTTATTTTTCTTTCTGGCGAAATGAGTCCTAAGCGAAGATAATGGAAGAGACTCATACATATCCCCTTATATAATTAA
The DNA here is from genome assembly GCA_946800325.1 of Luzula sylvatica. Lineage (NCBI taxonomy): Eukaryota > Viridiplantae > Streptophyta > Magnoliopsida > Poales > Juncaceae > Luzula > Luzula sylvatica. Next base: position 20,000,193 of record OX326958.1, read on the forward strand.
ATAACCAAAACAGCTTAAGGAAAAGAATGGAGAATTGGGCTTCGGCCCTAATAAAATGGAACTAACAAAATGGAAGGATGTGGGGCATTTCATATATAACCCCAACCTTTATATATTTTACTAATTCAGATATAAACCTTGCAAATATAAAAATCTATAATTAAGTTATGTTAAAATAACAATCTTAATTTGAGACATAAGTAATACTTGTGCAAATAAGTCCTTTTAAGTTTATTTCAAAATTATTCTCAAATTAAAATTACAATCAAAACTTTATAAAAAATTTACTGTTATCAATTTTATTCTTTCAATACCGAAAATAGTTTGATAATTTGCGAATGTATCTTCATGAAAACTCAAATATAACCAATACAATTTCTGATTCCGAAATAATTAAACATTTAACAACTAATTTTCGATTCAAAATATTTTTGTAAAGAATCACGACAAATGTCAAAACCATATTTTTGATATTTATTACATTATTCCCTCTTCAAAAATGTTTAGTCCTTTAAACATAAAACAAGTTTTTAATGTAGAATTGAACGTGTATTTATAAATCATCATTTTTCGTAAATAGTCTTCCAATTCATCTAAATAATTTTCAAAAATCTTCTCATTTCACAAAAATCTCTGAAATCAAATTTTATTTGTTTTCACAATCACGATTTATACGCAAATAATATTTAGTTTGAAAACCTTTTAAAACTACATCCAAATCATTTAAAACTTTTGACTCTGAAATTATGAAATATAATATCATAAATCACATAAAAGCGAAAATCCTCACATTTGTTATTCAAAATCATGTTTTAAATATCATTTAAAAACAAAACAAAGAAATTAATCTTCTCGCGTCCCAAATAATCCTTTATCAAAGTCAATAAAAATTAACTTATTTAGAACAAAGTTGTTTTCAATTACCGCAAATATGTTTCGATCAAAATATCACAAAATAATAATACGAATATATAAAATCATTTCTAAAATTCATACTAATATCTTTGTAAATAAAATATTTACCTTTTCCCGATCGAAATGCTTTGAGAGAAATATGTACTAGAACTTGGATTACTAGCGAACGACATCGACTTGAGACACATATACACAAGGAAACTCTAAACCCAACTCTCACGACGATAAGAATGTTGTTTTCGAAAGTTTTTCTCTGATACCACACAAGCTGTCACACCCCAAAAATAAATGGAAAATGGTGCGGCAACCCGTCAGTATACAACTCGTATACCACAGGCTCTCATATGAAAAACATCACAAAACAAGATACTAAATTGATTCGAAAACAACAACACAAACATATACATACATTACGGAATTAAAATAATAATACAAAATTATTGCGGAAGCATTTAATTTCTCAATACGAAACTCAGATATCGTAGACGTTCTCACTCTCGAAGTACCCGCAACTCCCGATGACATGTCCGTCATACCTATACTTAAAATATGTAAATTAAAAAGGATTAGTCACGGAAGTGACTAAGTGAGTGAAACCACGTAAAAAATAGTCATAATTAAAATAATTACTTTTCAAATAAGTTCATAAAATAATCTCGTATATCTTCAAATCATAAGTTTTCAAATATATCTCAAAATACTTGCCCCGGTTTTCGAAATCAAAATCAATTACCTTCATACATAATCATAATCATAATCATACCGAAATATATATCGGGGTGAGGGCGCTGATAACTCTCGACTGAAGTGTCATCCCGAATTGATAGAGAATCACACACGAGCTGGAACAAAACAAAAGGGGAACACATCCACCCGACGATTGGATATCCATGCGCCACAGCCAGTCCCCTCATGGGTCGGGACTTTGCACTACATCAAGTTAGCTACGCCTTTTCCTCAATAGAGTCTCCCAGAGACCCTTTCTAAAATCGCAAGTCCCAGCTTACGTTTTAGACTAATTCAAATCATACATATAGAGAGTCTCCCGGAGACCCTCACTAAAATCGTAAGCCCGACTTATGTTTTATCCAAATAAAATTCTACATATATATAGAGTCTCTTTAAAACCCTTCTCATAATATAATATTATAACCATATTATTTACTAAGTATCTTTATTAAAACAAAAACGCTTTTTAACACAAATCATTTCTGAAAACAAATTCCAAATATACTTTTATATTTGAATGAATATCCAAATTCAAAATCATAATTTCGCAACTCATTTAATATCATAAATCGTCGTACCTGTTATTCAAAAGTTCCAAATATATAACGATATCATAAACTAAATAATATAGGTTTTCCTAATCAAACACGCTTTTTGGAACAAAATCCGTTTTAATTTAATTAACCAAAATAAGTATTAATAACGGTGAAAAGTGAGAATAACACTCACAGATTGATCAAACTCGACCGACGCCAAGACGGAATCGAAAACCTAGCTTCGAAATCGAAAACCGATATCGACCAATAAATAGCGAAAACTCGAAACTCGAATTAAATAGCTCAAACTCAATTCCTGTCTGGCACTATTACACCTTATCACTTCGTGAAACATTTGATGTAATGAATCTATCTTTTTCTCTCCTCTTATTTTTCTTTCTAGCGAAATGAGCCCTAAGTGAAGATAATGGAAGAGACTCGTACATATCTAGGGGTGTCAATGGGGCGGATACTGTCCGAACCGACCCGAACCGTATCTGAAGAAATATCCGGATTCTAAAAAACATATCCGGATCCGAAAAAAAATATCCGGATCCGGATGGAACCGGATCCGGAACCGTATCCGTTTTTACGGGTATGGATCCGGATCTAGGAGCTAATATTTTGATGTATCCAGATATGGATCCGGATACTATCCAGATCCGAATAAAATTTATAAACGGGTAACCGTTTTGTCGAAATCATGATCAAAATCATAGTAATATCTAATATACAATAACTATATTTTAGTTCATAATAATACTTAATAAATCAATAATCACTATATATATATATATAATTTGTTTTAAAATTATAAAATAATCAAGACTTGAATTCTAAAATTATTATTATATCATTATATCATAGTATCCGTTTTAATATCCGAATAGGATCCGTATCCGTATCCGTATTCGACAATATCCGAACCGTATCCGTATCCGTTTAATATCTGAATCGTACCGGATCCGGGTAATACCGTATCCGGATCCGTATCCGAAAAAAAATATGGATATGGATCTGATATGACCACTATCCGAACCGTTGACACCCCTATTAACATATCCCCTTATTAATCCTACTATAATATTTTACAAACAATTTACTGCAATACCATGATGCCACGTCATCTTTCCTATCCAACCGGGTGTCAAATAAAATTACATCTACCTTTTCATTCACGCCTTTTTTTTGGGAAAAATGTTACATTCACACTCCCCCTCTTCAGATCCTCTTCAGATCATTTCATTCACGCCTCTTTATGGATAAAAGGTCCCATTCAAACTCCCCCCTCTTCGGATCCCTCTTCAGATCAAATCCCCTCTTCAGATCCTCTTCAGATCCCCTAGATGTACCCATTCTTCACAACTCTTCACGTACTTACTGGCAAAGGGATGCACGCCAAACCCTACTTTTGGCCGCTCTCTCACGCCTAACACAGTGTAAGTCGCATTGTTTTTTTCTTCGATTTCGAACAATTTCTCTTCGTCTCGATATTCATTTCAATGATTTTTCTCCCATTCCCCATGAATTAGTTCCTGCTGGGAATATCGTTTTGCTTCCTTCATGGTTGTCAGTTGAAAAGAGATTAAGAGATTTCCCCAAAGTTTCGTCGGAGAATACATCCATTTGTGTTTGAACAAATCTGAATCCTACTAATTGGCGCTGGTGGGACTAATTACTGTTTTCTTCGCATATTGCAACTTCCTTCTCTTTGTTCAGCAAGTATGTTTTTTTTGACTTATTTTTTATAATCATCTTTTAAGGCAGTTTCGAAATTTATTTACAATGAATTGCCTTTCTCTCAACTGTTTGTAATTTAATTAGGTGCCTTACAAAAAAAAATTTAGCAGATTTGGTTAACACCTTATCATGATTGAAAAGTTAAATTTATGTGATGACAAGGTGTTCGTCGAAATTACCGTAATATAAAAAAGGTACACATTTATATTTAATTTTTCAAATCTATTTATTAGGCATGAAATTTACGTGATGATAAGGTGTTCGTCGAAAATACCGTAATATAAAAAGTTATACATTTTTATTTAATTTTTCTTATCTATTTATTAGGCATGAAATTTACTTATTAACAAAACCTTTATTGATTTAGTGACATAATGTTTTTTCTCCGATTTAGTTGAATAGGCTATCATAAATTGAAAGGAAAGATAAATTGAAAGGAAAGAGTTGTGATCATAAGGTGTTCGACAAAATTACTCTAAGAAGTTTCTTCATATTTGAAGATTCGAATATTACACAACTTTCCTAGGTATTAACCATATCTCATGTATGTATTTTGTATTAATGATTTATACTTGAATTCATTATTTTTTTTTCCTTAAGAAGGTATTGTATTGCTTTGTCCCTTTTTAATCATAGTATACATTTTTTCTGAAATTGATAAATCCTCTGAGTGGATTTTTTTTTATTGTGTTATAATAGTAATATGATTGTATATTAGTACAGTTTGATTAACCTTGAAGATTTTACTATAAGGTGTAATTTTCTCGGGTATATTTACAGATAAACCCCAATTTTTAAAAATATCTGACTATGTTAATAGTAACATATTTCTCTTATCATGTAAATACATATGACGAATCTTTATTTTTTTGCGATGTAGAAGGCTTAACACAGTTGGAAAAACAGGGAGACGAGAATTCTCAGAGATTTTTTTTCATATTTCAAGATTGGAAGACCAAAATCAATACGCAGGTATGTATTTCTTTACCATCCATTATTTAGTTTTTACAACATTATTGCATTTATTTTGTTTATTTGTCAACGTTTTGCATTGGACATTCAAAACTTTCAAAGCTTTATTTTTTTAATTATTGCACGTATGTATTTGTTTCAAAGCTTTATTTGAAAGAGGTATATGTGTAATTTTTTAAGGGGTATTTATGATATTTTAATGTTTTGAAATGGAATGACATTCTGAACCAAGTTTTATCTTGAGAATCATGGATACCTCTTGCAGAACATCAAAAATTACACATATACCTCTTTCAATAGTTCTTATGTTTTTTTAGGTGCCTTCATTTTGTAAGGGGTATTTATGATATTTTAATGTTTTCAAATGGAATGACATTCTGAACCAAGTTTTATCTTGAGCATTGCATCTTAAATAATAGTAATGTTATATATATTTTTCTTATTTATAAAAACTTGCAATATACAACGACAAATATACAACAATAATAACTTGAAAAAAAAAAAAATATATATATATATATATATATAAAAACCTTCAAATTGCACTAAAATTTGTTGAGATGATTTGAAGCCCATATTTGATATGCAGTAAAGTAAAAAATTGTGAAAAATAATTGACCCTGCAAAAATGTATAAAATTATATATTAATAAAATAATGATAAATTTATTGATGCATATTTGTAAACCTGATATGAACATTAATAAACAAAGTAGAGTTTTATTGAATCAAATTTTTTAAAATAATGAAATATAAATCAATGTAACCTGTTTATTGTTTAATTGCAAAATTTTGCTAGAATTGAGAAGTTACATAGCATACATTTATTAAACCATATTACAAACCTTTAATTGATATTATTCATGATATAAAACACATTTATTTTTATCTTGCACATTTGTATATTTAAACTATTCATTGTTGTTTCCCTGTGAATAATGTACTTTTGTTTACATTAACAGATTAATGCATTTGATTTTGCATCAAGGAATTGAGATGTATTAAAATTAATATGTATTACTTTTAATTGTAACAACTTACTTTTTACATGGAGAAAGTGAAGAGTGTGTAATTTTGAGTGCTGATTAGAGAGAAACAAACTAGGAGCTCGCAATTAGAGGAATCATCTTCTTGAACTGGTATTTAATTAATATTTAAATAATTTGTCAAAACTTCCCTTTGTAATTTTTTTTTCTCATTTTCCTATTCAATGATGTCGTTGGATTTTTTTTTTTTTTTCAACAGATGTTTTTTAATAAATGCATGACAAATTTTGCCAATAAACGGTTGACTTGAAAACCCCTTTAAACCACCTATTAATATGCCGTTCAGAAAAAATCAATGTTTTAAATAGCGTGCAGCGGCATGCAGCGTTTTGACGTTTAATTTAGCGTTTAGCGTTAGCGGGCGATATAGCACCGCTTCACCATCACAGCGGATTTTTGATCGAAATTATTATTTTAATAATACTACAATATAAATATAAATATAAATTAGCGGTCCAATATTATAAATAAAATTATGTTGAATGCATATTTATATCAACCTAGCAAACTAACATAAATTAAAATTCATCTCTAAGAAAAATATATTATTATTATTATTATTATTAATTTTGTTTTTATTTTTATTATTATAATATTGTAATTATAATAAGGCTATTAATAGTTGTTGTTGATGTTGTTGATGTTGTTATTATCTTATTTTTCCTATAATAATAATAATAATAATAGTAAGTATGCTTATTATTATTATTACTATTATTATTATTATTATTATTATTATTATTATTATTATTATTATTATTGGTATCGTTGTCATTATTATTATTATTATTATTTAATAACAATAATTATTATTTTATACGAATAATATTAATTATTATTATTATTATTATTGTTATTATTATTTAGTACCAATAATAATAATAACAATAATTATTATTAATATTATTACTATTATTTAATAACAATTATTATTATTGTGTAATGATAATAGTGATTATTATTATAGTTATTATTATTTAATAACAACAACAACAACAATAATAATAATAATCATCATCATCATCACGCTATAGCACCGCTACGGCCGCTATAATTGAACGCTTCATGCTATAGCGGTCCGCTATAGCGTTGCAACGGAACAAAACGCTGCAAAGCTAAATTCCGAAGCGATGCAGCGTTTACCTCCCAAAACCCGCTATAGCACGCTATAGCGCCGCTACAGTGCCGCTATTTAAAACACTGGAAAAAATAGAAAACTGCAATCACATTGTTGAAAACAGCTATAGGAATTAAACCTGAATGTTAGTTAAGATGGTGTATCCATCAATACTGACAATGGTATATTATCATGGAATTTAGCAAATTTTAATTTCTAGGAGCAATTGTGATAAGAATGTTGTGTTTGATTAATGATGATTGTTTGTTTCATTAAGGAATTTTATTTTGTATGTATGATTTTGTTATAACAATATAATTGATAATAAAAATATATTCATGTATGCAATAAAAAAGAATCAAGGAAGTATAGACCTAGGTCTGCGAAAAAGAAACATGATATGCTGGGGTTTAAATTAAAAATAATGGATCTCAATAAAATTGTCATATAAGCATGTATTTTTCAAGTTTTGCCAATGGATGAAATCTACCTTTATATGATTTAATGTTTAATGTTTAATGCTAATTGCTTTTGGTGTGTAAAAAATTCTATTATAATGATATTATATAATTGTTTGCTCATTTAATTGCCAATTTTTTAATTTTATGTCTAACACGACAATATTTCATACTTTTCAGACGTTAATTAATTTGATTTGATGGTACTATATATATAATCAGATTATAAGTGTGCTTCTATACATACTCACGTCATTCTTTGGTATATATTATCTAATGTCATTGTGTGCAGATTTTTGGGATCAATACCAAATATGACCTTTAATTCGTCCAAAATGATATCAAATAGAATAATTTTATGTTGAAAATTGATTTGATATATTTAGTTGGAAATTATGTTTTCACCTCCTATAAATTCCTATAACCACAAAAAAAACATGGTATATAATTGGTAGTTATAATTTATAATATACGATCAAAATAGCTACATGCTGATAAAAATATGAGTAACAAATGCAAAAAAATACATTGAACAAATGAATAAAATATGCAAGATCTTTAATTCGTCCAAAAATATATCAAATAGAATAACTTTATGTTGAAAATTGATTTGATATATATAATTGCAATTTATGTTTTCAACTCCTATAAATTCCTACAACCTCAAAAAAAAATGATATATAACAAAATTTTATGGCATATTTTTCCTTCTATGTCAAATAGTATGCGAAATAAACAAAAAAAGATCAAATGAACCAGCTATCAGATTATCTTAGATCGAAATGAAATAATATGATAAGAATATTGTAGCAATGTAAACATGTATTTCTTATGGACAATAGAATGTCATAATTTTACCCAAATTGTGTTGTTAGATATTTGATGTCTATCGTCTAAACTCAAGTACTGAAAACTCAATGTACAACTTCATTATTAAAATTTAATTAGATTTGTCATCAATATTTAATAATATTTGCATTTATGGATATTAAAATAGTCATTTAATCATTTAAATCACTTATTTTTATTTAAAAATATTTAATAATATGATTTAATTGTATTGCCAGCTTCTTCATCCATGACTATTAAACAATATTATTAAATAATCAGACTATTAGACAATTCGCTTATTTTTATGATAAATAAGGATGTGAAATTCCTGTTGTACTTGGGGACATATAATATAATGTATTTGTGCAAAATAGTTTTATATTTGTGGAAGGAATAATAAGATATGATCTATTTATGTAAGATGAAATATTTTCTATTTAGATTTGACAATTTTAATTACTTATTTTACTGATTATATTCATCTATGATGTTATGTATGTTTGAACTCATTTTACAACCTTAATTATGACACTGTAAATAAATTATTACGAATTATAATTATGAAATTACAATGTCAGATTTGTGTCATATTAAGTTTCATATTTTATTAATGCCAACAACCTCTCCATAACCATAAAAAATAATACTAAATATTATATTATGTGAACATACACAAAGTCGTTAAACTGTAAAAATATTTAAATAAAAATAAATAAAAACTATATTATTATATCCGCAGCGAAGCGCGGGTATTTTCCTAGTATAATTAAATAACCAAAACCGCTTAAGGAAAATAATGGAGAATTGGGCTTCGGCCCTAATAAAATGGAAGGATGTGGGGCATTTCATTTATAACCCCAACCTTTATATATTTTACTTATTCAGATATAACCCTTGCAAATATAAAAATCTATAATTAAGTTATATTAAAATAACAATCTTAATTTGAGACATAAGTAATACTTGTGCAAATAAGTCCTTTTAAGTTTTTATTTTCAAAATTATTCTCAAATTAAAATTACAATCAAAACCTTATAAAAATTCTATTTTTGTCAATTTTATTCTTTCAATACCGAAAATAGTTTGATAATTTGCGAATGTATCTTCATGAAAACTCAAATATAACCAATACAATTTCTGATTCCGAAATAATTAAACATTTAACAACTAATTTTCGATTCAAAATATTTTTGTAAAGAATCACGACAAATGTCAAAATCATATTTTTGATATTTATTACAGGAAAAATGGAGGTCATAGCAGCATTCCTCTTTCTTTTCTGATGAATTTGATATATAATATCGAAATTTCAAAGAAGGGATGAGGAAGAAGTGAAGAGAGAGAAAGTGAAACCCACTTATGTGCCCCATGTAAATTAATGAAGAAAACATGTAAAATGAAAGTGAAACCCACTTATGAAGAAAACATGTATCTATATCTACAATTTTCCTTTGACATATTTTCTTGCTGAATTGTTTTTTAATTGTTATGAATTTTTAAAGTTAACTCAAAATCCTGACTCACTGTTAAGTGAGTTCAGCTAACCAACTTGTTGTAATTTTTAAAGAAATGTTTATTCCATATCATTCGCACCAAATACACTAAATTTATACACATATGTCGACAATCACAAAGGAAAACAAATAACCCGCAAACAAAAAAGAAATCAACAAAAACAAATATCAATTTCTTCAACTACAATAATCTCATAGACCAAAACAATTACGCGCAATAGCAATTTTCTTCGACACACAAAATTACACGTGTTTTGTTTTTAGTAGTTTTAAAGTTTGTTTATACGGATCTACAAGATATAACAAAACAAAATTACGCGCAAAAGCATAACAACACCAACAAAACAAAGTATCGTGTCTTGCAAAACAAAGCCAACCAAAAAAAAGCTGACAAAAGCATAAAATTCACAATCTAAAACAACAACACCTACCAAAAACAAAAAAAGACAACATTTAAAACAACAATTAAAAAAAAGGCCCCGCGCAATCGCGCGGGTCTAAAGCTAGTTAAAAAAAAAAAGTAGTAAAATTACCTTTTAGTCCATTAAATCCTAAATATTTTCATTACCGGTATGGAATATGCTTGTCAGTATGTAAAACTCTGAATTTCTTCGCAAGCTCAATGATACACATTATTCTTTCCAATTATTTTTAAAATAAAATGTAATATTAATATATTATCACATTTTGATAAAATGGAAGTTTAATAAATTGTACAAATTTACAATTAGTACATCATTATTGAGGCCAATGAAGAAATTATCAGGTTTGACATCACGGTGCGGAAACCCCCTTAATGTTGCAAAAATGTAGAATTATAAAATTATAAAATCATAGAATTTGAAATATACCAATTGGGCGATGTGTTCAATTCAATCTTCGCATGTACCGTTGATCCGGTTGAGGTCGAGTAAAGGGTGCAGGTCCACGACGGGGACTAAGATTGTCAATAATTTGGAATGGGGAGAAAGCGGTACTTCGGTTGATTGGGTGTTTGAACGCGAACTTGGATTGGCTTAGTCAAGCTGGTAATTAGCCCGTCAGATTAAACTTCTTCATCTTCTTCAACTTCTTCACTGTATCAGTCTCTACAATCAATTTTCAATTTAGACCCATCAATAATTCCCACATAAATAGTGGATAATTATTTTATTTTAAATTTAGAAAAGAAATAGTACCCATTGATTTAAGTTGCAGTAATTTGAAATTTGATTGGTCATGACTTATGAAATGACCATCGAGATGTGAACGTGAAGGTTCGGGAATTTGCATTAAAAGCGATCGTCGGCATCCAAATATCCACGGTGCTGCTTGGAATCGACTTCACTTGCAGATCCTCAGCCATGGCTGACGATGTCATCTTGTCCACGTCATCAATCTTCCCTGATAGCCTGTCCAGCTCACCCGCTATTTCCAGCTTCAAAATTCAAAAATTAAATTTTAAACATCTTAATTACTTACTTTTTATTAGAATCGTGACATACTTATTTGTTTGTTTATGTGCTGACCTCGTAGAGTTGTTTAGCTGGCTTTGTTGGTATTTAGTGATTTCATACCGAGAGCTTCAATCTTTTTTTTCTTTTTTTTTTGAATGGTATACGACAAGCGATCGCTTTCGTTACTGATACCTAATTTTTTTAATGTCAATGTGGATCGAACCCACAACCTCTCACAACATATGATTTCTTATATTTCACACTCAACCAACATATGAGAGCTTCAATCTTGGCATGCAATTCTACATCTTCTACATTGGTCACCATTTTCACCCGCAATTTAGTTCATTTCGGTGATCCAAATTCTAGAATCATGGAATCAAAATGTAAAACCGCCAGATTAATAAGGCAATTTTTAGATAAATGCGACAATCACAGATTGTATTATCCACCCCCTATTGTATAAGCTAAAATTTAGTTCCAAGCATAAAATTGACAATCAGTACATGTAAATTGTAATGATGGATTGATCGTACCAAAATCAAGAAGTAAAATCATCTAAAAATTCCCTCAAATCATCTCAAACTATTATTAAAGATATATTATACGAAGATCTAAAGAGACAGTTACCAACTCTTCGTACAATATAGCTTCCTGGCAACATATCTAAACTAACCCGAGCGCTGATCTGGGTAGCGATCTTCTCTTCAAGACTGTCACCATAATTGAGCATTATGTTACCTTGCGTCAACACCACCGTGTCCCTCACCACCACCAAATATAGAATCGGCATCTTTATAACTTGCTTATCGCATCGAAGTTGATCTCACAATCAGAACGTGGAGGAATGATCTGGACAATTCGGGCCATCTGTATTGGAGGTCGTTCATCTCGCTTTGATGGATGGGTCCGGGTCCCAAAGGGTTTTGCGTCCAAACTCCAAAGCCCTTTCATATTCACAAGATTTAAAATCTGATGGCCATTAATTTTTATAACACAAATTTCCATTTAAAACCTTATATTATTCTAAAATAACAAAAGAAATATATTAACAAAAATCATATTAAATTGTACAATATTTTTTTTTAAAAGTAAATATTCATGTAATATTGTCTTGTGAGTCTTAAATATGATAAAATAATTAACCAAAATTACATTGAAATATGATAATTATGAAAGGCTTTGGACCGATTCTTGTCCAAAACCCTTTGGACTAGACTTGGACCCTGGATGAATTCCCCAAAGCAAACACGGAGAGAACAAAATCGGCAAGTGAGAGGAGAGAGAATGAAGCAGGGTTATATCCAATCTGAGGCCGAAAAAATGGCAGGGATGGGCTATAATTGTATATAATATATGTGGACCATGTCTAAATGGAAAATTATGATGTTATCATCAAATCTGGATTCTGGACCATTTATTGTTTGATCTAACGGTCCAGATTGACGGGATGATGTGGCCTTCTTGTAGGGCAGAAAATCTGCGAGGATTATAACAGATACATAATTAATAATTTCAGTTCCTATATTAGAGACTTTTGTTGCATGAAGAGAAATTAATCAGAGGTACTTGAATAATTCATACTGGTATACTGGTACATAAATGTATTTGTACTGCATTTTTTGAAGTGAATATTTAAAGAAATAATCCAAACTTCAAAATTTCTTTCTTTCTTAAAATATAATGTCTACATCATATACATCATGTTTAATATGTTATACATCTTATATGCTTACTTTAAAATGATAATTTGATAAATAATTGAGATGATAAAGGAGATCAATTATTTAACAGATCGTCATATTAAATAGGATATTAACAATGAAAATTAGGATAATTAAACATTTATACAAAGTCTTCGACATTGCCCGAAACAAATTCAATAATGTTTTTCTAAATGATAAGACCAATTCTCCAAAACTTTTAAACATAATAATTTCTCTAAAAATCTAAAAATGGAAGAATTAGTCATCTATATCGTGGTCTAGAACTGTTCTAATTTGGAATTAGATTCATTTGATATTTTATTCGACATCAAGAAAATAGAAGAAGAGTTGGGAGCAGAGCTTCGGAGCTGGAATCTGGTCACCACCATGGAACACCAAACAACTGAAGATGCGGCCAACACGGTGGTTACGGGCTCACCTACCATCCCTTCTTCTTCGCTTTCCATCGATATCTCTCTTCCTCTTCCCGAAATGAAACCTCAAATTGTGTTAAGTCTCCCTTGTGTTCACCAAATCCTTTTTTTAATGGAAGAAATATTTAGTTAGGCGCGAGGTTCGGAATATTTGACTTCGAAATCTTTTTTTTGAAGAGTTCGAGATGTTACTTACGTTATTTACTAATTTTTGTTTGCACATAATAAATTATATGATTGTTTCAATATATATTTGCAGTGCCTTATTGAAGGAATTGTTTAAGGAATGGTTAACCCTCGAGGACTCGTGTTTTTTCATCGAAACCATGTCTGGTGGAATCACAAATCTATGTGAGTTCGTGCTCCTTAAAATTTCAACATCATTTATTTTCCTTTATTTAGGTTAAGATTTAATTTGCCTCCACTTTATTGGGGCATAAATGAGGCTTACATGCACTATTGTCTATTTGAGACCCAATTGAGGCTAATTAACCTAGTTTCAGCAAAATAAGCTAATTTCACGAAATAATTAATCAGATATTGTTTTTTTTTTATTTAAGGTTAGCGAAATTGCTATGCCTTTGGATTGTATTAAATGAAAAGTTTTTTATTTACAGGGAGAGAGAAGCAAAAAGTAAAGATTAAAAAAACGCCTAACATACCCGGAGGCCTATCGGAAGAAACACTGGGTGTATGCCGCCACCCTCAACCTCGTCGCCCTGAGAAGGGTCGCAGAGCTTTTTGGGCGGTGGTGTTGTCTTCCCGTTTCTTCTGTCGTCGTACGCCACATTTAGTTTTTGTGTCGGAACCACGTGTCCGCTGCCTCGATGGCTCTGTTGGCCGTCATCCTCGGCACTTGTGATTTGTCGCGGAAGATCCTCCTATTTCTTTCTTTCCACGTTTCCCAAATCACGGCCATCCATCTCGTGTCCCATCTTCCACGTTGATCTTTAGGGATGTTCTTTCCTTGTGCTATCCAAGCCTCAAAGAGTGTGCCCCCTGGGCTGAAAGTGTGGGGCAGTGGCTTTAGTCGCTGTACTAGCTTCCAGGTGGCTTGCGTGTAGCTGCAATGAAGGAACAAATGGTCTCTTGTCTCCTCTGTTCGGCCACACAGCACGCATGCTTGTATGTGGGGGCATCCCTTGGTTCTCAACACGTCGGCCGTGTTGATGCGGTTGTGTGATGCCGTCCATATGAAAACCCTCACTTTGGTTGGAGCTCTCGTTTTCCAGATTTTTTCTTGCCACGGATTCAGGACTCCCGGATTTATGGCAAACTGGTATGCCGATCTAGTTGTGAACACTTTAGAAGTTTCCCACCTCCACGTCATTTGATCGTCATGCGCCTCTTTTGTAGTGGATATTTCATACAACGTCATCACCTTTTCTAAGTCTCTCAGGAATTTGTGTTTGTCCGTTGCCATTACATCCCGAATATCTTTGGCTTTCGTAATGCCGTGTATTTTTTCCATATAGTCTGTCCATAAGTTTTCGGGTTCGTTATCTAGCTTCCATAGATACTTTTGTAGCAATGATTCATTAATAGCGTGGAGGTTCATTATACCTAGCCCGCCATGTTTTTTTGGTAAGCAAACCGTAGTCCAATTGATTAGGTTTTTTCCGGGTCGGTTCTTGTCGCCCCCCCGACCATAAGAATGCCCTCGTTAGTTTATCGATTTCGTTCGTGACCCATACGGGGAGATTCATCGCTTGCATTGCATAGATTGGGATTGCGTTTAGTGTTGCTTTGACTAAAGTGATCCGTGCCCCTATCGATAGGAGTCTCCCCTTCCATCCCGCAATTCGGTTATGGACTTTTTGTATTAGGGGAAGAAAATGAATTTTCTTTGGTTGTCTTATGGATAGGGGGATCCCGAGATAATTTATAGGGAAGTCCTTCATTGGGCAACCAATAATGTTTTGTATTGTTTGGTGGTGCCGTTGTGGTATTGCAATCGGTGTGAATGTTGTCTTAGTTGTGTTTATCTCCAAACCCGTTATGATGGTGAAATTTTTGATTGTTTGGAGTACAACTTGGAGGTTTTTAGGGGTTGCTTCGATGAAAATGATGGTATCATCCGCAAATTGTAAAGTCGGTGTTCCCCATGGGGTAGAAGTTTCCATTAGCGGAGCTATTTTTTTCATGATATCTTGTAGTAGGTCTACCGCTATGTTAAAGAGTAGGGGAGATAAGGGGTCGCCTTGTCTTAGGCCCCTTTTGTGTGTGAAGAAATCCGAAATTTTCCCATTTACTTTAATTGCGGATGAGGATGATGCAAGAATGTTGGCAATCCATGTTTGCCAAAGTGGTGGGAATCCTCGTGCTCTCAACAAGTTTAGTATAAATGGCCAAGAAATATTGTCAAAAGCTTTTTTGAAATCGATTTTTAGCAAAATTGCCGGCAATTTCTTTTTGTGGTAGTAGTTTAGGAGTTCCCTTGCGGTGGCGTATGAGTCCATTATTGATCTTTTTTTGATGAAAGCGGTTTGGTGTTTATTTATGATCTCTCCCAACTTTGATTGTAGCCTATTTGCTAGTAGTTTGGTTATTATCTTTATTGGCATTGAGATTACGCTAATTGGCCTAAAATCATCTAGTAGGGTTGCCCCCTCTTTTTTAGGCACTAGTGTAATCGTTGCTTTATTTACTTCTTGGAGACTGATTTTATCCTCTTGAAAATCTCGCACTATCCGGTAGATATCTTGATTTAGAATTTCCCACATTTTTTGGATATATTCAATAGACCATCCGTCCGGTCCCGCGGCCTTGCCATTTTTTATTTCATTTATCGTTTGTTTTATCTCTTGGTCAGTGAATGGGCTGACAAGGGTGTCAAGCCGAATTTGTCCGGGTATAGGTTGCACCGTGTCTCGAGGATCCCACTGGACCTCTCTTTGGTGTTGGGTGCCCATGATGGTTTTGAAATAAGTGTGGAATGCTGTTAAGATGTCGTTCGTGTTAGTTATTTGGTTAGTATCCACCTCAATGTTATTTATTGTATTTCTTTTTGTCTTGGCCGATGCTATTGCGTGGAAATATTTCGTGTTTCTATCTCCCAACTTAAGCCAAGTTACCGATGATCTTTGTTGCCACCTTATTTCATCTAATATGGTTATATCATATAACTTTTTTCTAATTGCAATTCGAAGCATTATTTCATTTTCCCCTAGTGCTCTAGACTCCTCCATCCAGTCTAACATAGTTAGGCACTCATTTGCGTTATCTTTTATTCTTGTATTTTCTTTTTTATTTTGTATGGACCATCTATTCAACGCTGCCCAGACCTTGTTTGTTTTGTACACGAAATTTCTGACCGAGTTGTTGTGTAGCGGTGACACCCCCCAATTTTGTGTAAAAATGTTAGTTGCCTCTTCGCTATGTAACCATGCTCTCTCGAACATTTTAATTCTATTGGAGTTGTTTTCGTATGCAGGTTTGAGGCATTGTAGAGATAGTGGTACATGGTCTGACGTAAGCCAAGGTAGGGGTTTTAGTAGATTATTTGAGTTGATGGATAGATAATGGTGCGACGTGAACGCCCTATCTATTTTCGAGAAAATTGGCTCTGATTGTTTATTCGACCAAGTGAAGGACCTACCTTGTAGTTCTACCTCATTTAAGCCTCGCTCATTGATGACTGTGTTAAAATTAAGGATTTCACGTATTGTATGGCCCGATCCGGTAGACTCGGATGCTCTCCTTATCATGTTAAAATCCCCGAGCAGGATCCACGGTCTATTCAGCGGGTTTAGCATTTGTAGTTCCAGTATAAAGCTATCTTTTTGTGCCCCCTGTGTTGGGCCGTATATATTGGATATTAATAGTGTATCCCCGTTTGGCAGTGAGAACTCCGTGTTGAGCGAGAATTGCGACTCGATTGTCGTTATTAGTTTGAATTCGTCCGACCATGCAGTCATCAATCCTCCTCTCGTTCCGAGAGCGTTTTTGTATTTGACATTTGTTATGTTTGACGGACAAACTGACTTCATATTAAAATAATTGGGATCTTCCCATTTGGTCTCTTGTAAACATATGACCTTACATTTGGACTCACGAATTACATTTTTAATAATTTTGCATTTGTCCACATTCCCAAGTCCTCGTACATTCCAACACAAAATAGAGTGATAATTGTAAATAGACATAAAAACTTAGCAAAAGTCGAGCTTATACGTGCTCTAGCTGATAGCCATAATAGAGTCAACTACTGCATGTAGTACTCCTCCTCCTCTTCGTAATCTACTTTCTGGGAGGTATCGTCTTCGATATCATATCGACCATTCCACTCTTGTTACTGGTGAGCTGCACGAAAATTACATAAGTTCGGTGAGTTCTTAATGAGATTCTCATTTGCATTAATGTTGAGCACACATGTGCCAATCATTTTTCTGTTGTGGCTCCCTTTGTTTTTTATTTTATTTTTTTGTTGTTGTTCCCCGCTTGGGTTAATTGGTGTCAGTTTAGACTCGCCAATTTTTTTTTTTCTGTTTTCTGTTTCGATTTGTTTTACTGTTATTTCATTTGTTGTTTCATGTGCTAATGGGCTCGGCAACATTAACAATTTGTTTGGGGTTATGGGGTCTTCAATCTCTAAGCCACATAGTGATTTAATTTTGTTTATTTGGTCAGAGCCCAATTCTGATGCATTATCAGCTTCAATATCCAGTAATTTGAGGATGTTTGCTCTTTTAGACTGGGCTTTGGACTTTTTATTTTTTGAGGTTGATGCTTTTCTCTTCATTGTATTTGTGTCTTGGGGCTGGCCTTTGTCAACATTGGGCCTGGCCTTTATTTTGTTCATTTGTTTCTCCCCGGCCAGTTTCTTTTTTAGGTTGACTTGCCTTTTTATGTTTTGTAAAGTTTGATTAAAAACCGTCGGGACTCTAAAAGTTTTAATGGGTTTCAATCCTTTCCAATGCAAAGGCTTATTTAATGAAGAAAGAGAGAGTTCAGACAGGGATGTACCTTCTTTGGTCTTTGTCAGCGTGATCTGGACGTGCGCTTTCCCCTTTGCCTCTCTTGTCCGCCGCTGTCGTACGCTGTCCTCGACATTGTCTTGCTGGTTTGTAGCATGGGGAAGGGGTGTAACATCCTCTCGGTGGGTCACGTCCTCATTTGTCATTATGGCTGGGAACCCCGGAGGACGTGAGTCGCGTCCAGTCAGCTCCGTACCCTCCTTGAGCGGGATTATCTGTAGTTGTTTACTTGTTGTTGCCCGTGTTGCTGGGCGGAGATCGTTCCCTGGCGTCGCCTTGCTTTGCTCTCCCTTGTCTGCTCTTGTCGGAGGTTGTTGTGCTATCTTTTGCTTCTTCACCATTGTTTCTCTACGGTTGAACAACAATGGAGCTAGCTCGTCCTTCTCCTTCGAGGGAGGGGCTAGTTTCCACAGTCTTAGCACGGTCGACTCCTCGTTGTCGAGTTCTCGATTCTTTTCCTCGAAGTCCCTCAATTCTGAGGAGTTTTGTATGTCCGGATTCACCGGTTCCTCTTGGATTGAGTGTAGTGATTCCGGTGAGTAGTGGGTAGTGTGGTCTGACTCCACTCGAGCCGGTTTTTGTGCCTGCATTGCCATGTCGATCTGTGTGAAATAATTTATCGGTAGCGTTGGGTCCGGCACTCGATAAACGAAGGCTGTTTCTTTGATTACCCGAGCCACTCGTACGTGCACTCGACGTATGTGGCCATCAGTGGATGTGTTGATGTATGGTGGTAATTCCTTGAGTTGAGAAGTGGCTATCACAACCCTGAGCTTGTCGAGGGATCTTAGGCGCTGGATAGGCCCGTGGTAGACGATCTCTCCCATGTTTATGCAAATGGAGTCCAGCTCTCTCTCACAGTATGCGGTCAGGGGGAGGTTGAAAAGATCCACTTCCAATTTAAAATTGTAGTGGATAACTCTCGCTCCTATCGCGGGGGTCCAGGGGTAGCTTACTAGTCCCGCCCTTTCCATGGCCATCTTGCAGTTTTGGAGATAGTGTTCTCTGTCAAAATCCGCCGGTGGTCGCAGTAGGTACAATCCCTCCCCCCAGTAGACTAATTCATACTTGACCGGCCAGTGCGTCGAGTTCCTGACAAGTTCATCAACTTTGTTGAGATTGTGTCCACCTAGGAGCCTCGCGTCGAGGACGATTGCTGCCTGGAGTTGCTTGATCTCATTGCAATGGTCTGGCGTTGGGCGAATGTATACCATTGGCGGGGGTGCAGTCATCGGTGGTGGCTTGATTAATGGTTTGTTAGTTGGGTTGAAAAGGCGATCCTCTTCCCAGTCCCTCGTCCTCTTGTGGCATAGTCGGTATAGGTGGCCTTCCTGTCTGCAATGGCAGCATACTCTTGGCCTGCGGCAGTCCTCGGTTCGGTGTTCCTCGGAGGTACATTTGAGGCACTTGCCGAACCACGCAGGGTTGTTCGGGTCCGGGGGGTACGGCAGGGGGGTATGCGGTGTTAGCGGTGGGTTTTGGTCACTAGCTAGCTGACGCTTCCTCTCTGCTTGAGCTTGGGGAGAGTTCGACGAGTTAGCAGAGCGAACTGGCTGCTCGGTTCTCCTCCATACTTGGTTAGGTCGTGTCCCATTCCTCCTGTTCCTTGGTCCGCCATTGTTGTTGGTGTTGACTAACCTTGCTTGCATGGTTTTGTTGTTTGTAGGGTTTGTCTTCTGTTGGGTGTGTGTTTGGTTCTGAAACTTGGTGGGGTGGTGTATGGAGAAAGTATTCTTATAGTGCTTTCTCCTGTACGGGGTGTAGGTTGGGTTTGTTTGTGGGTTTCGTCTCAAAACTTGGAACCATCCATCACCAATGGCGATATTGTGGAGTCGCCTTTTTTGAGAGGCCATATTGTCTGCCCCGAGAATATGTAAAATTATTATCCAATCAGATATTGTTATGCCTACTAAATTTTCTTTTAGTGTTGAAGGTCTGTGTGAAGGACAATAATTTGAATGAACCTCTGACCGTTCGATTGTATGGCCCAAACACCGATTTGGTTATTGATCGCAAAAGAGAATTACGGGTACAAATCGAGGACAATTTCCTTTATTTTGCATTAACTTATGATGATAAATGCATATGTAAAATTTACTATTAACATGCCAACAATTTTTTTCATGATGATGACAATTTTACTCTTATTCTTAATTGGTATGGTAACTATTAAATAACAATCGATTATATCTACGTAATTAATAGAGAAATATCTCGTCCAATGTTTTCTCTCAATTAACAAAATAAAATAATGATTATTTTTCAATTTTTTCTTATATTTTATTACTTTATTTACTTTTCATATACATCACAACCAAAAGTTGGAAACTTCAATTTTTTTTGGCAATAAAACTTCCTCGCGAATTGCTTATACTGTTTTTTGTGATTTTTTCCATTATTAAAATTTGCTTTTTTGTACTTTGTTATTTCACAGATTAACTCTCGTGATTCCTATATCATTTTTTTGTACTAAATTTTAATATGTTTATTTTTTTTTCAAATAATAATACAAACATATATGCATACTTTTTTTTGAGATTTATATTCTTTTTGGATGATTGATGTTGGATAAGTAAACATATTGAAGACAGGAAAAATCATTATTTATTAATTATACAGAATTATTTGATTGTTCTTACAAAGTTTCCGAATAACAATAAGGGTAAAATTGTCATTATCACGAATAAAATTGATCCCCCTGTTAATAATAATTTGTATCCTCTTATAGTTAAATTTAATAGAAAAATCCGTTTTACTTGAAAACATCGTTTTGGCTTTTTTTTATTGTTGTTCGATCATATTTTCGTATGAAACAAAAGAGCAACCTCACAATTTTACCATAAATGTATGGAGAAATGAGTAATGATACAAACTCGTCCTTTTTCTCCGAATTATATCCCCACCTGTTACATGATAACCATTGATTGAATGACGAAAATGTGGATAATCGTGACTGAATGATCAAAATGATGAAAACTATCGTGGATTTGACAAGTGGCAAGTAAGGGGTATAAATTCGGGAAAATGTGAGGTTTATATCATTATTCTGGTGAAACTGTATCGTAATTTAGTATTTCATCACACCAATTTCTTTTAGTTTTATTAATAGAACATATATTTATCTATATGATTAGGCTTTGCCACATTTATCTCGTGCTGGATTCGGTGCTAAATTGCTCGGCATATTTTCAAATGGAATGGTCCAATCTTTTATCGATGCTAGAACTCTCGAGCCCTCTGGTAATTAAACAAATATACATATCTTTTGTTCTTTCTCTGTTTAATTCTTATTTAATAGCATACACATTTTGTTATCTTTTATGAGTTCACGCTATTATTTTCTATTTGATTTTTTCAGACATGAGAAATCCAAAAATAGCCTCTGAAATTGCGAAGGAGCTAAGCAGGTTTCATCAAGTGGATATACCCGGTTCAAAAGAGCCCCAATTATGGAATGATATATTTAAGTTCCTCAAGAAAGGTATTTCCCCCATTTGGTTGTTCATTGTTTTGTATTTTTGTAGATTATTCTTGTTTTGTTGGTGAAGAAATATGTTATTAGTTATTTATATCTAGTTATACAAACAAGGTAAACTTAGATTGAATTGGGTGAAATTGAGGCTTTATGGAGACAAAAGTTGAAGAAATACGGGTTTGATTAAAGGTTTAATTGCATAATTTATGGATTAATGTGTTTAATTTTGACACTTAATTCAATTGTACAATTCAGAGTTTGAACTTTAATACCGGATTAAATTAGGATTCAAATTGATTTCTTTTTATTGCAGCTGAATCACTGAAATTTGATGACGACGAAAAACAGGCCAAGTACCAAACAATCTCTTTCAAAGAAATCCACACTCAAGTTAATCAACTTAAAGTAATTCATTGTTCTCCTTGAAATTATGGATATTTCATTATGCATTTTACAACAGTACATTTTGGGCATTCTTTTGATTTCCTGATCTAACACAATTAGCTTCTTGTTCATTTTGTTTAATTGCTTAATTGACGCTAAATTGAATCGATTCGAGCGCTTCATTATTTCTTAAACATGATTCTTTTCTCCCAAAGATCTCCGTAAAAGAAATTTACAGTTCGGAAAATTATCCAAAATAAATTCTTGTTTGTATAACAGGAAATTACTGACCGTTTCAATGCCCGTGTAGTTTTTGCGCACAACGATTTGCTTTCTGGAAACTTGATGCTCAATGAATTAGACGGTTAAACCTCTTCTACCTCTCCTCTCAAAAATATAAAAATCGATAAACGAATAAAAAGAATACAAAGAATTTAATTCAGCTACAATGACGCTTAAATTAACCTTTGAATTATGAAATGGAACCTCTATCATTCGACGACACAAAAAATAAATGTACTAATTTGTTCTTTCTTTTGCCCATATTATTTAGGTAAACTTTATTTCATAGACTTTGAGTATGGGTCATATAGTTATAGAGGATACGACATTGCCAGCCATTTCAACGAATATGCCGGTTTTTATTGTGACTATAACTTGTAAGTTTCAATTAATTCTGAAATTAGGGTTCATTGTTGCATATATATCATGCAAAAGTTCATAATTTCCATATTTGCACAAAAATTTAGCATGAATACGACTTTGATATTTTCAGTTATCCAGATAGAGAAGCGCAATATCATTTCTTTAGGAGTTATTTGGACCCTAATAATCAAGAAGCAGTATGTTCTGAAACTTGAATTTTGGATTCCAAAATAGAATAAACTTGTATTTTTTTTATTATTTTTCTCTCGCACAAACAGGTATTAGAGAGAGACCTAAAGGAACTTTATGTCGAAACGAACACGTTCAGATTGGCAGCCCATATTTACTGGGCACTCTGGGCTCTTATCCAGGTTATGCTCATATTTAATTAAAATTTTATGGTTTCGAATTAATGCCAAATTCGTGACATGTTTACAAATAAATTTATAAATGAAAAGGGAATAAATGTTTGATTATTTGCTCCTATTATGCAGGCAAAGGTATCGCCGATTGATTTCGACTATCTTGGATATTTCTACTTGCGTTACAATGAATTCAAGAAACAGAAGGAATCTTGCTTCTCTTTGGCCAATTCATTTTTATCTGTTTCAGATTCAATTTAGACCGTTTTATATCTGTTTTGTAATATAATTTATTGGAGAAATATTTTCTATTTTATTTTGTTGTGTACAAAACAAGATAATTTATATCCTTATTACTTATGTTCACTATTTATTCCTTCAATAGACCATTCTTCATATTTTTCAATAAACCAACAAAATTGATAATAATTTTGAAATTTGAAATCTTTGTAGAGAAGAGACCGAACCGAATTGAAGGGCGAAAAGGTTATTTATAGTGATTGAAGCGTGAAATAGTCAATTAGGATCTTTGCTAAATAGGCCAAACAGCAAACACCAAAACATCGACCAATTCCTAATTGTGTCACGACTGCAAATAACACAAATAAAAAGGAATGTAAGAATTGAAATTTCATGAAAATGAAATAGTATAAAATAGTATATTAAAAATTAGGTTCATAACCTTTTAGAGCAATTGTATTTGACGAGAGAACAAATATATCAATTATTATAATAACTGATGAAGGAAAGTCCCAAACCTGCATTATATAAAAAATAAATTACAAAAAAGATAAAATATATTTTAATCAATTTATTATTGCATACCATCATGGAAAGGAGGAATAGCTTCAAGTAGCTTGAAATGATAATGGCCAATATAACTTCTTTGAACCTGATTTAAAACAAAAAATCATGAAAATGATAGAATAATAGCAAAAGCAATAGAAATTTGTAATTTTGTTTTTTGTTTTTTGAAACCAACTTTTTTTAAAGATATAATTCTAGTAGTTAAATTCACTGAATAACCATAAATAGTTTAATTACCTGTTTATATCACAAAATATTTTTAGAATAAACTTTATTCCAATAAGTATTAAAAGCATATATACAAAGTTTCCTAATAATGCACCTGTTAATATCTGAGAAAACAAAATTAATTAAATACGACAAATTAAACATAGATTATATTTAATAAAATACAAAAATTTATAATATTTTTTTAATTAACTAACCTTTACACAAGTCCAAATGGCCAAAAACATGTCATTAGATGAATCCCACATACCAGCTTTTAATACAGAAATTCTATCTTAGATTTTGTTAAGGATGATTTTGCAAATTACAAAAACTTTGGGGTCTCATTTGAAAAAAAATACAAAAAAAATAATTTCCTCTTATTTGTGGATACATGCATCAAGAAGAAGATAAGCAAAACCCGACTTTTCCAAAATATCCTGTAAATTACAGATATATAATTAAGGTACTAGTTGGACCGGTATGGCAGTACGAATTAAGTTTTAAAAAGATACAATTTTTAAAAAAAATATTTACCTTGCATCCGTTAAAATCTAGATTAATCATGTTAAACAATAAATGCCTGTATGCCTCAACTTTATGTAGAATCAGATCAATCAAGATAATCTTGCCAAAATAACTCATTATTAAGTAATTAATAATACTAATTAAATGAATTATAATAAGCGGTACCATGAATTCGCACTCGATGTACGGGTCCGCCACAGCCTGGCATTTCTCCTATAAACACACAGCAAAAGAGAAAACAAAATCAAATGATAATAATAATAATAAAGAAAATGAGGGGGTGAAATGTAATTGTGCGAAAAAGGTTTCTTACGCATTTCATCAATCGAATGTTGCCTGGCGAGTACTGCACGTAAAGCCTCTGCACAGAAGCACCGCAGTGTACACAATGCCTGCCAGTTTTAATCGGGTTATTGGATGAAGACATCCTGTATGATCCGGACCCGATATCAAAGAGAGATGGAGAGAAGCTTGATTTGGGTTTGAAGCGATTTGAGATGAATTTGAATCTGCCAATGTCATTTAACCAAACAAAGAAGGAACAAATCTCAAATTCCCATGCGAGCATGTAATTAAATCAATTAGTGTGAATTGGAAGAATTGATTAACCGAATACTAACTACTACCACCAAAATCAAATGCCAATCATGTCATTTAACATAACTTGCAGAAAAAAGTGAAATTACCTCAAAAATGCCCTTAAATCAACGGAATTCTAGGGTTTCCAGTTTGATGGGGGCGTGCTTTTCCTTATAACCCTCCAATTCCAAACGAGAGAGATGAGTCCCTGAGAGAAGAGAAGTGGTGGAGGAGAGGTTGGAATCTCGGCAAGAGAGAAAGAAATGCGGGAGCATAGATGAAATCTGTGTGGGATTTGGTGGATTTCTGAAGTCCAAAAGAAATAAGTTTTTGGAGTTTGAAAGTCCGACAGTACAAACTGTAGGGGGGATAAGATAGACAAAATACAAATGATAATTTGAATGACGATAATAACAATATTATAATAAAAATAAAATTATATCACTTTAAACAACTTGCAATTGTTTTTTTATTTTTATTTTTTTTATTGTGAATAAGAAATTTGACTTGTTTATAATTAATTATCCATGTGACTTGTTTAAAATGATTATTTTTTTATAATTAATTATTATCTATGTGACTTGTTTAAATTAACATGTCAATTAAATATGTTAACTAGTATGTAAAAATGATTTGGATTTTGGAGATAGAAATGTTGTGGTAATTAATTATCTTGAGTACATAGAAATGTTGTGGTAATTAATTATCTTGAGTACATAGAAATGTTGTGGTAATTAATTCAGCGCCATTAAGCACCATGCATAATTCACCTCCCCCCGCATTCATTAATGAGGAAATTTAATGAATTAATTACCTTCTTAATTAACCCATGCGGGGTATATTGCAGGGTTCATTAGCGGGGTGTGTAGTATAATTCTAATTAATTATCTTGAGTACATAGAAATGTTGTGGTAATTAATCAACATAGAAATGTTGTGGTAATTAATTATCTTGATTACAAAGAAATATTGTGGTAAGAGTTGGAGATACATATTTGTTTTGATTCCGGTGTTCTTTCTCAATTTGTGTGCATGTCTAAATCACACCATTTAATCTAATTAAACCAACTGATTTCAGTTGGTACCGGATTTTTAAAATCGGGTTTAGATTAGTTCTGGAATATTTTTCAAAACCGAGTTATTTTTCGAAATATTTTTTCGAAAGGTTATTGACAGAAATACTCCAAAAGATTATAGGAGTAATTACATATATATATCCTTTCAAAAAATCAAAATATCATATTTGCCCCTCTAAAAAACAAATATCAAATTTTTCCCTTCAAAATTTTATTTCTATTAAATTTTTTCATTTAAAACTTGTAAAATCTCAGATTTGTCCAAAACACTAACACCCGTTAAATATGTTAGTTTGATCTTCCAAACAATAAATACAATACGTCTCTTCCTTCTCTTTAATTCATCTCTCGTTTTCCCTTACTTTTTTTCTCTGTTTCCCTTGCTTGTACAGATTTTTCTCTGTTTCTCTTGCTAGTACAGATCTAAAATTCTAAAAGAATGATTCTTGATCCTTTCTCCATTTATTATCAAAAAAAAAAATGATTCTTCTAATTGCTTTAAAGTTAAAAGTATAGCTTACATTTCTTCAGATAAAGTATTCTCAAATCAATGCATACACAAATGCAAAATAATTTCTCTGGATAAAGTATGTAAAGGATGAATCTTTATCATCTTATAAATGCAATATGTACGTCACAGACATAAGATGTGCAATAATTGAAAGATTGATTCCAAATTCATAGAACACAAACATTCTGAAAGCACATCATATAGCATATTAAGTTTAACTTTTTAAGTTCCTGTTTTATTAAAGCTCAATTCGTGCTAATGAGCCTTGACAGAAATGATGCTCCTTGGCGTGCAGGAAAGAGAGTTTATATACTCTAGGGTATAAGAGGGTAAAAGAATTCATTTCCTGGGAATGGGCAAAAATAAAAATCCTGGAAAAGAAATTCAGAAGAGTTGGGAATAGGATTCTAGATTGTCTAATATTATTGTTGAGACATATTATTTCATTTATATGTATAGAAGTAACCATGATATGAGATAAGAGGGTAAAAGAATTCATTTCCTGGGAATGGGCAAAAATAAAAATCCTGGAAAAGAAATTCAGAAGAGTTGGGAATAGGATTCTAGACTGTCTAATATTATTGTTGAGACATATTATTTCATTTATATGTATAGAAGTAACCATGATATGAGATAAGAGGGTAAAAGAATTCATTTCCTGGGAATGGGCAAAAATAAAAATCCTAGAAAAGAAATTCAGAAGAGTTGGGAATAGGATTCTAGACTGTCTAATATTATTGTTGAGACATATTATTTCATTTATATGTATAGAAGTAACCATGATATGAGATAAGAGGGTAAAAGAATTCATTTCCTGGGAATGGGCAAAAATAAAAATCCTGGAAAAGAAATTCAGAAGAGTTGGGAATAGGATTCTAGACTGTCTAATATTATTGTTGAGACATATTATTTCATTTATATGTATAGAAGTAACCATGATATGAGATAAGAGGGTAAAAGAATTCATTTCCTGGGAATGGGCAAAAATAAAAATCCTGGAAAAGAAATTCAGAAGAGTTGGGAATAGGATTCTAGACTGTCTAATATTATTGTTGAGACATATTATTTCATTTATATGTATAGAAGTAACCATGATATGAGATAAGAGGGTAAAAGAATTCATTTCCTGGGAATGGGCAAAAATAAAAATCCTGGAAAAGAAATTCAAAAGAGTTGGGAATAGGATTCTAGACTGTCTAATATTATTGTTGAGATATATTATTTCATTCATATGTATAGAAGTAACCATGATATGAGATAAGAGGGTAAAAGAATTCATTTCCTGGGAATGGGCAAAAATAAAAATCCTGGAAAAGAAATTCAGAAGAGTTGGGAATAGGATTCTAGACTGTCTAATATTATTGTTGAGACATATTATTTCATTCATATGTATAGAAGTATCCATGATATGAGATTAATATAGGCTGAAAGACATTTTTGACAAAATCCGACTCTCCGATCCGACTCGGCCGACTCCGATCCGACTCACCCGACTATTACTCTTCGGCCATCGGCCGACTCCGACTCCGACTCTAAGAACTATGCTCCTCCCACATCTTTGATGACAATGATATGATTTAACGTCTTTAAAATTAACGCACAAAAACATGATTTAACATTTTAATTTATGATTTAAGTATCTCAATTTATGATTGAACGTACAATTAAAATGTTAAATCATGAATTAAAGTATTAATTTTTAAGATGTTAAACCATATCTACCTCATCAAGGGTGTGGGTGTGTGTGTGTGTGTGTGTGGGGTGTGGTGGGGGGGGGGGGGGGGGGGGGGGGGGGGGGGAATGGGGGTATGTCCAACATTTTCCTTGAATAAATGCATCATTTTCATATAGATCATGTATGTATATAGTACTTGTCAATTTATCTGGTATTTTATTTGCTGATTTTTGTCGTGTTTGTGTTTGTTGTACATAAATTTTAACTGTATCTTATGGGAATCAATGAATGGAAAAAATTTCTCACTTAAACGTCTCCACTTAGTATACATTTCTGTTGGTGGCGATTACATGCAAATTGTAATTTCTTTCTAGTTTATGTTTGACTCTGCTATTGAACTTCTACAACTTATCATATTCGATATGATCAAGAGGGACACGGACATCGAGGTATTATCGTGCTATAATCAACTTTTTAAGCTTCAAAAGGCATCATCAAAAGCTCGAATCATTATTTATTATTATTTGAATGGTATCCAACGAAGGTTTGCTCGTTGTTAACAGTATACTTTTTTATGCCAGTGAGACTTCAAAAGACATCATCAAAGATCAAATTGTTATTTATTATTATTTGAATGAAATTAATAATGTCTCACAACATATGAAACATATGACATATGGTTATTTGCAACTCAAAACATTATTAAGTAGATTTGAGTCACTTATCTATTATCTTATAATTATAATTATAATATATTTATGAGTTGATGATTTCGAATTATGTTGGTTTTTTGTTACAAAGGCTTACGTGAAAGCACAAATTTACTTATATTGTTGTTTGTATACTATATATATTTATGAAATGATTGGTCTGAAATATTTTCTTATCTTTATATATGTTTGAACTAGGTTTGGAGTTATGCACCTGATTATTATTTGTTGGAATTTTGGAGGTTTATTTTATTGATTTAAGTGAAGAAATAATATGGAGATTTGTTGGTACACAACTGGAGATGGATGACAACATATAATAAAGAATTGAAGAAAGAACCAACAGACCAGGAATACACGAGAATAGTTTAACCGAGAATGATACACACACGGGGAAGATAACACACAAAAAGATTTTTTTTTTAATAGATAGATAGATACAAACACCAAAAGGTGCACACTCAATAATATAAGGATACAATATTTCGAGATAAGGGTGAGATTGTTTTCTACACTCTTTACTCTAATTTTTTACTTTATTTTTCTGAAAATTTTCTCTCTCTAAAAACATATGAGATGGGTTGCATTTATAGATCGTATGTGTTGGTTAATTCTAACCTAGAGGGGGGTAAATTTGGCAATCTAACTTACACTTAGTTTAGATTTAAACCTAATTTACGTTGCGGAATAAATAATAATTTAGATGATAGAGATGATACCGTCCAAACACTTTTAACACAAGATGTTTGTTTACGAAGTTCGGTAGGTGGTTGCTTTTTAGCTTTAACTCACCCTTTACTCGCTTAATTGACCGACTCAATTATTTGCGAGTACCTACGTCTCCGGGAATGCCTTGTGCCTCTTTTTGGCCTTCGATTGAATTCCAACTCAACTCGATTACAAGGTTTGCCTAGATCGATTTACACGTTTCTATCGATCTATAGCGGGCTTTACACTTCTTGGTCTTAGCCTATTACAATTTCTAAATACTAATCTTGAAACGTGATCGGTCACGCAAGTTGGGAATAGTATTTGAAGGAGGAAGAGGGAAATCTAATCTCTAAGATTGTTTTAGTAGATTAGCTAACTCAAAAGTATAGCAAGGATTCTCTCTTTCATAAGTTTGATTTTTGATCAAAAAAGTTGCTTAAGAGAACTGGGGAAGAGTTCTATTTATAGAACACATAAAAACCCTTCCAACACTTGTTTTTCCTGCATAGTCCGTTCTAACGGACTTTGAGTCCGTTAGAACGGACTCAGTCAAAACTAGCCGTTATGGCTGTTTATATTCGAAATTTCAAACACTCCGTTATAACGGAGTATATGTCCGTTATAACGGACTGTGGTATGTAGTCCGTTAGAACGGACTTATATGTCCGTTCGAACGGACTTCAAGCTGTGACTTCACTTCAAGGTGAGTTCCATGTTCGTTGCAACGGAACATAGGTCCGTTATAACGGAAGTCTGTGTTATGAAGTCCGTTACAACGGATTATTGAGTTCGTTATAACGGACATCATGCTGCGAACTCTTCTTCATTTAGAATTTAATTCCCGTTGTAACGGAGAATACTCCGTTACGACGCTATAAGGTAGTCCGTTATAACGGATTGGTTAATCCGTTACAACGGACTTGAAGAGAGGAGTATCGCACAGAAGTGAGGTCAATGTCCGTTAGAACGGACATATATGTCCGTTGTAACGGACATACTTCTGTGACATCCTTCAAGTTTAGATTTAATTAGCGTTGTAACGGACATCATTCCGTTACAACGCTTTGATTGAGTCCGTTATAACGGATTGGTTAATCCGTTATAACGGACTATGTTGTGAATTCCAATCTTGAATAGGATGCATATGTCCGTTATAACGGACTATGAGTTCCGTTGTAACGGACATACTGATTTCAGCCTTTTATTTTAATTCATCAATTTGATGGATTTCGAATATAATTGTTTGACTTTATTTTGAGCTTAATCATACATGAACAAGTTTAGGGATACCTATACTATGTTTTGGTGATTAGATTGATATCCCAACTTGCGGAATCTTCGATGTCTTGATTCCGTGATTCTTCTACATCTTGACCTTCTTCGTGATTCTTGATTCTTCGATGTCTTTGATTCTTGTTATTCTTGATTGATCCTTTCATTTTGTACCTATCTCCTACACATTTATCTTGCTACATTTCGTTAGTAGTATCGACATTGTATTTGAGATAATCAAACAATAGGAAATTTGAACCAACAAACTCCCCCTTTTGATTCATTTCAAAACAATGTCGATTTGGAGAGATACATCGATTATTGGTAACTTTCCAATACGATCATCCTTTCTCCCCCTTTTTGAAAATGGATTAAAAGGGATTGAATTGGAAAAATCATGAAGGAAAGCTCCCCCTACATACAAGCTCCCCCTAAACACATGCATATCGCGCGTGTATGAGCTTTGATGTAGTTGAACACTCTTTTAAATTATGAATGATTTTTGAGATTAATATGTGATATAATTTTCGAGTTTTGGTAATGAGAAAGTTAACAAAGTAATATAATACTCATTTGCACACAAATTTTAACGAAATCAAACCTTAATCATAAATTCAAGTTCATACAAGCAAACATGCATGGATACACATACGAAATAGCATAATTAAATCAAGTTTTTCTAAAACAAACATGACAAGACACATGCAAATAGCTAGTAATTTTTAGAAAATATTTTTACGCTCTAATGAGCTAGATAGACACACTCTCCTTTCTAATCATCTCCGGGTGAGTTATCGTTCTCATCATCGTTATCATTGTTGAATCGGTTGAGACGACGGGTTATGGCATCTAGACGACGATCCATGTAGCTATAGGTTTCTTCACGGAGGTTAAAAGCATGAGATCGGCTGAGTTGGTTGTCGGTGAGGATCTCATCTCGGGCCGTAATGACGGTAGTGCGGGTGAGTTCGTTGTCGGCTAGGATCTCGGCTCGGGCCGCGTTTACGGTGTTTCGGGTGAATTCATTGTCCGCGATGATGGTTTCGCGAGTTAGTGCATTGTCCGCGAGCATTTGATTTAGCACACTTTCGGAACGTAAATTAGATGTCTCGAAAAGTGAACGAATCTCGTCAAGAGTGAGCGACGGTTGAGTTCCCGAGCCGGAGCCTTCACCTGGTTCTCCTATGGCTTGTCGTTTCCTTGGTCGCGATTGGTCCGGTGCGTTGTTTGCGTCTTGGGCCGGTGGATCGAATCGAACCCACTCGGCGGGGATTTCCGGAAAGAAGTAAGGTCCGGCTCGGCGATCGTTAACGATATAGTGATCCGAGCGACCTCCGGATCTATTCTTGCGGGTGAGTCCGAGACTTTCGATTCGATCCGGGTGTGCAAGGTTCTCGGTAGGAGTGACTCCGAGCGGCCATTCCGTGTCCGGTATGACTATACCCAATTTCACGCATGCCAATGAAATGATATGGCCATAGGGAAGAGAGGAGGTGTTTACCCGTAGGGCATACTCCATGTGCCGAATGATGAGGTACGGGACATTAATGGTGGGTGAGTCTTGATACCAAAGATTGTATATCAAGACCTTGTTTCGGCCGTCTAGATTGGTTTTGAGTTTGACGACGGGAGCGAGAATGTTATTTCCGATTTGCCACGTGAATCGGAGATTAGGTTCATATTTGGTGGAGTACTCGTACTCGCGATCGTTGGTGGTAATCTTCTCGAGTTCGTCCGAGTCGTTGCCGTGATATGAGTCGCCGCGACTAATATAAAACTTTTCCCCACGATCGGACAAGCCCAACCATTCACGCAAATTTTCTTCGGAAATAACGATTTCCTTACCGAAGAGATAGCTCCGTATGAGGTTGTTGTCGTGATCATGGGTTGCGTGAGCATAGAATAGGCGAACTACTTCTTTGTAGTATGGGTATTGAAGATCACACAATCCTTGAATGCTCCAATTTCTGATTCGAGGTTGCACGGCCTCGCGTAGAGAGATTGCTTCGATCGGAAAATCAATATAGAAGCATGCGCCTACCGCGCGATTGGCGAAGTCGTTTTGATATCTCCTAGCTTTAGTGATCGATTCATAGAGATAGTTATTCTCCGTGTTGTGAAACTCAAATCGACGAGCACCGATGGGCATTGGACGCTTGCTTGCTCTTCTCGATGCCATGGAAGGAGATTGAGAGAATTTTGGGAGGAAATGGAGAGAGATTAGGGAGTAAAATAGTTGGGTTTTTCGATTTTGAAGAGATTTTCAGTTTTGTAAGAGATGTTCGACGGTTTTTGGGAAGAGGAGAAGTGGAAACGATTTTTCGTTTTGAGGAGAAGTAAAACTGTTGGAGAGAGAAGACAACAGTCGTGGGTTTTAATGTATTTTTCCCGTACTCCGTTATAACGGAAGTTGAGTTCCGTTACAACGGACTTCTGCTAGGGTTTCAGAAGACTGGTATTTTTCATAGTCCGTTATAACGCTATGTAGTCCGTTACAACGGAGTTCTGATTTGGGCGAGTTTTACCTGGTATCACAGTACTGCGTTATAATGCAAGGGTTGATCCGTTATGACGGACCTATGAGAT
Organism: Luzula sylvatica; assembly: GCA_946800325.1. Lineage (NCBI taxonomy): Eukaryota > Viridiplantae > Streptophyta > Magnoliopsida > Poales > Juncaceae > Luzula > Luzula sylvatica. The sequence continues at coordinate 20,034,129 of OX326958.1, forward strand.
TTTGAGAGGTTTTTAAGTTTGGTATTCCGTTATAACGCAGATGTTTTCGTTAGAACGGAGTGTGCATGTCCGTTATAACGGATTGGTTAATCCGTTGTAACGGAACTATTCATTTAGCAGGTTTTTGGTTTATTCTCTTCAGTTCCGTTGTAACGCAGTATCAGTCCGTTCTAACGGACATGCTACTGTGATGATTTTTGAAGATTTGATTTTTCAAGGAGATTTGTGTTTTCAAAAATTCCAAAGATTTATAATCTATTTAAAATAGGTTTTATGGTTATGAAATCATATGATGCCAAGAAAGTTAGTTTGAAAAATAGTATGATATGAGTATGCAAAGTTTAATGATAATCGATGTTTATTTATAATTATGAGATTATGATGAGATTGTGCAATAATAACTAACTATAATTATTGACTCATTTATACAGTGATTATACCTTTGCTCCGGTCATGGACCCGAGAACCAAGCTTACAAAGAGAGTTCTTGATTGATTCCTAGAGTTCCTTTTAGCTCTATGGTAGCGATTTTAAGCGTTTATATATGATGAGCTCTTCGGCTTTTCTCTTCTTTTTTTTTTTATGTGCCTATATGAATGTAACACACCTTTCTCGGTCTTTTGTAAGTATGAAAAAAAACTTATATGGAATTCATATTTGAAAATGAATCTAACATGAATTCTTTTACTCACACTCCCCCTCAATGGTTTACTCATGGTAGTTAGGAGAGGAAGCGAGTTTTTCACACATGATTTAGGTTCTTGGTGGTCCAACCCCATTTGAGGTGGAGGGACCCATATTGTGTCTATCTTTACGCATCCATACACAATTTTTAGTGGATTTTGGGTGGCGAAGATCACAACTCGGGGATATGTGTCCTAACTTGCAACAATAATTGCAAAACGCAATTGTCGGTTTGTTTTTGGTTTCGGAACTCTTGACAAAGTAATTTGAGAGTTGGTTTGTTAGGGGTTTCTTTTGAGGTATAGGTGTGGTTGAGTTGACAAACTTGTTTTTCGGTTGGAAAGGTTTGCGCGTATGGTTGTAAGGTCTAGGAGCCCTCGGTTGATATGGACGGTTGGCGGGGTAATTTACCTCATAAAAATATCCATTTGATCCCCGTTGAAACCAACACTCGGGTCGTCCCAAATCGGTACGTCTCTGGGATGATGGTTGCGTAAAATGGTTATCCCTATGATAGAAACGATTATTTGTAGGGTGTTCCATTCTAACATTCTTACCTTTGTTTTGGTCACGGTATATGAATGCATTTCCGCGATTGTTTCGTTGATTGTTCTCCCGTTTACCTTTTTGATCATTTGATTTTGAGAGACCGGGTTTGCTCTCCTTTTTGAACCCGAGACCCGACTTGTCGTTTGGCTTCTGTCCCACTAACGCCCCTTTCAATATTTGATCCAATGATGGGGTGCTTGGTGCACGTGATGCACAAGCCTTCTTCAAGGATTCATTTTCTACTTTGGAGTTTTGGAGTTCTACTCTTAGGTGTGATATCTCAAGGTTGAGGGTTTTACATTCACACTTTGAGAATCCTTGGAATTCCTTTAATTGTGCTTGGTATGCTTTTACTGATAGTTCTAGGGAAGCTACCTTTGCATTTAGAGCTAGAATTGTGCTCTTATCTTTTCTCTCCTTTGAACATGGTTCATCAACGTCTCTTAAGAGGTCGTCGAATGATTCAAGTTCGAGTTTCGTGTTGAATTTTGTTGAGGAACATGAACTCGAGGTTGGACTAATTGAATGGAATATAGGGTTGAGAATTACCTCATTACCTCGGTTATGTGGTGAACTAGATGAGGATACGTGAGAGGTGAAGCTCATAGAGTGCGGCGTACATGGTTTCGGTATTGAAGCTCGTTGGAGAATCATAGCTTGAATTGCTCTTTCTACCACATCATCCATCGATGTTACCATTAAGGCCTTGATCGTTATACAAATTGTCACCTTTACTCAAAGAGACGGTTAGTATTTTGCTCTGATACCAATTGTTGGTTAATTCTAACCTAGAGGGGGGTAAATTTGGCAATCTAACTTACACTTAGTTTAGATTTAAACCTAATTTACGTTGCGGAATAAATAATAATTTAGATGATAGAGATGATACCGTCCAAACACTTTTAACACAAGATGTTTGTTTACGAAGTTCGGTAGGTGGTTGCTTTTTAGCTTTAACTCACCCTTTACTCGCTTAATTGACCGACTCAATTATTTGCGAGTACCTACGTCTCCGGGAATGCCTTGTGCCTCTTTTTGGCCTTCGATTGAATTCCAACTCAACTCGATTACAAGGTTTGCCTAGATCGATTTACACGTTTCTATCGATCTATAGCGGGCTTTACACTTCTTGGTCTTAGCCTATTACAATTTCTAAATACTAATCTTGAAACGTGATCGGTCACGCAAGTTGGGAATAGTATTTGAAGGAGGAAGAGGGAAATCTAATCTCTAAGATTGTTTTAGTAGATTAGCTAACTCAAAAGTATAGCAAGGATTCTCTCTTTCATAAGTTTGATTTTTGATCAAAAAAGTTGCTTAAGAGAACTGGGGAAGAGTTCTATTTATAGAACACATAAAAACCCTTCCAACACTTGCTTTTCCTGCATAGTCCGTTCTAACGGACTTTGAGTCCGTTAGAACGGACTCAGTCAAAACTAGCCGTTATGGCTGTTTATATTCGAAATTTCAAACACTCCGTTATAACGGAGTATATGTCCGTTATAACGGACTGTGGTATGTAGTCCGTTAGAACGGACTTATATGTCCGTTCGAACGGACTTCAAGCTGTGACTTCACTTCAAGGTGAGTTCCATGTTCGTTGCAACGGAACATAGGTCTGTTATAACGGAAGTCTGTGTTATGAAGTCCGTTACAACGGATTATTGAGTTCGTTATAACGGACATCATGCTGCGAACTCTTCTTCATTTAGAATTTAATTCCCGTTGTAACACTCCGTTACGACGCTATAAGGTAGTCCGTTATAACGGATTGGTTAATCCGTTACAACGGACTTGAAGAGAGGAGTATCGCACAGAAGTGAGGTCAATGTCCGTTAGAACGGACATATATGTCCGTTGTAACGGACATACTTCTGTGACATCCTTCAAGTTTAGATTTAATTAGCGTTGTAACGGACATCATTCCGTTACAACGCTTTGATTGAGTCCGTTATAACGGATTGGTTAATCCGTTATAACGGACTATGTTGTGAATTCCAATCTTGAATAGGATGCATATGTCCGTTATAACGGACTATGAGTTCCGTTGTAACGGACATACTGATTTCAGCCTTTTATTTTAATTCATCAATTTGATGGATTTCGAATATAATTGTTTGACTTTATTTTGAGCTTAATCATACATGAACAAGTTTAGGGATACATATACTATGTTTTGGTGATTAGATTGATATCCCAACTTGCGGAATCTTCGATGTCTTGATTCCGTGATTCTTCTATATCTTGACCTTCTTCGTGATTCTTGATTCTTCGATGTCTTTGATTCTTGTTATTCTTGATTGATCCTTTCATTTTGTACCTATCTCCTACACATTTATCTTGCTAGATTTCGTTAGTAGTATCGACATTGTATTTGAGATAATCAAACAATAGGAAATTTGAATCGCGATTGGTCGCGATTGGTCCGGTGCGTTGTTTGCGTCTTGGGCCGGTGGATCGAATCGAACCCACTCGGCGGGGATTTCCGGAAAGAAGTAAGGTCCGGCTCGGCGATCGTTAACGATATAGTGATCCGAGCGACCTCCGGATCTATTCTTGCGGGTGAGTCCGAGACTTTCGATTCGATCCGGGTGTGCAAGGTTCTCGGTAGGAGTGACTCCGAGCGGCCATTCCGTGTCCGGTATGACTATACCCAATTTCACGCATGCCAATGAAATGATATGGCCATAGGGAAGAGAGGAGGTGTTTACCCGTAGGGCATACTCCATGTGCCGAATGATGAGGTACGGGACATTAATGGTGGGTGAGTCTTGATACCAAAGATTGTATATCAAGACCTTGTTTCGGCCGTCTAGATTGGTTTTGAGTTTGACGACGGGAGCGAGAATGTTATTTCCGATTTGCCACGTGAATCGGAGATTAGGTTCATATTTGGTGGAGTACTCGTACTCGCGATCGTTGGTGGTAATCTTCGATGGATTTCGAATATAATTGTTTGACTTTATTTTGAGCTTAATCATACATGAACAAGTTTAGGGATACCTATACTATGTTTTGGTGATTAGATTGATATCCCAACTTGCGGAATCTTCGATGTCTTGATTCCGTGATTCTTCTACATCTTGACCTTCTTCGTGATTCTTGATTCTTCGATGTCTTTGATTCTTGTTATTCTTGATTGATCCTTTCATTTTGTACCTATCTCCTACACATTTATCTTGCTACATTTCGTTAGTAGTATCGACATTGTATTTGAGATAATCAAACAATAGGAAATTTGAACCAACAGTATGCTCCCTCTCAAATACATTCCTTTGTTTATTCTAGATATTTCTATTCTATTTAATATATACATATATCTCATATTCACACACAAATACATTGAATGTAATCCTGTCCTAATAATATTATTTACAATTTGTGAAATTTTCAATTGAAGAATTTGGCGAACATTCAAATCTATTGATTAATGAATTCGTTAGTTATTATACATAGCTCTAATCGAGAACAAATGAGGAAATCGTGACACGTGTCTTTATTTTAATTTTCAATTGAAAATTTTATATTTTTCTCCAAATTTTACCATAACATGCTCTATGTTCTAAGTTAATTTATTTAATTAACATGATAACTGGTACATATTAGCTATTAATTTAAATGTAATTAATATTAGTTCGAATTCATAAATTTAAAGCAATATTAATGAATTTTTAATGATATGTTTTAATTATTACGTTAATTAAATGCAATAGTACAAATATGGAGAATACGGCGGGTACATTTTGGAGTAAAGTAATTTGTTTTAATATCCGCTACTCGTGAAAAAGATATAAAATTTTACTTTACTCCAAAATTTATCCGCCGTATTCTTCATATTTGTACTATTGCATTTAATTAACGTAATAATTAGAACATATCATTAAAAAATCATTACTAATGATTCAAATTTATGAATTCGAACTAATGTTAATTAGGTATTAAATTAATAGCTAACATGTGTCAGTTATCATGATAGAAATTGTGACACGTGTCAGTTTTTTTTTTAATTTTCAATTGAAAATTTTATATTTTTGACCAAATTTTACCATAACATGCTCTATGTTCTAAGTTAATATATTTAAATAATATGATAACTGGCGCATGTTAGCTACTAATTTAATACTTAATTAACATTAGTTCGAATTCATAAATATAAATCAATATTAATGAATTTTTAATGATATGTTCTAATTACAACGTTAGTATTCTATTACAAAGTATTTTAATGACGACATGAAAATTTAATATTTTGCTCGTGATACGTTTACATTTTGACTTTTTTAGAAAATAGGATAATTGATCTTTTTGAAGGTGTTAGACTTCACTTTTTGAATTTTGAAGAAATTTTTGAAAAATATAAATTTGTGTTTGTTACTATTCTTTTACATAGTATTTTGAGGACAACATGAAAACTGAGTATTTTACTCGTGTAGGAGGTCAATTTTGACACTTTTTAGATAATAGTATAATTGAATTTTATTGAAGATGTTAGGCTTCACTTTTTGTATTTTGAAGAAATTTTTGAAAAATAGAAATTCGTGTGTTTTAGTCTATGTTGTACTTCAATATTGACATTGTTTTCGAAATTATGGTAATCCAATTTTTAAGATGCTAGACTTCTGTTTTTTGCATTTTCAAGATTTTTTTGAAAAAATAGAAACTTCTCCTTGTTAATCTTCTATTACGGAGTATTTTGAGGGCAACATGAAAATTGAGTATTTTGCTCGTGTTACACTTCAAATTAACATTTTAAAGAAAATTTGATAATTTAATTTTTTTGAAGATGTTAGACTTCACTTTTTGCATATTGAAGAAATTTTTGAAAAATATAAATTTGTGTGTGTTAGAGTTCTATTTTAGAGTATTCCGAGGACGCCATTAAATTGAGTATTTTGCTTGTATTGTTCTTCAATATTGAATTTTTTTCGAAAATATGATAATCTATTTTTATGGTGTTAGAATTCTCTTTTTGGGTTTTTAAGAAAATTTTGAAAAAAATTGAAATTTTTGTGTGTTAAGTCTTCTATTACGAAGTATTTTGAGGACAACATGAAAATTTAGTATTTTGCTCATGCTACACTTCAAATGTAACATTTTTAAGAAAATTATAATTGACTTTTTCTTAAGGATGGACTTCACTTTTCTCATTTTTAAGAATTTTTTGAACAAAATTGAAATTTCTGTGTGTTAGTCTTTTATTTTAAAGTATTTTGAAGACAACGTGAAAATTAAATATTTTAGTCGTGTTACACTTCAATTTTTTATTTTTTAAAAATAGGATAATTCATTATTTGAAGGTGTTAGACTACTTTTTTTGAATTTTGAAGAATTTTTTGTAAAAAAAGTATGTGTGCTAATCTTTTATTACAGAGTATTTTTATGACAACACGAAAATTAATTATTTTACTCGTGTTACCTTTCAATTTTGACATTTTTAGCTAATAGGATCATTATTTTAAGGTTTTAGTCTTCTAGCCTTAATTTTTCTAGGCAAGTATGTTTCTTCACAAGCATAATATGTACTATTAGGGACTCTATTTAGAACAATATTTATTTTGATTATTAGTTTCACTATCCAAAAGCACGTATTTTGATTATATGATCGAAATTGTCATTCAAAATTTTATTTCATGATTATAATCAAAACCAAATGCACTTAACAATAATAATGATAAAAAAATTGCACTGAATAAATAATATTACATTACATAATTCCTCTTAACTATTAACTAAGACTTAACCACTACATTTTCAACTATATACAAACCCACTTATACACGTTCATGTTTTTTGGTTCCCTGTCTACAAAGCAAAGAAAATATTCTGTCTATGGAGAAATATCTAACCTTGGTTCGCAACAAAATCCATACAGTACTTTTCCATTGTGAATTGGTGCCCTGTCTATCAATCTCCAATTTTTTTCACTTAAATGAAATATAGGCCATTTACTGTGCCCCCAAAACCCATCACCACATCCTTGATACTCTATCCATCTCCCAAAAATTACCCACTCGATTAACAATGCTTCGAATTGCCACCTCCCTCGAAGAACATGAGTATATATAAACAAAATCATTAAACCCGTTGCATCTAAATTTGAACTGGAGCATTCTTTCTTGGGAAGAAGAACTTCCCAAATGCTCTTTGGGAAACAAAACATTCATTATTCCAAGCGGTATCTTCGAAATCTCATTCCATTTTCTTTCGCACAATTCCCAAATGCTTATTTCCCAAATACCTTGTTTCTGTATGCGCCCTACCAAGCAGGGGCGGATCCAGGGGGGGCGAGCGGGAGGCCCGGCCCCCCCCCCATGAAATCGAAAACGAAAAATTTAGTGAAGAATGAAGGTGATTTCGTTGGTTTCGAAGTAATAATTATGATAAATTTGTCTATATTACACAAAGATTAAGATAGTGCAGTGGTAAAACATGTGTTTAGGAAGTGTGAGGTCTTGAGTTCGAAACCCTCAGGCTACGTATTCTAAATTTTTTTTTAATCCGGCCCCCCCTATAAAATTCGGCCCCCCCTATATATTCGTTCTGGATCCGCCCCTGCTACCAAGATCAACTTGTCGCGTAAGCTCATCATATTTTCAAGTACCAAATAAGGTGGTAGAAAAATTGCTGAATCTGTGAGAGAATCTTCAAACCTTGTTCTTGATAGGTCATAAGACATCAAGGCTGTACGTTGTTGATACATACATACCGAGTCAGGGAACGAAATCTCGCAATATAAGATGCCATTACATATCACGGCTCGATAATGGACAAAAACACCAATCAAAGAACCATAATACAAATTGGTCCAACATTTTTTCTTCAAATCATACGATTCAATGCCCACATGTCCATTATCCATACTGCACCCGAAAATGTTTCTCTTAACCGCAACTGTCTGGTATGTTTTGGACTTAATATCAACTGAAAATGCAACGGCAAAACAATGTTCTTGCCCGTTAGTTGGAACCCTTGGTAACATCCTCCAACGCTTCAATATTGGATTGCATATCATAAATGTATGATCGTCGGAAGCTTCATGGTCTCTTATACAGAGTAATCCATGTGACGATAAAAATGTACAATCACGAGGTTCAAATGAAGGGGTTATGAGTGAACGAGGATGCGCAAGGTATGGAAAACTAAAATCGCACCAAGATTGTGCATCGTTGTTGTAGCAACACCCAAAAACGCGCTCTTCATAAAGTGTGCACATAAAAAACCAGGGGTTGTGTGTCGGGACCAAACCGTCATTATGAACAAATTCTCTAATTGATATCATGTGTTTTTGCCAATTCTTGGAGACACATCCAGCTCTGATTCCGTCCACTGCGGGGAACAAGATGCAGATTTGCAGTGATAGATCTTCTGGCAATGTCTCTATAATGGAAATGAGGTTTTTACTTTCAGAAAAACAGATCAGAACATTTATTTACCTGACCCGTTAAGAAAGAAATAATCTCACCCCGTCCTAAAGAGAACAATAGGTCTTCTCTCTCTCTCTCTCTCTCTCTCTCTCTCTCTCTCTCTCTCTCTCTCTCTCTCTCTCTCACTTCGGTACTCTCACGGCTCACCTCGCTACTGAACATTCTCTGGCTCCGGCAAAAGAAATTGCAAAACTCTCTCTTCGATTCCCATACATCGATTCACGGACTAGACATCGATTTCGCTGACTTTGTTGGCGATTTCGCATTACTCTAGCCTTTCGGATCTGTTGTTGACGATTTCGCAAAAATCTGGTATCATCTTATGAGTAATTCTTCCATGCACCAAATATTTTGGTTCTTTTTTAGATAGATCTAAGTGGCCATCCAATCGTGCAAGGGTATTATAGGAAAAGAAAATTTAACCGGTCATTTCAAGAAGAAGAAAATTGGGAACAATAATTGACCTTTTTTTCGGGAATGAAGCAATAAAAAAAGTTGAGCAAATTTTGATCGCTTTTCTTGGAAATGATGTGCAAATTAATGTTTCATTTTCTTTTTTCGATTCAAAGCCCTTGGGCATCAAATAATGTTGCATTAAGGTTCATGTTATGGCAAAAACTATATAATCATAATTTTGATTACATATAAATACTCGCGTACTAACAGTATTATATTAACACATATTAGTTATTTAAATAATATATTTTCATAACATATAAAATTTAAATAATATATTAACACTAAAACAATATAGGGATATTATAACTGATTGTTGGCAATAAACATAATATATTGACTTACACACAAGTATATAATCAACAACAAAAAATGATATAATACATTATAATAACATAAATTATCAGTAAAAAATGCCTTAATAAAAAAGTATCAAAAAAATTTAAAAAAATTGCAATATTGAAAATAACATATAATATTCCGAAATGTATATAAATTCATCCAAAAGATATGCTATAAAAAATAGTATAAAAGTGTATTTTATAAAAAATAAACATAATACTATCATATAATCTCTAAATATATCAAAAACTATATAAATTATAGATGAATACATATATTCATTTATAAAAAAAACTAATTTTGACTCATATATACACTTATATTTTTTCTATGTACATCCAAATAAAAAGATTCGTGTTATTAAATAAATGTATGTATGTATGTATTTATATTTATAGACTGTGAGATAATATTATGTTTATTTTTCATATCATATTATGGATAATTTTGTACTATTTTTATATTATATATTTCTTGACAAATTTATATAGATTTTTTCGATATTATGTGCTATTTCTTATATTGTACTTATTTTTGAATATTTTTAAATAACTTTTAGATGATTATATGAGTACATATAAGATTTCAGTATCATATGAAAAATTGTATTTGTGACCAAAAAAAAAATGATATGCTAAGTGGTGTCTCAAACATAGCATTGGGAATGCTATTTTTATAATTTATCCTATAAACTTGCTATTTTCATTATTTTATGTATGTATTTGTATACATAAATGCTCCAATAACATACCAATATATTATGACAGAGATTTTCAACACATATCCAATATATATTAACAAATTTTGCAAACTAACAACCTAACTTTCCGACTGTTATCAAAATTCCTATATTTTTAGATTTCTTCTAAAATCCCATAAAAGGAAGTTGAATTTTATGTTACCTCTATATGGAGTTAAACTTACTTTTCATATTTTACCCAATTATATTTACTTACCAAAATACCCCTACAAATTTTCTATTTGATACGGAGTTAAACTTACTTTTATCATATTATTATACGGATTAATGCTATTATTTTCTATTTGATTTTTTTCAGACATGAGAAATCCAAAAATAGCCTCTGAAATTGCGAAGGAGCTAAGTAGGTTTCATCAAGTAGATATACCCGGTTCAAAAGAGCCCCAATTATGGAATGATATATTTAAGTTCCTCAAGAAAGGTATTTCGCCCATTTGGTTGTTCATTGTTTTGTATTTTTGTAGATTATTCTTGTTTTGTTGGTGAAGAAATATATTATTAGTTATTTATGTCTAGTTATACAAACAAGGTAAACTTAGATTGAATTGGGTGAAATTGAGGCTTTTTCGAGACAAAGTTGAAGAAATTAGGGTTTGATTAAAGGTTTAATTGCATAATTTATGGATTAATGTGTTTAATATTGACACTTAATTGTACAATTCAGAGTTTGAACTTTAATATGGGATTAAATTAGGATTAAAATTGATTTCTTTTTATTGCAGCTGAATCACTGAAATTTGATGACGACGAAGAACAGGCCAAGTACCAAACAATCTCTTTCAAAGAAATCCACACTCAAGTTAATCAACTTAAAGTAATTCATTATGGATATTTCATTCTGCATTTTGTATGCTCTTTTATTTTATTTTCACTACAGCGCATTTTTGGGTATTCTTTTTATTTCCTGATCTTACACAATTAGCTTCTTGTTTTTTTTGTTTAATTGCTTAATTGAGGCTAAATTGAATCGATTCGAGCGCTTCATTATTTCTTAAACATGATTCTTTTCTCCCAAAGAACTCCGTAAAAAGAATTCTCCAGTTCGGAAAATAATAAATTCTTGTTTGTATAACAGGAAATTACTGACCGTTTCAATGCCCATCTAGTTTTTGCGCACAACGATTTGCTTTCTGGAAATTTGATGCTCAATGAATTAGACGGTTAAACCTCTTCTACCTCTCTCCTCTCAAAAATATAAAAATCGATAAAACGAATAAAAAGAATACAAGAATTTAATTCAGCTACAATGACGCTTAAATTAGCCATTGAATTATGAAATTAACCTCAATCATTCGACGACACAAAAAATAAATATACAAATTTGTTCTTTATTTGCCCATATTATTTAGGTAAACTTTATTTCATAGACTTTGAGTATGGTTCATATAGTTTTTTTTTTAAGGAACGGCAAGCACGATACGTGTCCGATCCGGTCATTTTGTATTAAAAGAGAACGAAAAAAAGTTACAATTACAAGTTCATTATGTACAAAAAATTGTAAACGCGGAATTAATTCCTAACAATGCGCTATCCATTTACTATATAGGTCCATAATTACGCTAACGATAAGAGTGTGCATTCTTCCCTTGCGTTGGAAAATTCTACTGTTACGTTCTCCCCAAAGGGTCCAAATCGTCGCGCACCATTTAGCATCCCACTTCGTTGTTTCGATATTTGATATGTTTCTTCTTTGATTCCACCAAAAATCTCGAATGGAAGGGGCGGATGTATTTGCACTAGGTTTGAGTTGACGCCATATTTCAATAGCGAAAGGACAATGGAGAAATAGGTGATCTACCGTTTCGGCCGGCCCCCCGCAAAGGGCACGCGTTGGGTCATGAGGCCAACCCCGTTTTGCTAGATTATCCGCCGTTAATATCCGGTTGTTAAGGGTTAGCCACCCGAATATTACAACCTTTCTTGGGGCTTTGGACTTGAGTATGGTTCATATAGTTAATAGAGGATACGACATTGCCAGCCATTTTAACGAATATGCCAGTTTTGATTGCGACTATAACTTGTAAGATCAATTAATTCTGAAATTAGGGTTCATTGTTACATATATATATCACGCAAAAGTTCATAATTTCCATATTTGCATACAAAAATCTAGCATGAATACGAATTCGATATTTTCAGTTATCCAGATAAAGAAGCGCAATATCATTTCTTTAGGAGTTATTTGAACCCTAATAATCAAGAAGCAGTATGTTCTGAAACTTGAATTTTGGATTCTAAAATAGAATAAACTTGTATTTTTAATTTAATTTAATTTTTCTCTCGTGCGAACAGGTGTTAGAGAGAGACCTAAAGGAACTTTATGTCGAAACGAACACGTTTAGATTGGCAAGCCATATTTACTGGGCACTCTGGGCTCTTATCCAGGTCATACTAATATTTAATTTAATTGAAATTTTATGGTTTGAAATTAATGCCAAATTTTGTTTACAAATAAATTTATAAATGAAAAGGGAATAAATGTTTGATTATTTGCTCCTATTATGCAGGCAAAGGTATCGCCTATTGATTTCGACTATCTTGGATATTTCTACTTGCGGTACAATGAATTCAAGAAACAGAATAAACTTTGCTTCTCTTTGGCCAATTCATTATTATCTGTTTCAGATTCAATTTAGACTGTCTATATCAATATAATGTTTTGTTTTATTCTTCAATTCCCATCTGTCCAGTTTATTAGTCATTTTTAAGTGTTTTGTAATATAATTCAATGCCACAAACAAAAAAACAACAACAACAACAACAACAACAAAAAATTCATTGGAGAAATATTTTCTATTTTATTTTGTTGTGTAAAAACAAGCTTATTTATATCCTTATTACTTCAATAGACCAACAAAATTGACAATAATCTCGAAATCTTTGGAGAGAAGAGATCGAACCGAATTGAAGGGCGAAAACGTTTTATTCAACCGTGCATTTAAAAGAATGAATTCTTTATTTATAGTAAATGAAGCATGAAAGAGTCGATTGAGATCTTTGCTAAATAGGCCAAACAGCAAACACCAAAACATCGACCAATTCCCAATTGTGTCATGACTGCAAATAACACAAACAAAAAGGAATGTAAAGAATTGAAATTTCATGAAAATGAGATAGTACAAAATAGTATATTAAAAATTAGGTTCGTAACCTTTTAGAGCAATTGTATTTGACGAGAGAACAAATATATCAATTATTATAATAACTGATGAAGGAAAGTCCCAAACCTGCATTATATAAAAAATAAATTGCAAAAAAGATAAAATATATTTTAATCAATTTATTATTGCATACCATCATTGAAAGGAGGAATAGCTTCAAGTAGCTCGAAATGATAATGGCCAATATAACTTCTTTGAACCTGATTTAAAACAAAAAATCATGAAAATGATAGAATAATAGCAAAAGCAATAGAAATTTGTAATTTTGTTTTTTGAAACCAACTTTATTTAAAGACATAATTCAAGTAGTTAAATTCATTGAAGAACCATAAATAGTTTAATTACCTGTTTATATCATAAGATATGTTTAGAATAAACTTTATTCCAATAAGTATGAAAAGCATATATACAAAGTTCCCTAATAATGCACCTGTTAATATCTAAGAAAAAAAAGTAAGTAAATGCGACAAATTATACAAAGATTATATTTAATAAAATACAAAACTTTATAACATTTTTTTAATTAACTCACCTTTACACAAGTCGAAATGGCCAGAAGCATGTCATTAGATGAATCCCATGTACCGGCTTTTAATACAGAAATCCTATCTTAAATTTTGTTAAGGATTTTTTGCAAAATACAAAAAATATGGGGTCTCATTTGAAAAACTACAAAAAAACTAATTTCCTCTTATTTGTGGATACATGCATCAAGAAGAAGATACGCAAAACCTGACTTTTCCAAAATATCCTGCAAAATACCAATATATAATTAAGGTACTAGTTGGACCGGTACGGCGGTACGAATTAAGCTCTAAAAAGATACAATTTTACAAAAAATTATTTACCTTGTATCCATTAAAATCTAGATTAATCATGTTAAACAATAAATGTCTGTATGCTTCGACTTTATGTAGAATCAGATCAATCAAGATAATCTAACCACGATAACTCGTTAATAGTAATTAATAATAATAATTAAATGAACTATAATAAATGGTACCATGAATTCGCACTCGATGTAGGGGTCCGCCACAGCCTTGCATTTCTCCTATGAACACACAGCAAAGATAAAACAAAATCAAATGATAATAATAATAATAATAATAATAATAATAATAATAATAATAATAATAATAATAAAGAAAATGAGGGGGTGAAATGTAATTGTGCGAAAAAGGTTTCTTACGCATTTCATCAATCGAATGTTGCCTGGCGAGTACTGCACGTAAAGCCTCTGCACAGAAGCACCGCAGTGTACACAATGCCTGTCAGTTTTAATCGGGTTATTGGATGCAGACATCCTGTATGATCCGGACCCGATATCAAAGAGAGATGGAGAGAAGCTGGATTTGGGTTTGGGTTTGGAACGATTTGAGATGAATTTGAATCTGCCAACGTCATTTACCAAACAAAGAAGCAACAAATCTCAAATTCCCATGTGATCATGTAACTAAAGAAATTATTGTGAATTGGAAGGATTGATTAACCGAATACTAACTACTACCACCAAAATCAAATGTTAATCATGCCATTTAACATAACTTGCACAAGAAAAGTGAAATTACCTAAAAAATGCCCTTTAATCAACGGAATTCTAGGGTTTCCAGTTTGATGGGGGCGTGCTTTTCCTTATATTCCGCCAATTCCAAACGAGAGAGGAGTCCCTGAGAAGAGAGAAGTGGTGGAGGAGAGGGAGTAATCTCGGCAAGAGAGAGAAATGCGGGAGCAGAGATGAAATATGTGTGGGATTTGGTAGTTTTCTGAAGTCCAAAAGAAATAAGTTTTTGGAGTTTGAAAGTCCGGCAGTATAAACTGTAGGGGCCATTTGATTACAAAGAACTAGATATACAAAATAAAATTACTTCATGTTATATTAATTTC
The DNA here is from genome assembly GCA_946800325.1 of Luzula sylvatica. Classification (NCBI taxonomy): domain Eukaryota; kingdom Viridiplantae; phylum Streptophyta; class Magnoliopsida; order Poales; family Juncaceae; genus Luzula; species Luzula sylvatica. The sequence continues at coordinate 20,049,389 of OX326958.1, forward strand.
ATTATGTTATATAACTAATTTACTTATAATAAATAATATATTTTACAATTATATTATGTGGTAGAAAATAGTTTTTTTTAATCAAATCTTAATATATATATATATATATATATATAGGGGCGGTTCCGTCGAGATCTTATTTCGAGTCCTTATTTTGAGTCCGTATCTGGACCCTTCATTTGATTTTGATTCACGGCTGAGATTTATTGAAAAATAAACATGGCATGTCTGCCCAAAAAATCTTTGCCCTCTGCCCAAGCCCAATTCTTTACCCAGATAACTCTCCTCTCTCTCTCCTTTGGTACAAACAATATCACGCTCTCTTTTTCTCTCTCTCTCTAGAGCTCGCCATGAATGGAAGAGCTATATTGATAACCCTAGACTTCTCTTGCGTCCGAGATCTTCAAGCAATCCCACCGCTCTCCATCTTGTGCGATCAGCCCAGCACTTTTCCCTTGCGTTCGTGATTTTTATGAATCTATTTTTGACGAGCTGGTTTTTTTCAGATCTGCTACAAAATCCCGACGAGCTGTTATTTTCCATAAAGAGACGCCCTAAAGTCTGATACGATTCTCAGGTTTATTATTCTCTGTTTTCTGTTTCAAATTTCGTGTGGTTTTGGTTGAATTGTAACTATTGTTCCTGAAATTGCAAGATTGGGAATTGATTTAATTCCATTTCTCAATTTAATCAGATAAATGGCTTAATTTTAAATTAAATGGCTTAATTTGACCATCGTTGAATCAAAATGAGGCTCAAATGACCATCATTAGGGGCAAGTCTGATATTTAATTTAGATACTTTGTGGTTTTAATATTTAATTGGGACAAGTCGATATTTAATTTATGTGTAGTTTTGAAGCTTTGCGGTTTGTTTTGTTCTTCGTTCCAGGAACCAGTACCCTTCTTGGCATGCCAGATTCTTCAATTCTTCTTCAAGGACCAAGTTTTTCGAGCGATAAAGGATGAGCCACTATGATGATTATGTACGAAATGAAAATTGCTATGAAATGTGTAATGAATTATGCACTGGAAATTGAAAAAAGTTTGCGTTAGAAATTTGTAAATCAACATTCATGTATTGCAACACAGTATTTCCATTTATCACATTTCCTTGTTTGTAGCATAATAGTGTTTCCATTTATTTATTTCCAATAAAGAATCGACATTCATGTCAACATAGTGTGTCTTGTTTGAAACACTATTTCCATTTATTTATTTCCAATAAAGGATCAACATCCATGTATATAACATGCACGCATAGATTATGTTTGCCAAAAACTATTTTGAGTTATTATTCCCTACCTCTCCCTGTTATTATTCTCTACCTCTCCTTCTAGGCTGCAGGGGTTATTTGACCTCTCCCTCCCTCTTGGCAAAATATCGACCAATTGATTCGCGAATTAATGGCATCTGGCTCTAGTTTCAACGGCAACGATATGAATCATGAGGTAAAGTTACGGTTATTTTTATTTATGATTATACCAAATATAGGTTTATGAATATGTGTGGTTATGGTATTATTCTTATTTGGTTTATTTATTTAGGATGGCCAATCTTGTGGTGATGCATCGTTAATGGACAAGATTTTTGAAACACTCGATGAAGCTGAAAAAAGTTACCAAGAATTTGGCCGGCAACGAGGATTTTGGATTCGCAAACGGTCTGCAAAAAAAGGAATAAGTCGGTTGGACATGATAACTAACGTACTATACGTGTGTCATAGGGAGGGGATTCACGTGAAGGAGTGTGATGATGAAGATGAAGAAACGATAATGAGTAACAAAAGAGCAAGAAGTACCTCAACCATGACGTGCGATTGCAAGGCTCAAATGCGTGTGAAATACCAACTAGAGACGGGCAAATGGAAGGTTTCTGTTTTCAATAACACTCATAATCATGGTTTTGTGAGTCCAAGTAAGAGGATTAAAATGAGGTCGAACCGACAAATAGAGGTGGCAATCGGGCGGGTCGGGTCGGGTTCGGGTCGGGTCGTTTCGGGTTCGGGTCGTTTCGGGTTTCGGGTCGTTCGGGTCATCGGGTCGTTCGGGTCGCGGGTCGTTCGGGTTTCGGGTCGTTCGGGTTCGGGTCGTTTCGGTTTTCGGGTCGTTCGGGTTCGGGTCGTTTCGGTTTTCGGGTCGTTCGGGTTCGGGTCGTTTCGGTTTTCGGGTCGTTCGGGTTCGGGTCGTTTCGGTTTTCGGGTCGTTCGGGTTCGGGTCGTTTCGGTTTTCGGGTCGTTCGGGTTCGGGTCGTTTCGGTTTTCGGGTAACTCGGGTTCGGGTCGTTTCGGTTTTCGGGTAACTCGGGTTCGGGTCGTTTCGGTTTTCGGGTCATTCGGGTCGTGACTATTTTGATTTTCGGGTAATTTAGATTTCACAACATTTGATTTCGAATCATTTGATTTTCCAAAAATTTAGTTTCACTACAACAATACAGGCATTTCGAAGCATTCGCATATGCTGTTGAATGCATGTATTAATGCTGCCATTTATATTTGACAACATATGGTGAAAATACAGTCCGGACTGGTGCCCTCTATTCCTACAAAAATATTTCAAGTAATGCTACGTAATTGTGAAAAACGCAGGTTGTGGGTTGTGCGGGGGCGAGCTCCTGCTGTAGAGAAGAGAAAGAAAGAGGTGCGTAGGATTGGATTAGGGTTCTCACAGAGAAAGGGATGAATTTGAAATTTATGGGTCCAAAGAAATTTTCAGCGGGAAATTATACTTTTGGGTCAAAAAAAGTTGGAGCCATTTGTCTTGATATTTTAAACACTTTACCCCCTAATTTTACATTTAAAAAGCATATATATTTAGTTACATGGAATTGAAAATTATATATTAAGTATAAAAAATAGTTATATATTAAGTTTGGGTGTGACTTGTGAGTGATATATTTTATAACTATTAAGTTTCAAACAATACTGACAAAATTTACATATTTGTTTTTTTGAAACTTAGGAATAACATATACATTCTTCTAAAAATTAAAATATCATATTTATCTTCTTGTAAATTTAAAATATCATATTTAAATTAAAAATTAAAATATCATATTTTTATAAATTATTTTATATGTTTTAAATTGGAGAGTAAATATGATATTTTATTTCCGAAGGGTATATGAGCTAATTTCGATTATTGAGAGAGTAAATATAATGTTTTGGACTTTTAAAAAAATAAATATGTAAAAGATAAAATAATAAATTTAAAACATTATATTCTGGAATTTGGGAGTATGTAGGGAGGGCTAATTTCCCTATAAAATATTGTAGATATATACAAAATTATTTGATTACTAAATATATCATATATAAATAATATATGTATAATTTATAGAACATTGTAAATATTTAATTTTAAACATAACATTATGAAATTATAAATGTTATTAACAAAACAATAATAAAAAAATATCATTTCTACATGTAATTATTTAATAAGTGAAAGTTAATTTTAAAATCAGTTAGAATTAGTTTTAATTTTATGAATGGTTGTTTTAATTTAAAAAAAAAATCATATAATGTACTAATTGTAAATATGATAATAGCTGATTATTATTAAAATGACATGTTATAAAATAAATGTTTATTATTTTGTTATTTGTTTATATGTATTACTCATTTGTTTCGATTTTAAATTTGATTTTTTACTTTTGAAATATATTATTGATAAGTTCAAAGTATTGGACTATATATGTTACTATTTTGAAATATATTATTTTAGAAAATAGAAAAGGGATAAAAAAGAACAGTAGTTGATTTCTTTTTTTTATTTTGTAACTATTATACACGAATATTTTCCGATCGATTTTAGTATTCTGACAATGGGTTAAACCGAATAGGTGGATTATATATTATTTTTTTCAAAATTTTGAAATATATTTATTTTTACGATTTTAAATTTGATAGATAATGTTGCGAACAATATAATTATATTTATACGATTTGTTATATAAATAATGAATGACAAGTTTTGATTTTTAGTTTACTCAATTTGGTTTTATGTCGGATCAAAATTTAATTTGATATTGAAATGTATGAGAAGATAAAAAAATGGCATTTTAATTTTTAGAAAAATAAAATGTTATTTGAAGTTTTAAAAATAAATAAATATAAAAATCCTCTTTTTTGTATTAGTACAAACTTAATCGCAAACACTACAAAAATAAATTCCATTTACCGCTAAATATTTCATTCACCGTTTAAATTTCAGAGGAGGTCATGATGCTTTAATATAATAATCGGATACATTTATTTTAATAAATTTTCAGATCAACTAGCACATATACATTTTTTCTATCATAACGACAATATATTATTATTGTAAAATTAAATGTTGATTCAGTGATGGAAAAAAGATTATTACGTATTACTGGAAAATAAAAATAAAAACCAATGTAAAATTAATTATTAAAAACATAATTAAATGAGTTATGAGTTAATGGATGGAAATACTATACATGATTTTTTTGGCCACTTTTTAATAGTATAATACATTATCCAAATTATCCCATAATGATCCTCTCAACAAAATGAGTTAAGGGATGTAAATACTATATAATTATACGTGAGTTAATATTATATGTACCAACTCAATTGTTGAGAAAATAAATTTAGACTTTTCTCTTAATAATTTGGATATTTTTAATTTTTTGTCGTTTAAAAATTTGGATTTGAAAGAGTAAATTTCAATGTGCTATTTTATTTTTTCAAGGATAATTATGAAATTTTGGAGGGTAATGAAAATATTTCATGGCCCCGCCAGAAATTTGGACCAAAAAATTGAAAAAACCCTAAACTTTTTCCCTCCCTCTCCCTCTTATTTCCTTTTCATTCTCTCTCTCTCTTTCTACCTCTCTCCCGGTTATTTCACGCCCAAAAAAGAGGGAAACCCTGCCCCGCCAAAAATCATCTCTCTCTCTGACTCTCTTTCGTGCGACAGGGCGATGGCCTGCGGCGCCAAGCAAGCATCAGCCAGGAGACAGCACGCAGCCACGCATGCAACCAGGAAACCAATCTGACAGCAGGCAGAAGGCACATAGATGACAAGCAGACGACATCCACCACCCAGGAGCAAACCCTAGAGTTCGCTAGATTTCAGTCACGCAAATTTTCCCAATGTTTCGCCTATTTTTCTGAAGATCGACATTACCTTCCGAAATTTCGAGGTTATTATCCAATTCTAGTCTTATAAATTTTTCGAAGGTTTCATTGTGTTTTTTACCTTCTCTTTGAAGTTGGATGTTAGAAAACAGCTAGGATTTTGTATCTCGTGTGAATTTTGCGATATCATCTTGTAAGTCTTCTTCAAATGGCTAATGCAGGTCCAATTCCCGTGAATGTTGTGACACTTTGATTGTATGCTTTGATAAATCGAGCCTATTTCAACCTCAATTCTTCTTCTAACGGGCCTGATTTTATTTAAACCAGCAATGCTTCATTAATTTAGAGAGGAACCATAAGGGCCATGACCAAGAAAGGAAGATTTTTATAGTACACCAATTCCATTAATTTATCATTTCTAATGATATTTTACAAATTTAAAATATTTCCCAATTTCAGAAATTCCCCGTCCTTTTTACAAAATAATTTCTAATTTCTAATTTTTGATTTGTTTTATTGTGGTTCAAACGTTCGGTTTGAGAGAGCGCATCGTCACAGAGTCTCAGAGATACTTGATCGACTCGGAGAAGGTGCATGTCTTCTAAAAAATATATGTAAGTTTGACTTTCAGAATTGCCCCTGCATTTTTGCTAAATTATATTCTGATGTTGATTTGTTTTATTGTCATTTGAAGGCTGAGCTCGACAGAGTGTACTGTCAGAGAATTTTGAAGACGCTTGATTGACTCGGAGACGATGAGAATATGAATTTCGGTCTAATGGATTAGAGATTTAAAACAAGGTACAAGAAAAAAGTATTATTGTATAATTTGTTGTTTTTTACCATAATTATTCGCTCATCCAGTTTATATGCATATCAATTTTAATTAATTAATTAATACAGGAGGGGAAGCGGGGAAGAAGGCAGCAAGAGCAGTGTTGGCTCTTCAGAAACGTGTCCTTTCAATTCTGAACGAAGCAAGGTTTTATTTTTAAATTCTCAAAATATCATATATACCCCAACAAAATTTAGGGTTTAATATCATATTATGTTTGAATGCTATTTTTAGTTGTAAACAACCATAGGCGTGCAAGGAACTCGATAGCTAAATACAAAATACTGACATTCACGCAAGAAAACTCTTTGTTGGACAACACTGCTATAATCGAAGGATGGCTCGCATGCTTTCGGATGTTCGAATGGGTCGGTGGCAGAACTTCAAACATGTCTGCTGTTGGTTTATGATGGTTAAAGAAGTCAATTTAAGATATATTTATTAATCTTTCTTGTTTTTTATGATATCTATGATGGGTTTATGTGCAAAATTGCAAAAATCTAAGGGCAATTTGCAAATATCCAGCAAAGCAAGGTCTTGTTTGTGAAATGTCCTCTCTACATGTTTGGTTTTGTTGTTTGTGGCATACGGTTTTTGCTTGTTTTCAATAAACCTATCAATTTTGCTCAAATTCCAGTTCATTCCATTAAGTTAATACTAACATGCAAAATATACAATTTTAGCAGGGGCAGTTTTGCATTATATGCAATAATGCTCGGATCTTTATGCAAGTACGATTTTGTCTGCAACGAAGAATTCAAAGGAGGCATATGGGTTTTTATGCAAGTATAACTATTACGTGTAAATTGGAATCGAAGGTAAACTTGCACAATTTCGAGCAAGTACAATTCTTTTGATTTTATAATTTTGGTAATTCAGGTTGTTGGAACGAACTGAAGAAAATATTTTTATTTCTCCAAGCTAATTTCTCAGGTTATTTTGTTATCGAACTTTTTTAGGAATTGTAAATTTTATTGTACTTAATTATATTTTTAATCTTTTAAGTAGGGGCAAATGAATATACAACCATTTCGGCCACCAAAACCCGAAGATATTGTGACTATTTGATACCAGAGCGGTACCAGTGGTACCCCAAAGGTAAAATAAGTTGACCCTAATCATCATTATTTTGCTCTATGTGCTAAGTGCTAGATCAAGTGCTAGTAAGATTTGCAGGGTTATATAGGGAAAATATGTGGTAACGGTTAGTTTATATTGGAGGGGGGAGATTTTTGAAATTTCATGTTTTTAGACTATGGAAGAAGAATGGGATTTGTGAGAGTCTGAGAGAACATAGAAGGGTTTGTGTAAATTTTATAAGTGGAGGGGTTAATATGCAAAATAACTTTCTTAGTGGGTTAATGGGTTTGAATAATCAGTTGCTTTTTGACGATTGTTGTGAGAAGAAGAAAGATTGGAAATGAGATGGTGAATGTAGTGTTATAGGGATTTGGATGTTGTAGAAAGATCTGCAGAAAAGGGATTTGGTACCGACTACGAGCCTGTACCTGCTGGCTGTTGAGAGAACAAGAGAGAAAATTACTTCCGATGTACTTGTAAATTTGATGTTTTTTTTTTTGTTAAATTGGTTTATCTGACACATTTTTTTGTACAGGCCTCCAAGGAAGGCAGATTATTGACTTGAACAGATTAGAATGGTATGGTTCACAAGAGTTTGAATGTTCTAAATTAGTTGATGTAATTTTGTATTTTTCATTGTCTGGACAATTACAATTAAACCCCAGGTTCCCCATAGGTTGTCGAGGACCTAATAGCAAAAAAGACGCCAAGTTAAACCCTCAAGCTACCAATAAATTATTTTACCAAAACAATTTAATTCTTATTAATTGCTCCCTATTTGTTGGAACGAAACCGAAAATGCGAACCGATAAGTCCATCTTCAAATCAACATCATACTGAATGAGGTGTTTAGATTTAGGTTAATTTTAATGTTAAATCATAATTTCATATTTAATTTTGTAATTGTTGATGAATATTTTTGTACGATAATAATTGAATTTTATATTAAATAAAATTCAATTTTATATGTTAAAGAGAATTTTTCTGTGTACAATTTTTTAATTGCAAATATATGCTTTATATAAATGTTGTTAATTGATCAATGAATGCATTTTTATTTGTTGTTGATTTTTACATTGCAAGCATTTTGATATGTCGTCGATTTATACCATACAATGCATTTTTTATATGCTATCAATTTTTTCAACCGAAACATTCTAAAATGCCACTATTGGTCCATAATCATGACCATGCCCATGCATATGAAAATGATTTTAATTTGACAATTAGATGCATTTTTTTAATGCTGTTATTAGATATTTGTCAATACCTTTATTTCTCAGAATTCAAAGCATTTGAACAAATGAATGCATTTGTAAATGCTTTTATTGTCACAATTAGATGCATTTTTTAATGTTGTTATTAGATATTTGTCAATGTTTTTATTTCTCAGAATTCAATGCATTTGAATATATGAATGCATTTGTAAATGCTTTTATTGTCACAATTAGATGCATTTTTTAATGCTATTATTAGATATTTGTCTATGCTTTTATTTCTCAGAATTTAATGCATTTGAGCATATGACAGCATTTTTAATTGCATTATTTTGATCGTTTTGACGACATTACGAAATGCCCTCGATTTTCATTATAATTGCCGACACAAACATATGCTGTTGATTTCACAATTACGTGGCATTACATGAAATGCATTTGTAAGAATAGAGGGCACCAGCCCGGACTGCATTTTCAGCTTATGCTGTCAAATGTAAATGACAGCATTAATACATGCATTCAACAGCATATGCGAATGTTTCGAAATGCCAGTATTGTTGTAGTGATTATATTGATTTTGACAATAATATTTTAGTTTTCGGGTTATTCGGGTCATGAATTTCGGGTCATTCGGGTCGTGAGTTTCGGGTCATTCGGGTTCGGTTTACTTCGGGTTTCGGGTCGTTCGGGTTTCGGGTCATTCGGTTTCGGGTCGATTTCGGGTTCGGGTCATTCGGTTTCGGGTCGATTTCGGGTTCGGGTCATTCGGTTTCGGGTCGATTTCGGGTTCGGGTCATTCGGTTTCGGGTCGATTTCGGGTTCGGGTCATTCGGTTTCGGGTCGATTTCGGGTTCGGGTCATTCGGTTTCGGTTTCGGGTTCGGGTTCGGGTCGTTGACTTTTCAATATTTTCGGGTCGGGTCGGGTTCGGGTTCGGGCGGGTCGGGTCATTTTTTCGGGTCGGGTCAGATTTTGCCACCTCTACCGACAAATGCCAGATCATATAAAAAATTTAACGGAAAAATTTCATAATGAAAATGTAAGGGTTTCCAAAATCTCTTCGCTTTTTGATGGGGATGTTATCGGGTTTGATAAGAGAGATTGTTATAACCATTCGAGAAATTTGAGGTTGAGTTGTTTGCAATTAGATGGTGGGGATGCACAATCGGTCCTTACATATTTCGTGAACAAAGTTGCATCTGATCCGCAATTTTTTTACGCAATTCAAATGGATGAAAATGATAGGGCGGTCAATTTCTTTTGGGTGGACGGACGATCCCGTGCGTCTTATTATTATTTTGGTGATGTGGTCGTATTTGATACGACGTATCGGACGAACAAATATAAAATGCCATTTGCACCTTTTACGGGAGTGAATCACCATATGCAATCGATTCAGTTTGGATGTGCGTTGTTACAAGACGAGACAGAAGTTTCGTTTAAATGGCTATTCGAAACTTGGCTTAAAGCAATGGGTGGGCGTGCTCCAAGTGCCATACTCACTGATCAAGACTTGGCAATGAAAGGGGCAATCGGTGAAGTGTTTCCTAACACTAAGCATCGATTATGCATATGGCACATTAAAAAGAAATTTGTGGAGAAACTGGGGCAAGTGTATTATAAGAAATCTAAATTCAAGAGGGAAGTGAAAAATTGTATTTGGTTAACATACAAGAAAGAAGATTTTGAGCAGAGATGGGTGGGGTTAATGAAGGATTTCGAGTTAGAAAATAATGAGTGGCTTCAACAATTATATAATATCCGTGAATCGTGGGTACCAGTTTATAATCACGGTACATTCTTTGCCGGTATGAATACTACCGGACGTAGTGAGGGCATGAATTCTTTTTTCAATGATTTTGTTAATCCGAAAACAAACCTCAAAGAATTCGTTCTCAACTACGAAGAAGCTTTGAAGAGGATTGTGAATCGAGAAATGGACGAGGATTATGAGTCGGAGCATAAGTTTCGAATTGTGGAGGATTGCGAGTTTTTGTTGAAGCATGCAGCTATTGTGTACACGAGAAATGTGTTCATCAAATTTAAATTGGAACTAAAAGGTGCTTTGAATTTCAAAGTTGAAGAGACGGTAAGTGATGATGGATATCATTTGTTTGTTGTGAAATCAAAAAAATTTGATTCCGAAAAATTTACCGTGTCGTTCAATTTGCAATCTGGAGAAGGCGGGTGTGAGTGCAAATATTTCGAGTTTGTTGGAATACTTTGTAAACACATGTTGAAAGTATTTCTCCATAAAGATATCGACATGATACCGGAGCATTTCTTGCTTCCACGGTGGAGGAAAAAGGCCAACGTATTTCGCAAAAATTTCGAGGGTTCCATTGAAGATAATGGAACAGAAGAAGCCAAGAAACTAAGAGTAACGTGGCTACACGAGCAAGGTAAAGATTTGCTTTATTTGGCCGCTGACTCGTTGGAGCGCTGTCGAGTTTACGCTAAATATATGAATGATCTTCGTGGGATATTATTGAATATTCCTTTAAATCAGACCCCAAATATCAAGCAAGAAAAAATACTTCAACCATCTCAAACATTAATTTCCGACCCGAACATATCGCAAACTAAAGGTAGAAAAAAAGAAGGAAGTGAGCAATCTGGTCGATTTAAGGGTGGTCTTGAGATGGCAACAAGCAAGAAAAAGAGGCAATGCGCATGTTGCAAAAGACTTGTATATCATGATAAAAGAACTTGCCCCGCAAATCCAACAAGTAGAAATTATAAAGGTATATTTCGATATTGTTTTATTTGTGCAATTGTAAAATTTTGGCAATATTCAAATTTACTTAATTTGTATTGATTTCATGATAGGCACAGTGGAACTGTCGGACTCTGGAAGTGCTGATGACGAGGAAAATTAGAGATTCTAATTTTATGATACTTTTTTGAATGTTGTTGACGTTGTATGAATCTTGTTGAAAATTTTAGTATTCTTTGACATTGTATGAATCTTGTTGAAAATTTTAGTATTATTTTGGACTAGTTTGAATATTGTTGTTGTTGATGTTGTTGATGATGGTGCAAGGCAATTTACTAATATAAATTTGACATGAATAATACTAAACATCACACATGATTTTTTTGCATTAACAGGAAAAAAGTTGTGAAAATAGCAAAAAGTGACTAACTAATGAATACATGTGCATTAAAATTAAAAAGTTGTGTAAATTCAGTAAGCAAATTAAGTCGTTTATTTAAACAACAAAAATATCAAAAATCCACAAATTCAAAATATGATTAAAATATATCGACATGCCCCTAATGATGCATATACCTAAATCTGTAAACTCTACAATTGGTCAATTGAGCCTCATTTTGATTCAACTATGGTCAATTAACCCTTTACTAAAACTTATTTATCCTTCACTTCACCCTAATCGATACATTGTTTATTCTCAATCATGCAATTAACTACAAAATGAAGTCACATAAAAACAAAATAAATTTAGATTAAAATAAGATTAATTAATAGTCTCAAACAATATACTGATAGCACTTGTACCAGTTTCTGTCGGTACCTGTTTGCTTTCGGTCGTACCAGTCGGTCCTATTTGTGCCTTTCTCCAACATAGAGGTATATTCTGAATGAGAAGATGATGTCGAGGATGAAGTCTGATCTGTACCAGCTAAGATTCGTTTAGGGAGAGCAGAGACTTTCGTACGAGAAGCTCTGGAGAAGGCCGAGACTCTCTGGAGAAGGAAGATATTTAAAATTAAGCCATTTATCTGATTAAATTGAGAAATGGAATTAAATCAATTCTCAATCTTGCAATTTCAGGAACAATAGTTACAATTCAACCAAAACCACATGAAATTTGAAACAGAAAACAGAGAATAATAAACCTGAGAATCGTATCAGACTTTAGGGCGTTTCTTTATGGAAAATAACAGCTCGTCGGAATTTTGTAGCAGATCTGAAAAAAACCAGCTCGTCAAAAATATATTCATAAAAATCACGAACGCAAGGGAAAAGTGCTGGGCTGATCGCACGAGATGGAGAGCGGTGGGATTGCTTGAAGATCTCGGACGCAAGAGAAGTCTAGGGTTATCAATATTAAAATTAAGCCATTTATCTGATTAAATTGAGAAATGGAATTAAATCAATTCCCAATCTTGCAATTTCAGGAACAATAGTTACAATTCAACCAAAACCACACGAAATTTGAAACAGAAAACAGAGAATAATAAACCTGAGAATCGTATCAGACTTTAGGGCGTCTCTTTATGGAAAATAACAGCTCGTCGGGATTTTGTAGCAGATCTGAAAAAAACCAGCTCGTCAAAAATAGATTCATAAAAATCACGAACGCAAGGGAAAAGTGCTGGGCTGATCGCACGAGATGGAGAGCGGTGGGATTGCTTGAAGATCTCGGACGCAAGAGAAGTCTAGGGTTATCAATATAGCTCTTCCATTCATGGCGAGCTCTAGAGAGAGAGAGAAAAAGAGAGCGTGATATTGTTTGTACCAAAGGAGAGAGAGAGGAGAGTTATCTGGGTAAAGAATTGGGCTTGGGCAGAGGGCAAAGATTTTTTGGGCAGACATGCCATGTTTATTTTTCAATAGATCTCAGCCGTGAATCAAAATCAAATGAAGGGTCCAGATACGGACTCAAAATAAGGACTCGAAATAAGATCTCGACGGAACCGCCCCCATATATATATATATATATATATATATATATATATATATATATATATATATATATATATATATATACATATATACAGGGCTGCTAAGGAGAATCCAAAATTCGAATCCAAAATTCGAATCCACCAGGCGGAGGGTTATTTTTGTAATTATCCAATTTCATTGCTTCTAGCGCTCCAATCTCCACTCTTCCTCCCGAGCGGCGGCGACCTTCTCTTCGTTAACTTCGTTAGCTTCTCGCGAGCGGCGACGGCCTTCTGTTGAATAAGGGCGGCTCCTTCTCCCTTCTCTTCGGCTCCTTCTCCTTCTCTAAAGTCAGAACATGGCGATTGTGAATCGATTTCCCCTTTTCTCATGGCAGCATCTAGATTTTTTCTCTTGCCTCTTTAGTGATGGAGAGAAATTTGCTAGTTAGCGACGCCCCTTCTTGCATCACCGATAAACTCCAACCTGATAAACAAGAAACCTGGAATTCGAGTGGTCGGTGGTCGTATCTACGATCCTCAAAACGGCAAGACTTACCATCAGGTTAAATTTTCGTTTTTCAACTTAGATTTTGTAGTGCTTATAGAAAGTACTTTGACCTGTGTCACATGCGAAACCCTAGAGGTTGTTTGTTTGGAGTATTTTTGCATCTGTAGCCTCAAAATCTACTGATTTCTTGTTTTACTTCTCAAACCCTAATTTTTTTGGAATCGGAGAAGAAGAACTCACTCCTTTGACAAGAGATCATAATTACTCTGGTCTACTAGAATATGGAGGGGTAATTCAGTAATTTACTATTTTTTCTTATTAAAGTTTATCAGGTTCGTTTCGCAAATTTCTCATATCTTTTCTGACTGGTGGCGATTGGGGACGTGATCTACATCGAATCGAATAGCGGTGCGGTTAATACAGCACGACAAATTTCTCATATTGTTTGCTGAATTGGGGATGTGGCGATTGGGGATTGGGGATGTTTGGTGACGACCTAGCACGACGTAATTCGTTCGATTCCGTCAAGATTTTGCTCTCGTCAGACACTTACAGCACCTCATCAGGCTCGCTGGAGACGTCCTTCGCCTCAAGGACACGTGGCGTCACAAGCGGAGGCCTCTCTCTTCCTCCGAACAACTACAACAAAGTTAAACGGGTTGTAGAACCCGTAAACCCGTTAAGAAAACCAGCAACCAACAACACCTCCCCTCTTAACGGATCTAACAGGCTGACGAGTTCGTCTCCCTCGAGACGAATGGTGAGTCTGGCCAGGGGTAGAAACGTAAATTTACCAACTGGGAAGGGTGTTTTTGCGAAAACCGAAGGAAAAAGAAAGAAGAAAAGCGAAGGCAAAATCAAAGAAGAGAATTTGTTGAGAATTTTGCATTCTAGACATTTGCAATGGTGCTGTATTAATTCTCAAATCGAAGAAATTCATATTTCTCAAAAATCTTTGTGAAATTTAATGGCAGTTAGTGATTTGTATATATTTGTCTTGTTTATTTTTATTTTTTCTTATGTTTTTGGTAGTGTGGATGTGTTGGCTTTATTTGGTTTGGATGTGTTTATTAGCAGTATGTAATATATTAATATAATGTAATGTTGTGGCGTGTATAATGAACGTGATTGCTAGTTTTGTGTGTGTGTTCACTTACAAAATCTAAATTTCTTATTTATTGAAAGGAAAAATTTCTCTGATATCCCTAGTAAGTTTGTAAATTACATATTCACCCCTCCTTGTTTGTAAATGATAATTATCTCTCGTAAATTACTAATGTCATATTTATCACTACCAAACATACTTTGCTAAATTACATATTCACCCCTCCTTGTTTGTAAATTATAATTATCTGTCCAATATTACATTTTGCTGAATAATATAAAATTAATGATTATATTCATCAGATAATTAACTATATTTTGCTAAATTTAATCATATATTCCTTTAAAATTAATCATATATTATGTTAAATTTAATCGTATATTCTGTGAAATTTAATCGTATATTTTGCTAAATTCAATCATATATTTTGGTGAATTATATGAAATTAATGATCGTATTCATCAGATAATTAACTATATTTTAGTAAATTCAATCGTATATTCTGTTAAATTTAATCGTATATTTTGCTAAATTCAATAATATATTTTGCTGATTATATGAAAATTAATGATCGTGTTCATCGGATAATTAACTATATTTTAGTAAATTCAATCATATATTATGGTAATTTAATCATATATTATGTTAAATTTAATCATATATTATGATAAATTTAATCATATATTATGTTAAATTCAATCATATATTTTGTAAAATTTATTCGTATATTTTGCTAAATTCAATAATATATTTTGCTGAATTATATGAAATTAATGATCATGTTCATCAGATAATTAACTATATTTTGCTAAATTCAATCGTATATTTTGCTAAATTTAATCATATATTATGTTAAATTTAATCATATATTCTGCTAAATTTAATCATATATTCCGTTAAATTTAATCATATATTATGTTAAATTTTATCATATATTCCGTTAAATTTAATCATATATTTTGCTTAATTCTATAATTTATTTTACTGAATTATATGAAATTAATGATCGTATTCATCGGATAATTAACTATATTTTAGTAAATTCAATCGTGTATTCTGTGAAATTTAATCGTATATTTTGCTAAATTCAATCATATATTTTGGTGAATTATATGAAATTAATGATCGTATTCATCGGATAATTAACTATATTTTAGTAAATTCAATCGTATATTCTGTTAAATTTAATCGTATATTTTGCTAAATTCAATTATATATTTTGCTGATTATATGAAAATTAATGATCGTGTTCATCGGATAATTAACTATATTTTAGTAAATTCAATCATATATTCTGGTAAATTTGATCATATATTCCGATAAATTTAATCATATATTATGATAAATTTAATCATATATTCTGTTAAATTTAATCATATATTCTGTTAAATTAATCATATATTCTGTTAAATTTAATCGTATATTCTGCTAAATTCAATAATATATATTGCTGTTTATATGAAATTAATGATCGTGTTCATCGGATAATTAACTATATTTTTGTAAATTCAATCGTATATTCTATTAAATTTAATAGTATATTCTGTTAAATTCAATAATATATTTTGCTGAGTTATTCGAAATTAATGATCGTGTTCATCGGATAATTAACTATGTTTTAGTAAATTCAATTGTATATTTTGTTAAATTTAATCGTATATTTTGCTAATTTTAAGATAGACCCTCTTTTGCAATTTAAGAACTTCATTGACCTTGTTTATTAATGTATGTAAATTTAGGACCTGTTTGGTTCTTACAAATCTAAATGGTTGCTCGGTTACATCAGAATTTTGAGAATTTTAAAAAAAATATATTGAATTTGCAAAATTGTGGGTACCAGACACAGAAAAAAAATATGGCTAACTTATATTAAATAAAAGAATTTTATGGCTAACTTATATTAAATAAAAGAATTAAAATATAATACATCACATAACAAATTAAATTATCAGAAATATCTCGAAATACAGTAACTTGCAATATTTGAATTGAATTGAACAAACCACCAAAATTACAAAAATACACCAACTTTTGTACTAAATTTAAATACGAGTATTACAGTACAGAGAATTAAATTCGCATCTGTAACGGCTAATTGGCCTCCTTTTCGATAACATACGGGTCCCGGGTGAGCCCCAACCGATTCGGGTCCGACCCGAAACGACCCGAATTGAAATTTGAGCTTCGAACTGCCTCCTGCAGCTACGGTGTTGATGTCAAGTTGGGGAGCTTGAATTATCGTACCGGCAATTTGGGTCTCCAAAACTTGTTCGTAGGTACCGTCGTACCGACTCACATCCGTTGATGTACTGCCCATATCGAACCCTATTAAGGGTTTCGAGGTCTCGAGCCCAAATAGGGTTTGTGAGTAGCCCACCACGCCGCCAGCTGGACCCGATAACACAGCTTTATGACCCAAAAATCTACTTTCGGGTGCGAGACCACCGTCAGACTGCATGAAGAGAACATTTACGGTTTTGCCCTCGCCCTTTTCAAATTTCGACATGAAGCCAGAGAGGTATACTTTGATTACTGGCGTTAGGTACGCGTCTACACTGGCGGTTAAACCGCGCGGTACGGCTCGTACCATTGGCGTGAGAGAGGAAGAAAGAGAAACTTGCCGAAAGCCCATTTTGAGGGCTAATTTCTCAACCAAATTTCCGTGATTAGGGTACGTGTATGAATGCATCAAAACCACCGCAAGACAAGTAATACCTATATCGAGCAAGACTTGTAACGAGGGTATTAACGACGTTTCGTCTAGCAATTTTGAAACCCTAACGAGCTCGCCTGAAATCCCTTTCATGCAATCCTTGTCATTTTCCTTGTCAATTACCAATTCTACCCTTTCATCCACCTATGTCACCTCTATAGGGGCATCATCGCAATTTGATGGGTCTACCAAGAGGAGCTTCATGACAAAGCCGTCTGATTGGCCGGGAATTTCGGCGTATATGTCTGTGAATGTACCTCCTCGGTCTATGCAGAACCTAACTTTCTCATACCAGTACGCTTGTTGGGTCGGGTCCATGTGCTTCATACTAGACCCAAACTCACTTGTTTCCATCCCATTGAACAAAGAATCCACCTTAATGAAGCACTATTAAACAAAAAATCAGCCATTATGATCCCTAATTGACAAAATTGTGCATAAAAAAACCCTAATTCGGCCTCAATTGCACTAAAAAGATTGATTTTAATCAAATTCAATCCTATTTAGCCAAATCGGAAGCTCTTTCCATCGTTGATTCAATCCCGTTGAACTAAAAAGGATTCTTAGAGGATTTCGTAGATTTCATGGCTCGGCGACTGAGATTTAGAAGGATCGTGACTCGGCGATTCCATCGCTCACTTCTGAAGGATCGTGGGATCGGCGATTTAGAAGGATAGTGGCTCGGGGGAAGTCGACTGAAAGAGGAGGAGAAGGAGGAGGAGGTGATCATGGCTCGGCGACTCAGAGAGAAGGCGAGGGTGGTCTGTATCGTGAGGGTGTAGGCATGAGGATGGTTATATTTACAAAAAGGTCCCTCCGCTTCATGAATTTAACAAAAGAGCCCCTCCGTGTGTTGAAACTTATAAAATAGCCCCTTCGTGTGTTGAAACTTATAAAAGAGCCCCTCCGCCTGTACATATATTAATTTTTAGGTCCTTGGATTCGAATTGTGGATTCAAATTGTGGATTCTATTTAGCATTTCTCTATATATATATATATATATATACTTATTAAATGATATTTTTATTTTTATTTTTAGAAGCGTAAATATGATATTTTGGGTTTTTAGAAGGATAAATATGTAAAGAATAAAATAGTAATTTTAAGTGTTGAGTCGTTGACCGTCAATATTAACGGAGAAATTGAATTGTTTTTAACTTTTAGATCAATATAATATTTTAGATTTGTGAGAGGGCAAAAATATGATATTTTAATTTTAAGAAGAATAAATATGTAATTTTTATTATAAAACAAAGCATAAACAAGAGAAGAGAGGAGAGAGAAATTTTCTATTCAAATGAATCCATCCATACAAATGGTTATTACCCTCTTTATATAGTAGAGGGTATAGGTTAGGTCAAGAGATAAATTACAATACAAGGATTTAATGCTATAGTAATTACCCTAATATAATTACAATGACATCCATATTATTATCTTCATAACACTCCCCCTTGGATGTCCATATTTCATACGCATAAGAATCCACCTCATTAAAAACTTTGTCAGGAAAAACCCTGTGGGATAAAATCCTGGTCAAAGAAAAGAGTGCAGTACATACTGATTCTTCCCGTCATTTATACAAATATCCTTGAGTTGACGAAATATAATTTTATAAACAAACTTCTTGAAGGTTGCAGTTGGCAATAATTTGGTGAAGGAATTTGCCAGGTCATCATTCGAACAAATTTGTTGGATGATTATCTCATCATTATTTTGAAGATCATGTGTCGAAAAGAATTTAGATGAGATATGTTTGATTCTATCTTGTAACTTCAATCCTTCAGGGATTTTCATGTAAATAACATTATCAAATGATCCAAACAAATATATTGTCACAACGTCGATGAGATACATCTGGAGTCCTTTAAGGACTGCCAAGATAATCAAAAATCTCAATGTGATTGCATATAATATTGTAGACTATGTTTTCACTAATCTTAATTCCATTTTCTCAAACAAACCCATTTGTATCGTATATGTTGTATATCATAAGAGTTTGGACTACAGGTCCAAAATCTTCACGTTTTTCAAGTGCATTTAATTATTCTTGAATTTGCTTCCTTCCGTTTTAGTCATTTTCAATATGAATGGAGAAATTATTACGGAATTTCTCTTTGGACATTTTATATCATAAAAATCTGCCTCGTTAAAACCTTACTAGGTAAAACCCAATGGGACAAAAATCCAAGTGAAGGGAAAAAAAATGCAACGTTATTATGTTTCATACGCTTCATAAGATGCCTCGTTAAAAACCTTGTCAGGAAAACCCAATGGGACAAAATCATGATCAAGGACAAAAAGAGCGCATTGCGTATTATTTCTCCCCCTCATAGATACAAATATTTTATTACTAAGAAGTTCAATGTTTTGTACTAGCTGTTTTGAAATCTTAGTTTTCTTCAGGAAATATTTATTATATTTGTAATCCATGAAAAAAATATTATTTCACATTCGATATCTGTCACGTCAAATTTCTTCTTTTTAGTACTTATCTTTTAGAACTCTTCGGGAGTTCAAATAATTATTAATTAAACATTATTTATTTGTAATAAATAGTAAATACGCATCTGCGGATTTGGATCATTCATACCGGTATATATATTCTTGCTTATTACATCGATTATATCGTATGGCTCAAGTTACTATTCATGCAAAGATCTTTGTAATTTAATATAATATATCTCTCGAGAGTTTAAATTGTATGCTTCAGGCATACTAAATCCTACAGGGATTTTCATGAATATTGTAGCAAAATGAGTCATGTGAATAAACTGATATAATGAATACAAGAAAAAATTATAGTCCTTTAGAGACCTTTAAACAAATTAAAATTATAACTCGTATCACCATATAAGGTGTTTTTCGAACTTCGGGTCCATCAATCTTCTTATGTGATTTCTGTTATGGCCAATAGTTTTAAATGTCGACATTCCACAATTGATTTAATTTCGGATCCTCGTTTTATTAATTATAAATTGAAAGCGCACCCATGCCAACTTTCTAATTACTATAGTTTCATTTCGGTTCTTCTTCTAGTAGAGACAATATTTTGAGATCTCATTATTTTCAACAATTTCAATGTTGTTAGGTACCTTAATCTTTTTCAAAGATTATATTTTATGTCAAATCTACTAATTAATCTTTCATTATCCTTTTAAGGATATATATTGTTAAAAGTATTAACAACTTATCTTGTGCCAACCTTTTGTCATGCTATTTTTATATTCCTTTGGATTTCTAATATTGGAACCGATTGGTCGACCAAGCTTCAGGCTTATATCAAGTTTAAAATTATCCAAGGATGTTATACTACAAATATGAGCATTTTAGACTTGAATTTTTTTTATTTATTAATCAATCTTGTATTGATAAATGCATCAACTCACCGATTTGCAATTTCGTGCAAATAATTTATTTATGAACTCCTAGTTCATGTTTACTTGTTTCGAGGATCTGATGTGATGATGCAATTCTTATATATTCTTATTTTTCCAGTTTTCATTCTCTCCCCTGATTTAGGTACGAGTTGTTGATATTTTAATTAATATCTAATGAAGTTCTTCGGGACTTCATGATATCTCATATCTTAAAAATGTCCATTCATGTTTGATTATTTCTTAACACCATCTTAGTTGTTTATGTAATTTCTCCTTCGGGGATTTCATATTTGTAACGTACATATTCGATTTTGTTGTTTCATTGAATGCAAACTTCTAGTTTACAAATACAATTTTAAACTTCTTGTTCGAAACTTCTGGTTCAACTAAATAAATGTTTAAGAAATACAATTTTCAAGAATATATGAACCATATATATACCAACTCGTCAATGTGTTATCACACATCTACAACACCTACATGAGTGAATGCTTTTTGCTCTGGTCACTCACAAGGAATAATAATGATTGGGGAGTACTTATGATAAATAGTTGGTCTTAATAGAGTCATGATCGTGACATGCATATTTTATGTCTAAACAATTAATTCACAGCATAAACTTGCTTTTATTTTATATAAGGAACTTCCAGTTCACAATGTCATTTTAATTCTACTAATACAAGTGCATGTCATAAAAATAAACAAATATGTTTATATTAACATAATAACTCTTTCGGAGCAATATAAATAATGTCTCTTCTAGAGCAATTAAAAAAATGACTCTTCTAGAGCAATCGACTAATGACTCTTTTAGATTTCGAGGCAACATTCACTTTTGGGAAAAAAAAATCCTCATTCGAATTTGTTTCTCAATAAATAAAATATTGTAATATTGATTCAGATACTAAAGTGTTTTCAATAACACTAGCAACATAATGGGACAATCTTAAATTTGAACCTCGTAATTTTATATTGAAACTTCAGGCTTCAATAATATCAATTTTCATACTTTGTGCATCAATATAATGGATTGCAACTACAAATGCATATATTAATACAAATGAATATGTGCAAAAAAGTAAATGGGCATAAAATAAACATGCAAATCATAAATGTGCGAAAAATAAAAATAAATATACTTGCAACTTCTAGTGCATAGTTTAAATGAACAACTTCTCATGCGTTTATATACAACTTCTGGTGTATAAAACAAATATTATATACTCAAATACATAATATATCTCCAGGATATATTCATTACATTTAATTTTAAAAACCGACATTATTTATTTATTTATTTTTTTATTATTATTTCAAATAACATATATGAGTTAATTAGCCTCTCATAATTAATTGGATGTTACTTAGCATGCATTTTCTCTTTATTAATTAAATAAGTAATTCGACATATAATATCCTTTATCTTGATAAATAAGTAATTCTCTTCTCTTGTTTTTTTTTTCTTTTTTTCTTCAAGAGGTTCGATAAATAAACTAAGATCAAATGGTGTACGACTGGTACAACCATTTCAAGTGAGAAATACTATTTAATTTGTTGTTTCGTGAAATCTTCATTAAATAGATGAATTCGGCTACCATGCCAATACAATCCTGGCATAAGTGAGAAATACTAATTTGTGCCAAGTAACGTATAAGCATATGTGTCTAAATTATTAAATATTAATTTGAAGTTACAAAATCTTTAATGCTCAATAATCATACAATCTTTGCAAATCAACATATATCAAACTTCTGGTCATGAACATATGCATTGATATGCCATGCGCACATATGAATAATAATAGAGATAGAACGCATATGAATAAACTTTTGGTCTTTGAACTTCTGGCCGTGAACATATGCACACATGACACATATGAATAAAACTTTATTCAATTCTGACTCTAATTACAATTCTAATCAAAAGAATAATATATATCATATTGTAATAAATTTGAAAAAGAAAACAATATCACGAAGTAAAAGAATTGATACAGGAAAGTTAAGAAAAAAAAATTAGTCCGCGAATATAACTTCTGGTTATAGAGAAAATATATAGAAACAATATCTAATTTCTTTTATGTAACTTCTGGTTACTTTTTAGTTTTCGAAAAATATGGGACCAATATTACGGTAAACTAAAACAATACAATTACAAAATAAAAAGAATAATTACTTTAAATTTATAAAGAGATAGAAAATAATACCAATCATTTGTACCTTTCATTGTGGATCAAGGAGAAGGATTTATGAACGTCGCGATCTAAACGTTGATCTCTCAGTTGGTCAGAACTTCGTGTTTTTGAGCTCTTCAGATTCAAAGATACCTTTATCAATCCTTTAGGTGTATGTACAACATAGAACAAAATCCAATTCAACAACTTCTGGTTGTCCGTATGATTTCTTAAAAATTTTGTTTGCTTTTGAAAATGGAACAATTATATAACTATTGTATGCATCCCAATTATGATGGAAAATCGAGTACTATAATAACTTCAGGATTATAATACAAGTCCCAAATATGAAAACAAAACATTCTTAATAATTTCTTGGTGGCCAAGTTAAATAAATTCATTTTCCATGATCTCTATAATTAATTCCGTAACATCCAATATTAATTATAATAGGCCATTAATTACCTTTTGTCCTATGAAACATCTGCCTATTTAATATTTTAATAACACATATTCTTATATACCACAATATCCAATTAATTTACGCATTAATGAATTGGAATGTTACGCTCTATATTTCTCTGTATACACCACACTTTATATATATCAAATGGAGTATAGAGATATTACATTCGGCCAATTCACTATATTACATGTCCTTCTAATAAACTATTGCAATAAACATGAATTAAACTTCTGATTACTCTTTATAAATAATATAATGTTGAAACTTCAGGTTATTGATAATTTTACAACTTCAGGTGCGTACAAACAAAGATAAAAATCTGCATCTTCAGGTGCATGACAATATAATTATGCATCTTCGAATGCTGTAATAAACAAAACACAATTTCGCAACTTCAGGTGCAGAAATAAAAATAAAATCGTAATATAAAATATGTTCATTTCAATAATAACGAACACATAACAAAAAATCCAAACAACAAAATAATAATTCTCACTTTTTTTTTTTTTTTTTTTTTTAATAATTATAAATTGTACCTTTTTGGAGCGAAGTTTTTTTGTACCCTTTTCATTTCAACATGTACATTTAAATCTTTGTGTCTTCGATTCGATATCCAAGCGATAGAGTAATTCGTGCTGATAACGTATTATAAAACAAAGCATAAACAAGAGAAGAGAGGAGAGAGAAATTTTCTATTCAAATGAATCCATCCATACAAATGGTTATTATCCTTTTTATATAGTAGAGGGTATAGGTTAGGTCAAGAGATAAATTACAATACAAGGATTTAATGCTATAGTAATTATTCTAATATAATTACAATGACATCCATATTATTATGTTCATAACAATTTTAAGTTTTATCCTCCTTAAATCAATTCGAAGCATTAAAATAAACCCACACAATAAATTATCAATGACTGCTGCATAACATAATAACATAGAAGAGCGACTCATGTATATATATTTTTCCTTGTGCAATCTCTTGCGAAATGCAGTTCACACCCAAAACGTATATATTCGAATATTGAAGTCAAGATATTGCAGTCTCACGAGAATTCAAACCTTGTTACTTTTATTCTGCTTCGATGTCGATCCATAATTTTCATAAATCAACGAGAAAAGTTTTTGGAACCACTAACGAATATGGAGACATTAGAGAAGCTTGAAATTCATGATTTCTCAATTGGATCAAATGAAGCATCTTCCTCTTGGATTGGGTCGAGTGTCACAAGAACATGTGGTCGAATCCAGGTCGTCAAACGTTTCGGAGCTACTGCGTCGAATGGAGACTTCAGTCTTGGACTTCCATCCAAAAGAGAAGTAGCCAGTTCCGCGATTGCCATTTTTTTTGCTTTTTTTTTCTGCTTGGCGGTTTCGGGTTTTCTAGATCAATCTTTGTGTTTTTTTTTTGTTTGAATGTAGAAATCAGAAGAGTAATATTTATAGGGGATCTTGTTACGAGAATAGTCCTGGTATTTAGCTAAATTTGGGTTATAGTTAAGGCATGAGAAGACTAATTTGAGAAGTGAGGCAGTTCGATAAGTTTTGCAGAAATAGGCCGTATTTTAAACCACAAATTTTACACGGTCATCGCTCGTCAAAATGTACTTCAGTTAAGAAACAAGAAAAGCTCATGTTTTTGGGCGAAAGAGAGGATATGTGTTATGTAACTATGTTTGAATTTTAGTTATAAAATTTTTGAAAGGCAACTTATTGTATATCCTTCATAACTACAAAAATATCAGATTTATACTCATTAAAAGAAATTATATGTTGTGAAAAATATCTTTATTGACATTAATGGATGGAGGACACATGAATTTTCTCCATTTATTATCAAAAAAAAATACTCATCTAAAAAAAGAGTAAAAAAATACCACACATTAATCATATATTGTGAGAAGTTGTGGTTTCAATCTTCATTGGCATCAATGAATGGATTCATATGAGTTTTTTTCATTTATTATCAAAAAAATATATATTCATCTAAAAAAAAGAGTAAAAAAATATCTCACACTAACCATATATTGTGAGAGGTTGTGGTTTCAATCTTCATTAGCATCAATGAATGGAGGACACATGAGTTTTTTTCATTTATTATCAAAAAAATATACACTCATCTAAAAAAAGAGTAAAAAAAATACCACACATTAACCCTTCAATAAAAAAAATTCCATGCACGCAGTTCAGAAACCAATGCACGCATCAATGCGCCGTGTGAAAAATATTACTGGCTCGAGCACATAGTTCAGAAACCAATGCACGCATCGGAAGACGTTGTGCACCTTTCAACACAACATGGAACACTCAGATATATTCATTGTAGTAACAAATAATATTCGACCATCATCATGGGCTATTGTCCAGAAACTTTTTTCACCGACATGTCTATCGAGGTAATCGATTATTTGTGGCTTCGTGATATGCATTGGTTCCAATCGGGATTTCAGTTATTCGATAGTTTGTTGTGTCTCGCCAGTCCAAAATAACTATCCCAATTCCTAATACATGATATTCTTTCTGTTATTCTTTCTGTAAAAGAATATAATAAGATATTATTGGGTTATACATCCCGGACCACGGACGTGAATTGATGCTTTTAGGATTCGATTTGTGAAACTTCTCAATACAATTTGTTTCAAATTTTCTAAGATTTCATATATTCCTTCTTCAAGACCTACTATACAATCATATTTCATGGAATATTTGGATCTTATTCAATTTAGCACGCGCAATTGTTGTTCATTTTATTTCTCTAAGTAAATTCTTTGTATGGTAATACTAATGGTATCACCCTTGCCTTTCGACGCGTGGACACAATAAAATGACTATAATACACTTCGACTCTTTTCTGAGGATTTCTCCTACTTCTTTTGGAAAAAAATTTGTAACCATAATATCTCTCCTCCTAAATATATTAAGGCCACTAGTAGTAGCGGAGTCCCAAAAAATATCTCTCTAAATTTGTAACAATGAACTATACTAGCTTTATCCCCGCGCAATTGCGCGGGATGTTTTTTATATAATTATTTAAATAAAATTAACGCGTGTGCGAATTAACGCGCATGCGTTTGAACTAAATTAATCTAATCATGACATATTTGCAAATATCATGATGTCAATAGATGCATAAGATTCATGAAATTAGTCTATCACGGATATTATTTTCTAGTATAATTTGTATAAATAACATTTGTTCAGGTGATTCTAAAATCGATTAATATAATCATGACATATTCGCAAATTTTAATATGTATGTAAAATAGGAAAAAAAGACCAAATGTAAAAAATGTAAAATAAGAAAAAATGATAAAAATGTAAAAATGGACCGAAATGTAAATAAAAAATGACCAAAATATAAATTAAAACAAAAAAGGACCAAAATATAAAAAAGGGACAATTTCAGGTATGTCCCTTCAAAAAATTGAAATATCAAATTTGTCCCTCTAAAAATATAAATATCAAATTTATCCTTCGAAATTTCATTTTTTTATCAAATTTGTCCTTATAAAGTAGAGATATATCATCTTTATCCATTTGAATTGTACATAATATCAAATATATCCAAAACATTACGTAACCGTGAAATTTAACTTGGTTTATACTTCTAAATTTAACTAAATCTTTCAAAATAAAATTATTTGACCAAAATGCCCCTGCACTCAGATATACTAACTGATTCTCACTAGTTCATCAAAATATATTTGACTTTCCTTTTCTTTAAACGTAGACCTGCTTCCAATCTAGCCACCTTATCTGATTTCGAAGCATCATACTCACTTCTTGTCCGGTTCCTAGTTATGTTTCCAATCATGTACTCTTGTTTCTTCTTCTGCCCATTTTTTCTCCATTCCCTGTTCTTTCTTCCCAAAACTAGAAACTCTTAGTCCTGCAATTTACCAAGTATACAATGAATTAGGGATGAATTCTTCCAATTAGATTGGAAAATTAGACCGTATTGAGATCAAATATTAATATTAATTTTGGGCATTGTACTCTGTTATGATCTCAATATCATGGAAATGACAGACTATTATACAATATTATTTATTAAAATAATTAGAGAGAGTAATTGATCCAAATTAAGCGTAATTAACTATAATTTTTTTAACATAAAATCCAAATTGACCCCAATAAATCGTAATTGAACTTAATCCATCACAATTAACCACATAATCGGTCAAATTTGGGAGGAAAATGGATCCTTTCCAGAGTTTCTTTCTTGAAATGACAAAGGAAGAGACCTGATGGCCAAGTACAGTGCGGCGGAACAGTGCTTACTCAAAGCACGCGCGGGATACGATGAAGCTTACAATGACATCCAAGAATCAGAGGATCGTCGCCATTAGAATGGAGAGGTGGAGCTAGAACGAGTCACACCACCATTTTTTGGTCACTGGTTTGGAGTAAGTGGAGCTCAAAGGGCAAACACGTCATTTCATGAGAACTCTGTTAGTTTCTCACAGAATAATTAGTTTTGATACTTTTGATACAAACTGAGATTTAGAGGGATATATTTGATATTAGTTTTTATAGAGGGACAAATTTGATATTAAGAGTTTTTGAAGGGACACACATGAAATTACCCCTATAAAAAATGACCAAAATTATATGAAGAGGCAGGCAGTCAAAAAAGTGGTACCATTTTTGAATTTATTAATTTGAAAATTTTGAAATTAGCCTTTAATCCTATATTAAGCAAGAATGCAATTAAGGAATTTAACTGGTTAAAAAGAAAATTGAAAGCTATAATATTGATTCCAGGAAATTCTGATAAAATTAGATGGAATTGGGAAGTTTCAAGGAATTTCACAGTCAAGAATGCTTATGAAATACTAGTTCAAGGGGTATTTACAAGCAATGAACTAAGTGGTTTATGGAGACTGCAATTACCATCTAAATTAATTATATTTTTCTGGCTAATGTTGCAAAATAAGATACTAACGCAGGAGAATTTGCGTAAAAGAGGTCATAATCTGGTAAATAGGTGTTACCTGTGTGAGAAACAAGAAGAAACTGTAGAGCATCTTGTTAAAGGCTGCAACTTTGTAAATCTCCACTGGCTTGAGGTGAAAGATGAAATTCCAGGTCTGATCGTGAAAATTACACCATCGGAGATGTTTACAGAGCTAATCGATGGCAGACAGAACCAATTGGGAGCGCAATTTTTCTCAGTCTTCTTCTACTGTATGTGGAGGGAGAGGTGTAGAAGGGCGTTTTCGGATCTTAGAAGAGAGGGTACGGTTCTGGTGGGGGAAGTAATGGAGGATTGGAGGCTCTTGCGAAGGAGAAATGCAAGAGTTGAGGAAGAACTGTTGAATGATAGGGAAGTTTGAGTATCTCTAATGGTGAAGCGGTGTGATGAAGGAGAAATATGAGTTGGGGTTAGCAAAGAATTGTACTTGTTGTCGGGGACACAAGTGCTATGAACCAGCTTTAGCTGTCAGAAAAAGAGGAAAAGAGATGGGCTTTTATTTCAAGCCCAGAAACAAATATCAAGACTAATCATAATGTAAATGAAAGTATTTGAGTATAGGTATTTCATAAAAACTTTAATATTTTCTTTGTTGATCTGATGTAAGAAATGATGTATCGAACTTTATTATTTCTATTTATTGTTTGGAAGTGAGACTTTGATCTCTCTCCAAATTTTCTCAAAAAAAAAAAAAATGACCAAAATGTATAAATAAGAAAAAGGATCAAAATGTAAAAAATGACCGAAATATAATATAAAAATGACCAAAATATAAATAAAAAGGACCAAAATATAAAATAAAAAAGGATCGAAATGTAAAAAAGGACCGTAATGTAATTTAAAAAGGACCAAAATATAAATAAAAAGAACCAAAATGTAAATTTTAAAACTAAAAAGTACCAAAATATAAATTAAAAGGATCAAAATGTAAATTAAAATTTTTTTTTTTACACAAAGGTCCTTGATGACGTGGAGGCCTAGAATTGCAAGAAATTTCTTAACTTTATACATAAGATATAATATATATATATATATATATATATATATATATATATATATATATAGAGAGAGAGAGAGAGAGAGAGAGAGAGAGAGAGAGAGAGAGAGAGAGAGAGAGAGAGGGGGGGTATAATACATAAAAGACATTTTAATCATTAAATTCGTGACAATGTACTAATCTCTATGCATTATACCCTCAATAATCATTTGTCTCTCTTCATATATATTATACATAATCATATAGAATATAAAAATGACAAATATTATAATATATGCAGTAAATGAAATGGTATATAACAAAATTCATTGGTTTAACTTTTGGAATTCTGCAGTGCGCGCATTTTTGTGCCAGAAAAAGAGATGTTACATAACACGAGAAATCATATGCTTTAAATCAATTTCAAGCATTAAAACAGGCCTGCACAATCAATTATCAATGGATACATAACACAGAAGAGTGCCTCCTCGCTGTATCTTCTCTTGCAAAAGACAGTTCACACCCGAAACATAAATTTCGAATATCGAATTTCAGATATTGCGGTCTCACGAGATTTCAAACCTTATTACTTATATCCATCTCCCTTCCGAACAGCTCATGATGGAGCAAACGTCCTTGATCGAAAAGTACCGATATCAATCCATAACTTTCATAAATCAATGAGAGAAACTTTTGGAACCAAGTACGGAGACATCAGAGGAGCTTGAACTTCGTGATTTCTCAATTGGATCGAACGAAGCATCTTCCTCTTCAATTGGGTCGAGTGTTAAACAAACATGTGCTCGAATCCGTGTTATGAAACGTCTCGGTGCTACAGCATCGAATGGTGATTTCGGCCTTAGTCTTCTATCCGAAAGAAAAGTAGCCAGTTCCATGCTTGCCATTTTTGTTTCTTTTTTTTCCCTTTTTTTTTTTTTGTGGGTTTGGGGGTTTTGTATTGCAGTCTGCAGATCTATTTTATTTTTTTTATTTGAACGTAGAAAGCATAAGAGTAATATTTATAGGTGATCTTGTTACGAGAATACCCCTGATATTTAGCTAAATTTGGTTCAGTCAAGGCGTGGGAAGGGTAATTTGGTTTTATGTTTTATCATATCATTGCACAAAATGTGATTTGGTCAGAAAACAAGAACTGTGCTGGTCATTGTTTAATTGTTCCCATATTGATATTTTTGGTTAAAGAGAGGATATGTATTAGATTATAGTTTTAAAATATTCGCGAGATTTGACTTCACAAGGTGTATATATGTTATTTCATATTTTAGAGTATACATAATACCGTTCCTTCTAACATATTCAAATTTAAATTTTATAGGTGTAAATCTAAAAATTCCGCTTACCATATTTCAAAATTCAGAAATTATAAATTTGATCATTACAGAAAAAGCACCATTTTGAATTTATTAGAAAATTCAAAATATACGAAACACACTAATAAAATCAAAATCCTGAATATTTGAAGTCATAGTTTATTTCATCCCAACATAACACCATTACACAGAAGTTCACCATACCAAAACATAACAACAACATAGCATAACATAACATAACTAGCTCAAAAATGCAACGATAATTCACTAAAAAGTACAAATAAATATATTAATAATATCACTCAAAATCTCCACTCACAACATCCATCTAATCATCACCAAAAGTAGTCTTCTTCCCTAAAAACAAAAAAAATATAAACAATCAGTTCAAATATCAAGGATACCAAATAGAATAAATGGGAATATCACACATATAAATAAATAAATAAACATACCAGTGCTAGCGGTACCGGCACTTTGCCTAGCAGGAGTTCCGAACCGGCCACCACCTCTTCCACCACGACCACCATCTCTTCCACCACCACCAAACCGGCCACCACCGCCAAATCGACCACCACCGCCTCTGCCGCCACGTCCACCACTGTCTCTGCCTCCACGTCCACCACTAAATCCACCGCTGAATCCACCGCTTGGAGGACCATCACCTCTAGGCTTGGCTTCGTCCACCACAAGGTAATACCCGTTCATATCCGACCCGTTAAGCTCTAGCGCCTTGTTGGTCGCTTCTGGGCCGTCGAAGTCCAAGTACGCTATCCTGCATTCATGTAATGATGCATTCATTTTAGATGTGTATATTTGACATTGAGTTTTTCGAAGGGTATATATGAAAAATAAAACTAACCCCTTGGGAGCACCAGTGTCATAATCCTTGGGCACAGAAATGCGAGTAATCGCTCCGCACGAAGCAAAGTGTCCTTCGAGTGTACTTCTCACCTGAAATAAAATTCGAAATCAATTGAAATTTCAAAATAATATTTTAAAACAGGAGCGTAAATAAATTATTTTGTTTTTTTCTTGTACCTGAGTCTCGTCGAGGGATCGGTCGAACCCTTTGATGAAAACAGACTGGGCCTGTCCTCCAGCTCCGCCTCCGCGACCACCGCTGAATCCACCACTGAACCCACCACTCGCGGGCCCATCACCTTTAGGCTTCGCTTCATCGACGACTAGGTAGTACCCATTAAGATCCGACCCGTTAAGCTCTAGCGCCTTGTTGATCGAATCCTTGTCATTGAAATCCACATATGCAATCCTGTATTTATTTCACATTCGTTTTAGCACATCAAGATTTTAGACGGGTATATGTGAAAAAAAAAAAACTCACCCCTTGGGAGCACCAGTTTCGTAATCTTTGGGCACGGAGATGCGAGTGATCTCTCCACACGAACCAAAATGTCCTTCGAGGGTACTCCTCACCTGATAAATGAACGATCAAGATAAGTAAAATACCAAAATAATATCAAAAATGCAAATAAATTATTTTTTCTTTTTTTTTACCTGGCTCTCATCAAGGGATCGGTCGAATCCTTTGATGAATACAGTCTGGCTCTGACCTTTAGCACCATAACTCGATGCCCTGCATAAACAAAACAATCTCAATCAAAAAAAATATAAATAAAAAGAAAAAAATAAATAAATACCCGGTACGAGGAGTAAAAGAACCTCTTTCTTGGGCCAAATCAATCCTCAAGTCTCTTCCAAGAAGATCTTGTCCATACTTCTCAATGGCCTGACAATAAATAAATAAATTAACTAAATTTGGATACATATTATATAAAAAAAATATTAAAAAAATAATTTAAATTTACTTTCTGTGCAGCCTCTGCTGTAGTGAATTCAACATGGCCAAAGCCCTTCAAACTTCCATCCTCAGTGGTAGCCAAACGTACATCGACAATCTCTCCACAATCCTTGAAGAATTCATTCCTACAATCCAAAATATAAAATAATTAGACAAGAGTTACAAAATTTCAATTTGAAAAAAATATATATATTTGTAAATCGAGCTTACAAATCATCAGGGGTGATTCTGAAAGACAAGTTTCCGACAAAAACAGTTTTCGATCCGGAAGGGGCATCTTTCTGAGCTGGCGTCTTTGGCTACGCGAATATAATATTAAATATAAAATAAAAAATATTTAATTCATAACCATTATAAAATAAAGAATAGTAAAAGCATGACATACCGCCTCTTTCATCGCAGATCCATTGGCTTCTTTCATTACCACATCCTTGACGACCTGCACAATAAAATCATAATTATGTTAACAAGAAATAAACTTGGTGCGATATAAAAAAAATATTAACCACCTTAGGTTTCACGTCCTCGTCAGAGCTTTCATCTGAGCTGTCATCATCACTGCTGGATTCGTCCTTTTTGGCAGCTTTAGCAGGAGTCACTGCAGCAACCGAATCCTACAAACACAAATATAATTAAAAAATAGTTTCAAAATATATATATATATATATATATATACATACAAAACATACCTTCTTTTTCTTTTGAGGAGGCTCCTCGTCAGAACTTTCGTCCGAGCTCGATTCTGCTTTTTTAGCCTTAGGGGCTTTTTTGTCATTCTTCTCAGTGGCTAAAGGCCTCTTTGCTGCCTTTGCTGGAGCCTGGAACACATTTAATGCTTAGACCAAGAAATTTAATTAAATTATACAAAAATAGAATATTGGAAAAGAATTTCACCTCGTCTTCGTCAGAAGAGGAATCAGAGGATGAATCGCTCGATTCAACCTTTTTCTTCGGAGCAGCCTTAGCTGGAGCAGGAGTAGCTTTTTTCGCTGGCTTCTCATCTTCAGACTAAAAATACAATCAATAAATAATATTATATTTGAGAACGTTACAATTAGTAGAAAAATAGAATATTTTTAAAAGGAGTTTTTTACCGAATCAGAGTCGGAAGAATCGGAATCGCTCGACTCCTCTTTCTTCTTCAGTGCAGCTTTAGCAGGAGTAGCTTTTTTCGCTGGCTTCTCATCTTCAGAAGAATCTGAATCGCTCGATGAGCTGTCACTGGACTCCTTTTTGGCTGCGACTGGAGGCGCCTTAGCAACGGGTTTCTTCACTTCCTTTTTCTACAATATTATAAAAAATAATTATTAGAATATATATTGTAATTAAGAAATTAACTATTGAGTAATTTAATTACCTTTTCACCCTCAGATTCGCTATCTGAAGAATCAGAATCACTGGACTCCTCCTTTTTCGCTACGACTGGAGCAGCCTTAGCAGCTGGCTTCTTAGCTTCCACTTTCTGCATTACCGACAAAAAAAATAAACCATTAGAATATATAATATAGCCAACAAACTAAGAAATGTTAATCGATTTTTTGTGAAATTACCTTTTCATCCTCAGAGTCGCTATCAGAAGAATCAGACTCGCTTGAGGAGGCTTCCTTTGCTGACGGTTTCTTGGATCCGTTGGTAACAGCTGGCGCCGCCTTAGTGGTTGCTGCGACAGGCTTCTTTGCTGGCTCCTATAAAAAAATACAAATCCAAAATTAAATATTTACACATAAGAAAAATGTTTTATATATATATTTTTAAATTAAAAGCTTACATCATCAGATGAGTCATCACTGCTGCTGCTATCACTGCTAGATTCCTTTTTAGAAGCCTTAACGGGCACGGGTTTAGCAGCAGCCTTCTTTGGAGGAGTCTTGACCTATTTGATTCAGTAAACACTATTAGTAATAATACTGTTAAGTAAACATAATAATAATACTGTTAAGCGAACATAATAATAATAATAATAATAATTGAGGATTAACATTATGAATGATTGGTAATACCTCTTCTTCAGAGGAGGAATCGTCAGAGCTGCTACTCTCGGCCTTCTTCTTAGGTGGAGGCGCCTTTTTTGTCTTTTTGACCTCCTCTTTCTTAGGAATTACCTAAATTTAAAATAATAATACAGTTAAGCAAACATAATAATAATAATAATAATTGAGATTAATATTATCAATGACTGGTATTACCTCTTCTTCAGAGGAAGAATCATCAGAGCTGCTACTCTCGACCTTCTTCTTAGGGGGAGGCGCCTTTTTTGCCTTTTTGTCCTCTTTTTTGGAAATTATCTTTTCAATTTCCTTCTTTTGCTTCTTAGCACTGATGGCTTTTTCTGGTGACTGCTCAGCAACCCTTTTACCTAAATAATTAAAAAGAGAAGGTCAAATTTGTAAATTAACAAATACTGAATCAAAAATGTAATTATGTTGAACTATGATATACCCTTTTTGCCGGATTTCTCAACTGGTACTGGTGTGACCTGATTATAACAAAAAAATATATTAAGATTAAAACCTAATAATTATATTATATGTAATAATATAAAACAGCCAATAAATAGTGTTATTGCAAATATACCTCAACACTGGATTTCTTGCTCGACTTGCCCATTCTGATAGTTTATTCAGAAAACAATTGATATACTGCGAGACAAAAAAAAAAACTTGTTACTGAAAATTTCAAACTAAGAGACAAAATAAACTAGACACAGTACAAGCTTCAGACGAAGGTTTTATCAAAGGAGGCGATGGAGAAACTCACGAAAATAGTGAAGAAAATAAAAATTTCTGGCTAAATCGACCTAGCAAATAAATTAACAACAACTGAATCTAGGCGGAAACACAAAAATTAGGAACTTACAATTTCAGTGGGCGGTGAGGAGGCGAACAGAAACCCTAGAAACTTGCAAGGGTTTTAGAGAGAAAAGGGGGCCGCCGCTTATATAGCCAGCTGCGTGTCAAGGGTTTTACTATTTAAACTCTCCTTACAGCAACTTTTCATATACCCCCTCTGATTATTTTTAATTACATAACAGTTTATTGTCGACTCAACCGTAGTTCCAATAATTTTGTGACGATATAGGGTTTCTGCTTGTCGGTGAGAATGAATGTTACAGGCTTTGACAATTTCAATGGGCCTTTTATTGGCCTAGTTACCGGACTAATTTTTGTAATTGTTTTTAATTTTAATAGTCTGGTCTTTTCTTTCTTTCTTTTTTTTTTAATTGTTATGAATATAATAATATGGATGTCATGCAACAAATCTTGTGAAGATGGAGACATTAATTATAGGATATTTGGTATATTTGATATTGTATTATTTCCTTGTATTCTAGCGTTTTATATGGCAAGAGCTTTCTTGGCCTGCACTCACCCTCTACTATATAAAGGGGTAGTGACTATTGTATTCCTCCAACTCATTCAATAGAAATTTTGTCTCCTCCCATTCTCTCTTCTTCTATGTTCTTTATTTTATAACACGTTATCAGCACGATAGTCTCAAAATCCCGATCAAAAGATAAAATCCCGAATAAAGTCGAAAGCAAATACTGATATTCATCTGGTAGGTAATCTTCTTTATAGTTAGATTAATATGGTCTGTTTTTATCGAAATTGGTTTCTAATTGGTTCTTGTTTACTGGTCCCATTGAAAAGAAAATGCAATTTTTTTTTTTTGAGTTGTCCATATTTGGTATATACAAATCATAATCATTTTTTTTTTACCCTGTACAAATCATTCCTATACCTTATTTGTTTTGTACCACATAAGACATAGGCCCATATTTGGTATGTATTTTAATATGTATGAAAATATTTTCCATTTATTCCTTTTATTTATTCCTTTTATGTATGAAAATATTTCTTTTATTCAAATATGAAACAACCAGAAGTTGTATGAAATATATCATCGAATATTGATATGTAACCAGAAGTTACATGTTCATCTTATTAAGGCACCCGAAGTTGCCCGTTTCAATTATGTAACCAGAAGTTGCATATCAATTTTATTAAAGCACCCGAAGTTGCTCGTTTCAACATGAAGTTGAGTGTTCTTTTTATTAGCGCACCTGAAGTTGCATGTTTTTATTAACGCACCTGAAGTTGCGAGTTTAAATTATGCACCTGAAGTTGCAAATATATTTAATTTTATTTCTTGTACATTTATTTTCATACGTTTATTTTTTGCACATTTAATTCTAATTATTTATGCACCTGAAGATGCAATTTAGTTTATTAATGCACCCGAAGTTGCTCGTTTAAATTATGCACCAGAAGTTGCAAGTCTATTGACGTATCAAGAAATGTAAGTTTATGTTTCTTTATATGTATTTGAAGTTGTAAATTTATTCAAGCTTATTGAATTGGATATATATTATTCGATGCACTTGAAGTTGCTAGATTATTATTATTGACGCATACACAAATTTATTGTGCTTATAAGATCTATACTTGTAGTATTATTCTCATTGAAAGAACATATTAATATTTTAAATATGAAACACTATGAATGCCAGAAGCATAATACTAATGAAAGACACACAATAGTCTAATGCAAGAAGCATGATATTAATATCGTAAGCATAATACTATTAACGTTGGAAACACATAATACTCCAGAAGAGTATATGTAGCATGTATATTTTATGATGATAAGAGTTTATGTTGCATGTTTTGGACCTGTAGTCTAGAATATGTATTTTAAGATTATAATATTAAATTTTATGAAATTTGATGTATACACCAGAAGTGTATTTAACGCACTCGTAGTTGCTCATTGAAAATATGCATCAAAAGTTGCGAGCATATTTATATTTATTGCATGTTTATTTTATGTACATTTATTTTTCGCACATATATTATTCGTCCATTTATTTTATTTACTTATAATTGTTCGCACATTTATTATCATTTTGCACCTGTAGTTGCAATCCAATTTATTAATGCACACAAAGTTTGAAATTTCATCTTATTGAAACCTGAAGTTTCAATATAAAATTGTGATGTTCAAAGTGAATGAGCATCTAGTAAAGTTGATAATGTTATTGAAAGCACCTGAAGTTGCAAGAGCACAAAATATACAATATATTTATCCAATATTAAAGACTTGATATGAATAAATATTGGCATAAAACAAATAATTGAAATATTCTAGAAATGCGCTCATTCAATGTTAAGAAGTATTTGGATTAATACTATCATGTCTTATTTATTGAAAAACAAAATATATTGATGATCGATTTTATTCCGTTCCCAGAAGTGAATGTTGCCTCGAAGGCTGAAGTCCAAGTTATATCCGACACAAATATTAATCATGATAACAAAATCATATAAGAAATAAAAAGACTCGTGAAGATATGTTCACAATGAGTCCGAAAATATATTCTTCAAGATGTGGCTTGACAATAGTTGTACCAGCAGTACACCATAAATCATATACTGTTTATAATGAAACCTCTTGAAGAGAAAAACAAGAAGAAAAAGGGATGATATTCTTATCATTCAAGACAAAGTGTATTTTGTGTCGAATTATTTATTTCATCAATAAATGGATGTGTATATTAAATTATAAGAGCGTATGTTTATGATTGGTGACTCTAGATGAGTTTTTATTTGATTGCTCTAGAAAATACATTATTGCTCCCAAAAGAGTCATTATGTTAATAGAAACATATTAGTTTATTTTTATGACATACACTTATATTAGTAAAATTGAAATTATGTTATTATGGACCAGAAGTTCAATTTATAAAACAAAAAGACAATTCTATGATTTGGATTAATTGCTTAGATATAGAATATGTATGTCACGATCATGACTCAATTAAGACCAACTATTTATCATAAGTACTCCCCATTTTTATAACTTGTGAGTGATGGGAGCAAAAAGTATTCACTCAATTTTTTTTGTGAAGTAGATGTGTAATAACACATGGACGAGTTAAAAGAAGTGTTTGGTGTATATATGGTTAATTTATTTTGTAGAACTGTATATCATGAACATTTATTTAGTCGAACCAGAAGTTCAAATGATATACACGAACATAAAAGTTTAAGAACGTATTTGTAAACTAGAAGTTTACATTAAAGAAAGCAACAAGGTTTAATATGTATGTTGCAAATACGAAATCCCTGAAGGAGAAATTACATAAACAACTAAGATGGTTTATGAAATAACCAAACATGAGTAAAAGTTTTGAAGATATAAAATATCATGCAAGTCCTGAAGAACTTCATTAGATATTAATTAAAATATCAACAACTCATGCCTAAATCAGGGGGAGAGAATGAAAACTGGAAAAAATAAGAAATTATATGAATTGCATCATCACATCAGATCCTCGAAGATGTAAACATGAACTATGAGTTCATAAATAAATTATTTGCACGAAATTGCTAATCGGTGATTTGATGCATTGATCAATACAAGAATGAATAAAGAGTAAAAATTTCCAGTCTAAAATGCTCATATTTGTAGTATAATATCCTGGGATAATTTTAAATTTGATGTAAGCCTGAAGCTTGGTCGACCAATCGGTTCCAATATTATAAATCCAAAGGAATAAAAAAGAGCATGATAATAAGTTGGCAATAAAGAAGTTGATAATACTTCTAATAATATATATCCTTTTTAACAGGATAATGAAAGATTAATTAGTAGATTTGACATAAATAAATATATGACCTTTAGAAAAGGTTCAGGTACCTGACAACATCGAAATTGTTGAAAATAATGAGATCTCAAAATCTACTAAAAGAAGATGGAACCGAAATACAACTATAGTTATTAGAAAGTTGGCATGGGTGCGCTTTCAATTTATAATTAATAAAACGAGGATCTGAAATTAAATAAATTGTGGAATGTCGACATTTAAAAACTATTGGCCAATAACAACAATCACATAAGAAATTGAAATTGATGGACCCGAAGTCCGAAAACCACCTTACATGGTGATACAAATTGTATTTATGTTTTTTTAATTTGTTTAACGGTCTCTGAAGGACTAAAATTGTTTCTTGTATTTATTATATCAGATTATTCACATGACTCATTTTGCTAGGATATTCATGAAAATCCCCGAAGGATTTAGTATGCCTGAAGCATACGATTAAAACTCTCGAGAGATATATTATATTAAATTACAAAGATCTTTGCATGAATAGTAATTTGAGCCATAAGATATAATCGATGTAATAAGTAAGAATATATATACCGGTATGAATGATCAAATTCGCATATGCATATTTATTATAAATAAATAGTGTTTAATTAATAATTATTTGAACTCCCGAAGAGTTCTAAAAGACAATTACTAAAATAAGAAATTTAACGGGAAAGATATCGAATGTGAAATAGTATTTTTCATGGATTACAAATATAATAAATATTTCCTGAAGAAATTAGTTTGTCGGTGGAAACTAAGAATTCAAAACAACTAGTGCAAAAGATTGAACTTCTTAATCATAAAATATTTGTATCCATGAGGGGGAGAAAATTATACGCAATGCACTCTTTTTGTCCTTGATCTTGGTTTTGTCCCACTGGGTTTTCCTGACAAGGTTTTTAACGAGACAACTTATGAAGCGTATGAAACATAATATATTGCACTCTTTTTCCTTCACTAGGATTTTTGTCCCATTGGGTTTTACCTAGTAAGTTTTTAATGAGGCAGATTTTGATGATATAAATATCCAAAGAGAAATTCCGTAACTAATTCTCCATTCACATTCAAAGTGACTAAAGAAATTCCAGAAGAATCAAATTTACTTGAAAAACGTGAAGATTTTGGACCTGTAGTCCAAACAACTATTATAGGAAACATACAAACTACAAGTATGTATGTATAAGAATTTGCAATGAGAAATGAAATCACACTCAGATTTTGATTATATTGGCAATCTCGAGGACTCCATTTACTTCTCGTGGACGTTATAATAAAATATGGATCACTTTATAATTAACCCACCCCCTTATTTTGCA
This sequence comes from Luzula sylvatica, assembly GCA_946800325.1. Classification (NCBI taxonomy): domain Eukaryota; kingdom Viridiplantae; phylum Streptophyta; class Magnoliopsida; order Poales; family Juncaceae; genus Luzula; species Luzula sylvatica. The sequence goes on from OX326958.1 coordinate 20,089,682, forward strand.
CCTATCTTTGAGCCTTCTCATGAACCCACATCATCATTCTTATCTTGATTATTAACCATTAGATTGTGTGATGTGGCTTCATCATATTCATTAATATGATATTTGATAATTTAAGACATGCATTTTGTATTATTATTTTTAAGTATTAATTTGAATCATTAGATGTAGTGATGTGGTTTAATCTCAATCATTAATTTTTTGTTAGATTTTTTGAAGATCATATTTTGTGTAGTCATTTATGTGTTATTATTTTACACCATCTTTTAAGCATTCTTAGAAATCCACATCATCATACATTAATGATGTGGCATATTATTATTGGTTATAATCATATTAGACCAAGTCTAATCAATTGTTTAACATTTCACATAAGATTATATGATCAAATGTGAATGCAATGGAATATGAAAAGTTTATTTATAAAAATACTAATAATTTCATATGTAATGTTATAAAAAATACAACATATATTAGTATTATTTTGGAAATTTAATTTTATAAACCCATCGAATATATTCATTTTATTTTTCTCTTTATTTTGACATCCATATTAGCATAATTCATATAAATAATTTTTCATAATTTCAATTTGTAAATATATTATGTAAGAAAATACAATGCAAAAAAATATACTTGTACATAATATATTTTATAAGAATTTTATTTGCATAATAGAATTTTAAAATATTATTATTTATTTATTAGATAATTATAACAATAAGAATCTCATATAATACTAAGTAGATTATTGTGTTTTTAAGCAAACAAATTTTGTTCAAAAATAATATAATTAAAAAAAATTTATCCATCTAAATAACTTCTTTAACTTATAAACACCTATCAAATTGTATTGTTATTTTACAAAATGTAAAATAAAAAAAAATCATGTGATATTTATGTTTATTATAAATTAAATATTGATATTATTTATTAAATTACTTCCCCTTTTAAGTTTTGTATTATTTTATATTTGCCATGATATTTGAATCAATAAAAATTATTACTATATATAATTAATAACGTGTAATTACTACATATGTTGTATGATTCATTATTTTAATACTTGATATTGTAGTTTTTCGTAAAATTATATTATATCTTATTCTTATATATTATTATACAATGACACAAATATATGTGTATTATTATTTTATTACGAAAATGAGATTTTTTGTTATCATAATGTAAAATAATTGTAAAACATATGAATAATCATTGATAAATGAATTCAAATAACTTTGTTTTAAGATGATGTTATTAATATTATCATACAAATATATAATTATGTTAGAATGAAAAACATAATTTACATGCTCGCCGCGTAGCGCGAGTATTCTCCTAGTGTTATGAAAATTCCAGAAGGATTTAAATCAATGTATATTTGTCAAGATATTAATTATGGATTTGCAGTATACGTCGATGATTTGAAATATCATTGAAACTCCTGAAGAAGTTGCAAGAACTGCATAAAAACTCAGAAAAGAAAATGTTTTCTCTTTGTTTGCAAATCGAGTATATAAGAAATATGGTATTTGTTCACCAATCTATTTATGAAGAGAATATCTTGAAACGTTTTAAAATTGACAAGTCTCATGCATTAATTTCTCTTATAGTGATCAATCCATTGATATGAAGAATAATTATTTTCGTCACGGAGAAGATAATGAAATTTTTGTTGGTCCAGAAGTACCACATTTGAGTATTATTGGTCCCAACAAGCAGCACTTCACGGGTCCAAAATAATGGTGACCTAAACGTCCAATAAGATGAGACTTCGTCGTCTTAAGGAGATTTGTCTATATGAGGGAGAGATTTAGTACGCACTGCACTTTTTTTCCCTTGGCCATGGTTTTATCCCAATGGGTTTTTCTGGCAAGGTTTTTAATGAGGCATGTTCCTGGCACAGATAATTCTCCAAAATTATTTTCCTCACACAAGCTCCAGAAGAGCAGCGAAATTGATATGTATCAAACTCGCTCAAGTAATAATCCTGAAGATTTCTTGCCAACTAAATTTTCAGGCAATTAAGACATAAGATTAAACTCCGTTATTTTGGAGATATGTGTACCCATCAGGGGGAGAAACAATACGCGCTACACTCTTTTTCCCTAGTCATGCTTTTTATCCCACTGGGTTTTTCCAGACTAGGTTTTTAACGAGATAGCTACTTATGCGTATGAAATATTGACATCCAAGGGGGAGTGTTATGAATATAATAATATGGATGTCATGCAACAAATCTTGTGAAGATGGAGACATTAATTATAGGATATTTGGTATATTTGATATTGTATTATTTCCTTGTATTCTAGCGTTTTATATGGCAAGAGCTTTCTTGGCCTGCACTCACCCTCTACTATATAAAGGGGGTAGTGACTATTGTATTCCTCCAACTCATTCAATAGAAATTTTGTCTCCTCCCATTCTCTCTTCTTCTATGTTCTTTATTTTATAACATTAATGACAATTTACCCACATTTTTATTTTAGACCCAACTTTAATAGTTTATACAATTTATATGTGCCACATCATCCTATTAATTTCAAACATTAAATTATCATATGTGGCCAAATTTAAATTATTGATTAATCATTATTGTTTTGTAACCATTTAATTATTTTCATTATTTAACATTATTTTTTAATCATTTTTAAAAAATCACATCGTCATATATTAATGACGTCAACGGTTATTATTGGCTAGTTTTTTGTTAAACTAAGTATATTCAATTGTTTACCATTCACATAAGATTACATCACAAATGTAAATGTAATGGAAGATGAAAGAATTGTATACGAAATACTAATAACTTAATATGTAATATTATAAACACATACAACATATATTAGAATTATTTTTAGAAAATTAATTTTCAAAATCCAACAAATATATATTTTTTAATTTTCTCTTTGTTTCGACATTCATATTGGCATAGTTCATACATATCGTTTTTCATAATTCGAATTTGTGAAAATATTATCTGAGAAAATGCAATGTAAAAGAATACATATTTACATAACATAATTTTAAGTTTTCATTTAAACAATAGAATTTTCAGTATTATTATATATTTTTTAAAAATATAACTATAAAAATCTCACATAATACTAAGTTAATTATATTTGTGTTTTTAATCAAAGAAATTAAATATTAACAATTTCAAAAAATTATTTATCCATCTAAATATTTTTCAACTTATAAACACCTATCAAATAGTATTGGTATTTTTAAATATATACAATTTTTACAAAATTCATATGATATAAAATAATTTATTTTTATGTTTATGTTAAATGAAATTTTTATATTATTTATTAAATTACTTTCACTATTAAGATTGATATTATTCATAGTTTTCATTGCATTTTGAATCAATAAAAAAAAGTATTAATACTACGTAATTAATGACGTGCTATTACATGTGTTGTATACATGTGTCGTATGATTCGTTATTTTTATATTTTGTATTGTATGAAATATTGTGAACAACAATGATATAATATTTGTTGTTATGTTATTTTGTAAAATTATGTTATAGCTAATATATTACTACGTAACAACACTGATATAAGTGTTATTATTTGATTAAAAATGAGACTGTTTGATATCAAAATGTAAAATAATCGTAAAACATATACATAATCATAAATAAACGAGTTCAGATTATTTTATTATGAGATGATATTATTATACAAATATATACTTTGTATTACAATGTAAAACATAATCAACATACTCGGCGCATAGCGCGAGCATTCTCCTAGTTAATTTCGAAAAATCAGTACGATTTTCAGATATTGAATAACAATTCTTACTGTTTTGTTGTTGCGTTTTTCTCCGAGACCGTTATTTTGTTCCTCTCAGTTGCAACACTCGGTTGCTTTTACTCTACTTTCGTTATTCTTAATTGTGCTTGCACGATTGTTACTGTATTTTTTTTTTTTTTTTTTTGAAGGAATACCGATAAGTATTCGAACTTGTATTAAAACTTAAGAGTTTTACACAGCCTTAAATAAAAGAAAAAAACAAACATAAGAAACGAAAATTGTACACTTCATTGGAGATTATCGTTGCGCTCAGCTCTTGTTGCTTTTATCCTACTCCTCTTTTCTTGTCCAACATCATCCATGTGTTTGCTTCTATTACCGCCTTTTGTGCCGTTGCTTGTGGTAGTTTGCATTTATCGTTGAAGATCCTATTATTTCTTTCGAGCCAGATTTGCCAAGTTATAGAGGCCCATAGCTTGTCCCAGCTTGATCTCTGGTTGATTTCCAGTCGTTTCCTATTAGTTAGCCATATTTGTTGTTGAGATGGAAGGAGGGACCTTTTTATCGGAGCATTCGTTAGCCCTTCCGCAATCTTCCACACCTCGGTGGTATAAGCGCAGTTTGTAAACATATGATTAGCTGTTTCTGCTTGGTTAAGGCACAGGGTACATCGATTCGGGATTTGCCATCCTTTTATGATTAGCATATCATATGTATTTATTTTTTCATGTAGGGCTAACCACAAAAAGATCTTTATTTTCGGCGGGATTTTTATTTTCCATAAATAACCTTGCCAGTGACATCTCATGCCCGGGTTGATTAGGATAGAGTATGCCGAAGCCGATGAGAAAGTTTCCATTGCTGACCATTTCCACGTGATTATATCATCCTCGGACTTATTTATGGCCGCTTGGTATATGGGCATTAGTTTGCTCAGCTCTTTTATGAAAAAAGATTGGTTTGATATTGGTATTTGTATGATTTGCGATGTGTTAGTTATACCGTATACCTCGAGTAGGCATTCTTTCCATAAAGAGGTTTCCGTTTGGTCTATGACCCATAGATGTTTTAGGAGAAGAGCCTCATTCTTCGTTTGAAGGTTTTGTATGCCTAGCCCTCCATTCTCTTTCGGTAGGCACACTTTTTCCCAATTAATTAGACAATTCGCGGCACCGCACTTGTCGTTTCCTTTCCAAAGAAAAGCCCGTAAGGCTTTGTTTATCTCGTTGAGAACGTTCTTTGGGATTTTGAACACTTGCATAAAATAGTTCGGGATTGATGCTAGGGTTGATTTGATTAGAGTTAGTCGCCCCCCCATGGAGAGCAACTTGCCCTTCCATGAGGCCACCCTATTCTTGATTTTTGTTACTAACGGTAGGAAAGTTAGTTTTTTGGGGCATTTGAACGATAACGGTAGTCCCAAATATTTCAATGGCATTTCTTTTTTGCCACATTTTAGTATATTGGCTATCGTTGGGTCTAGTTCGCCGGGTATATTTATCGTTGAAAATCCGGTTTTTGTCCAATTGACTTGAAGTCCCGTTATCTCGGAAAAAAGCTCTAACCCTAGCATTATTTTTTTCAAGTTTTCCGGACATGCCTCTATGAATAGGATAGTGTCATCGGCGAATTGGAGTAGTTGCGTTTCAATGTTTGACACCTTAATTAGTCGCGGGGTTATTTTCTTTATGATTGCTTGTAGAACCTCTACGGCCAAGTCGAAAAGTAGTGGAGATAGAGGGTCTCCTTGCCGGAGACCCCTTTGATGGAAGAAGTAAGGTGAAATTTCCCCATTAAGCTTGACCGCGGAAGAGGAGGATATTAGTAGATTTTTAATCCACATTATCCATGTTTCCGAAAATTCTTTTGCTCGTAGTAAATTTATGATAAAGTCCCATGACACATTATCAAAAGCTTTTTTGATATACAATGAAAGAATGGAGTCATGCGTTGTTTACGCTATGGAACTTGGCACCACCCTCGGTCGAAAAGGATAGGTTAGCCCCCTTTGTATTCTCCGGTAACTTGACATCAACAGAAAGTGAACAAAAGGCGGGTAAACTAGAAACTCGGACCGTCTTAGCACCGGAATCCGGCCCACTCCGACTCAAAACGGTAACGGAGACAGCTCTATACGAGGCCTACCAGCTATCGGGGACTGTACGGACCCATGTAAAAAGCCGAAAAGACAAGCTAACAGAGACGATTCAAGGCCAGTCAGAGCAGTACAATGATGATACGGCGCACGAAGACCGAAGGAAGGGGAATGTCCTATCAGGAAAGGACAATGGGAAGGCAGTCATTAATGCACCTGCGTTGATGGCCAAATCAAAAGCAAACAAACCTCGTGATGAAGGTAACTCAAAGTACAATCCTTCTTTACACATGCCAAAATCAAAGAAAACAATACTAGGCCCAAAATCTTTAACAATTATGAGAATAGGAACAAGAAAATCAGTAAGGCCCATCAGGAAAAAAATATTTCATGATGGAACTCGGCCCACAGAAGCAAAAAAGAAAAATAAGAAAAAATCTTTGTTACCAAATAGGAAAATGGCCCAAAATTATCTCAAGGCACTAGAGGCTGAGGCAAAAGATCCGGTCGGGCTTCAACCAAAAGAAATAGAAACAATAAGGGTGTTGTGTGGATTTAAAGCAACTAATGAAAAATCACAAAAAGAAATTACTAACACTCAAACCCAAATAACAAATATCGAAAATATAATTACCTCAAACGTAATACCGGGCCAGGCCAACTCAGACCCAGGGCCAATAAGCGGGATGAAATTATTAAAACACAAACAAAAAGACAAACAAATAATTGGATCTTGTAGCTTACAAATAAATGCAAACAATTATATAAGCTCGAGTACTAATATATGTGGTTTTAAATCAAAATCTGATCATGCAGATAACAATCTAAAATTTGATATTGAGGCCGATGATAATGAAGAGGTAGAATATGGTGATGAGAACACCATCTTTTCGGCCGGAAGGGCCGCTCTAAGGATACCTCTTTAAGAGGATCCTTTTCAGCCATTAGGGCACTTATTTTAATGTTTTATAATGAATCTAAAACTTTTCAACTTTCTCTCTATTTTGTGTTGGAATGTAAGAGGCATGGGAAATGCCGAGAAATGTAAGCTTATTAAGGATCTCACTAGAGATTCAAAATGCAACATTATGTGTTTTCAAGAAACAAAATTAAGGGCCGCAAACTTTTTTAGCATGAAAGCCGTTTGCCCGCCAAACATTAATCATTTTGAAACATTAAACGCAACAGCCACAAAGGGTGGAATCATGACGGCATGGTCAAATGACTTCATCCTAAAAAATACACAAAAAGGAACGTACTCTTTGGCAACTACCTTCTCACTTTCCACCGGCTTTGAAGTTCAAATCGTTAACGTATATGGACCAACAATGACAACGTTAAAAGAACCGTTTCTTGACGAACTCATGGCATTATCGGCCAATAATATACCAACGATAGTACTAGGGGATTTCAACCTAATAAGAAATGAAAATGAAACAACGGGAAATGGACACCAACGAATTCACATTGATGCTTTCAACGAGTACATAGCAAACTCTAATCTGATGGAGGTCCAAAATGATTCTAACACATACACTTGGTCTAGAGGAGACCCAAGCTCTACCTTATCCAAGCTGGATAGGGTATTAGTGTCCAATCATTTCTTGACGCTAAACACTATCCCGCAAACTAAAAGCTTGCCAAGGATTACTTCAGATCATTTTCCTATCAAGCTAACAATCTCAACACCGAGAAGTACAAGTATAAACAAAAACTCCCTAGAAAAATCATGGCTACTAAATGAGCAGGCAAAGAATATTTTCTCTCAAACATGGCAATCAGTGCTTCCAAACCAAAATCCAGCAAAAACTTTCATATTAAAACTATGTAAAGCTCGAGAAGCTATGGCCAAATGGGCAAAGGAAAACATAGAAAACCCGGACTCAGTGCTTCAAAATTGCAAAGAGACAATAGTATACCTTGATGGGCAGCAAGAACAAAGAGCACTAAACACACAAGAAATAAAATTAAAAATCGATCTCAAAATTCAAGCACAAGATCTTGCTTTGCAATCAGAAACAAGATGGCAACAAAGATGTTCGGAAAAATGGATTAAACTAGGCGATAAAAACAACGCTTATTTTCATGCGTTGGCATCTTCCAAAAGAAATCGAAACTTCATACCTTCGATAATACTAAACAATCAAACATTAAATAGTACAACCGAAATCCTTAATGAGTTCTATCTCCACTTCAAAGACTCATTGGGCATAAAGGCTGTATCAAGCAGCATAGACCTATCAATGCTCTTGGAAGCATCTTCTGTACCACTAAATAGTATATCAGAACCCTTTGGTGAGGAAGAAATTGAACTAACTTTAAAAAAATTGAGGAAAAGGAAATCCTCCGGACCCGATGGGCTACCGGCGGAATACGTACAAGTATTTTGGGGTACGATGAAAACAAACATGATAGATATGATGACGCATTTCCAACAAAACCGACTGGATTTATGGAGAATCAACCAAGCGAACATCACGCTAATCCCGAAATCAAAAGACGCAAAAGGGATCGAAGATTTTCGACCCATAAGCGTAATTAATCTACCCATCAAACTCATCACCAAAATTCTAGCAAATAGACTACAACCTTTTCTTCCGACCCTAATTCACAAAAACCAAACGGCTTTTATAAAAGGAAGGTCTATGACCGATTCATTCTTAGTAGCAAGAGAATATGTACACTACTTCAAAAGAACAAAAATCCCGGTTATAGTATTACGATTGTTACTGTATTATTCTGAACAAAACTCTTACTACATAATTCTTACTGCATGATTGATTTACTTGCATGATTATCACTTGTATTATTCTTACTTTTATCTAATATACTCCGATGAATAACAATTCTTCCTGTACTAGCATTTTTTTCTCAATACCTATACTTCATTTCTCTTTTCCAATAGTGCTGTAACAGGACCATTTGTAATGTCGTGCTAAATTGCTTCGAATTGAAGAACCACATTGTCCTCAAATTGCATTATTGGTTGTATACTCTTGACTCGCTGGTTCTTTGCAAATGTACTATTGATCGGATCGGATTCTTTTTAAGGTGGTTTTAGCAACCAATTATATATATATATATAATGCACTTCATTAAATGTACAAATCTCAATGGTGGTGTTCGGTGCATGCGGAATAGGGAGGAATAGGAGAATAGAGTGGATTAAATGCTCTATTCTCGCCGAACAGATGTTTCAAAACAAGGAATATCTCGGAATAAAATAGCAGATTAGAGGATTTGAGCTATTCCATCTGAAACATGGAATAGTTCTATTCCGTGGCATAGACATAAATTTAGGACAAAAATACCCACAAGATATTCCATTTAATACTTACGTGGCAAATAAAGAAAAGAAACATTTTCATCTCTCTCTTCCCCTCTCTCCTGTGCCATGAATCAAGAAAAAAAACCGCTGCCTCTGAGACATTTTTTCCACAGTTCTCCGGTGATCCTCTTGCTAAAATTTTCATCCAAAATCTTTACACGAATAGTCTGTTTTTTCTCTCTCGAAAGAGATCACTTTCTCCGTGCTTCTAATGCTATCAGATGAGGCAACAGTCGTGAATGCATGATAGATAATTTCGACAAAGAAGGCAAGATTTGCCTCTTCAAATCTTACCATTTATGTTCTTTATTTATTTAAAGATTCAAGTTTTATAGTTTATATTTATGCCATATGTTATTTCGAATTGATGTTTTGAGTTGAATACAAAAAAAAAACAAATTCAATTGCAGTTTTGAATTCCCACGAATTGAAGCCCAAACTAACTCTGGTAATGTGGAGAAGCAAAAAATAACTTTGCTAATGAAGTGAGAACCTTGATTTGGATTGTGCTTTATTCATAGTTTGAATTGCTCAATGTTTGATTATTTGGAATAATAGAGGAGGAACTAAAGGCAACCATTAGAGAAAACACTTAGTTGAATTTATTCACAAATAACAGTTGGTGTTGTAGAAGTTGGAGGTATAAGAACATGTTAGGGTGTTATTTGCATAATTACCTCGGAACTGGAGATGTCCAACGAGGTGCCGATTGGGTTAATTGGAGTTTTAGGGCTAATTGGGACTTGTGATTAATTTAACTGGTAGTCTGGTACCTCATTGTCAACTGATACCATATCGTCAACTGGTACCGTATGTGATAACGAGGTTCCTTCAGAGCTTTAATAGGTTTTTCTAATTCATCCGAAGTTGAAATCAATATCGAACTGGCGAAAATAGTACTGAAATTGATAGTGAAAATTGGTACCGAAATTGGTAGCGATTCGGTGCCAAAACTGCTATGAAAGTCGTGTCGAAACTGATTTCATCGGTACCGAATTTGTGTTGGATTAATTATAATAACTGAGGTTTACCATTGTATTTGGATTAATTGTAATAATTGCGATTTTTTATTATTGTATTCGAGTTAATTGTAATGAACTGGTACATAATTTATGTTACATTTATCAATTAATTATGTTAATTGTGATAATTAATCAAATGCAAAAGTAAGGGTATTTTGGTCATTGTTACTATTTGTAGTATTTTAATCTACTTTCTTATTCTCTCTTTTTTGCCGAACGGAGATGGAATAAAATGGTTTAGTAGATTATTTTCTATTCCGCTAATCCTCTGTTCCACACCTTGCCGAACAGGCCCAATGCAAATCCAATGATTAAAAACATTAAGTAACAAATCTTTCGTACTTAATTAAGTAGGTTAGCCTCCCTCTATATATATATATAATACACATACCGTAACAATAGAGAAAAAAAGATTTATAAGAACAAAATTTTCACCAATATTTAACTTCCCCAATATTCACTAAAATGATTTATTGGAACAAGAAAAAAAAAGAACACAATAGAGAAAAAAAAGTTTTTCACCAACATTTAACTTTCCCAAACAAAAATCATGCATACCATGACATCACTAAAAACATATTAACTTCACAAAAATAGGTACTTAAAAGCAACAAGAAGCTATTCATCCATTAGTTTATTAAAAACCCAAAAGACCCAAACCCTAGAGAAACTCCTCAAGATCAGCAGCATTGCCAGCGTCACCGTCACCGTCATCGTCAGAATCAGTGGGGTCATACATATCCCACGCAAAATCATCATAATTAATCGGTCCATCATCATCATCAACACCGCCAAAATTAAACGGAATATTCTCGAAATCATCGTCGCCATACTCATCAATAAAAACTCCAAACTCGTCATAAAACATAGCGTCGAGGTCAGATGGATCGATGCTCGCTTCGGCCTGGAACTCATAGTCGTCCAAGGGATCTCCAGGGAGTCTTAAGCTCGTCAGTCTGGCGCAACGGGCCCGCATGTCAGCGTCCATGTTGAGGTGGAAGCATCTACGAACATCTAGCGTCTCTAAACGAGGGCAGCCTTCTAAGATTGCCATTAAACCGTCGTTTCTCAACCTGTCATGTTTCTCAAATTTTAGATTTTGCAAGGGTGTAAACGAAATTTAATTAATTACCTGTTACCGACAATTTGGAGATGGCGAAGCTCGTGCATGGTTTTTGCGATTCCAAAAGCCTCTTCACTGTCGACCGCGTCTGCGTCTTCGTTAACGGGAGGAAGATAATACCACATCACGTTGAATTTAAACCGTTTCAGATTGGGCAATTCTTTCCCTATTAATTCGGGCAATTTTCCACTGCATGACCCGTCTGTGATTTCGAGTTCTTCTAGAAGAGGCTGTCTTTTGACCGCGTTGAGTACTGCCTCGTCGAAGATTTGGTAACACGAGATCATTCTCAGGCTTTTCAGCACGCTCGTCCTGTCACAGAGGTACTGGAGAAGATTGTCATCACCTAGATAACCAATGGAGAACTCCTCCAGTCTGCCACTGCTCCGATCAATGGCGAGCTTTGTCGGGTCCGTCAGTACGGTTGCATCGGGTCCGTAACCATGATTAGTTATGTCGATTCTTCGCCATAGATCGGGCTCATCTTTCGCTACTCTTCTCCAAGTACGGCACACCGATCCAGCGCTCTTTAACACCTCCAGTGTCCCCACCATTCGAAAAATAGTCATCAATACGTCTCCATTGATCTCTGCCCAGTTGCGTTGCTCTTCATCTTCTTCCATTCGAGACTCGGATTCAGGGATGGGGTTAGGGTTGTCAGAGGTAGCCATTCAACTGAAGAATATTTAACTCAATTAACTCTCGATTAATTTGTGAATACAAGAATTTGGGTTCGTGATTGACTCAGTTTTAAACTTTTAACGTGTGTGATTTAATTTTGGTCAAGCCTAAAAATAAAAAGTTTTTCAGCACAAATTACCTCGTCGCTTTCTGAAAAGTATCCAGTCGAGAGGACTTTCTCAAGTTTCAGCAAAATAAAGAATTTTCAGCACTTTCTCAACTTTCAGCACGTTTTTCAACAAACTACCCCCTGAATTTCACAATAATTTACTCAATCGATATAATTTCAGCAAAATAAAGAGTTTATAACCAAAATTTGAATTGGTACGAGTTAAAACATGTGCGATAAACAGGAAAATTCACCTGGTACGACTTAAATTTTACTAAATCAGATCTCGCCTGGTTGGAGTGCGATTTTGTTCTTTTCCTGTCGAGTTATGTAGGTTTACCATGTCATCTCTGGAGAGCATCGTGGCTTCAGGACTGGTTGCAGGCCTAAACGCCGATTTCTCGTTGGCTCGCAAACCGACAGCAAGGTCGTCGATCCGGAGGCGCGCTCGTCCGGCGTGATCTGCGTCTAGGTGAGGAGTTCGTCCGTCGACTCAGCTTCTGTGGGCGGATAAGGGTTGGGTGAATAGAAATTGATCTGTGGGACGGATTAGGATTAGGATTAGGGTTGGGTGAGGAGTTCCGTCCGTTTCGAGTTGGATGAACGCTTTGCTTGGTTCGGGGATAAAGGAAGAAAGGGAGAACGGAATTTGAGAAAAAAAAATTAAGTACAGGCGTAAAAAATGTATCCAAAATTTGAGAGGAATGGTAAAGAACATTCAAGATAATTGAGAAAAGAGGATAATTTCTTTTTTGATTTTTTTAAAAAATATCATTAAATGGGGTTCTATACCTACAACATTGACATGTACATTTACCCATGATATTAATAAATATATACAAATGTACATTTACATGTTGAATGAGATACTAAATTGCATATATATATAAACACAATATACATATGTGTCATGTTTAATAAATATATATAAAATAAATCTAATAAAAACATGCTCGTTTATAAAAGACATTCACGTATGCAATATATTTATACATGTTCTTGTTCGATTCTTGTTTGGTTGGAAAAATGAGAGAAAAATAAATGATGGAAGAGCAAGAACGATAAATAAAGAGATGTAGTTATATGCAGTGTTCCAGAAATCGGTCTTGGCGGCCGATTAATCGGTGATTAATCGCTCCTCGATGGTCCGCCGTCGAGATAATTCATTGGCGTTTTGTGTTTGGCGGAATCTGCCAAGGGTCCGCCAAGACCGTCAAGTCACCGCCGAGCCGATTTCTAGAAGTGTTCTTTTTTCTTTGGCAATTTTTTTTTTTTTTTTTTTTTTTTTTGAATTGCCAACGGGTCCATAGCCTAGTTGGTTGAATGTGAAGTACAAAAAATCATATATTATGAGAGGTTGTGGGATACTATTCAAAATAACGATCGTTTTCGTTATGGATTGCCAATGGATCCCCATTGACATCAAAAAAATTAGGCATCAATAATAAAAACGATCGTTTATCGGATACTATTCAAAAAAATAAATTTGAACTAAATTTTTTCATATTTTTAATATTATTTATATATATATAAATTATTATTATTATTTGAGTTTATGTTAGTTTAGTGACGTAGTGTATTTTGTTACTTAAATTATTCAAAACTTATTAAAAAAAACTGTGATTTGTAATTTTGTTTAATTAATTTAAATATTAAATATAAAAAAATAAAAATCCGCCGAGGTCCGCCGAGATTCCCGATTAATCCCGATTAATCATCCTTGGCGCTTAATGGTCGTCTGCCGACCAGCGAGCGCCGAGCAATTTCTGAAACATTGGTTATATGTATTATATTATATTTTTTATTTTTAAAATAATTTGTATAAATATGATAACATAATTTTGAAATTGTGATGACGTAAATTTTCAAAATACAATATATTTTACATATCAAAAATATTCAAAATATGATCTTAAAATTAATTAATTTTTTGTACATATTTTTTCACTGTCTCATTTCATATTGTATTTGAAACATCCATTTTTCTTCAATTTCCTTCTCTTTTCCTTCTCTACTCCCAAACCAAACATGAAAATATATTCCTCTCCCTTCCCTTATTTTCCCTTCCTCTCCTCTGCCTTCAAAAAAAGCAAAGAGTTTGATAGGGTGTCCTGTATAATATGACTAATGTACCCATAATTAGGTAGTTTGTATATATTTGATATTTTGTGTATTTTAAGTGGATAAAATTGATACAATATTGGTACGATTTTCACTAATATTAACTTCACAAAAAAGTACTTCAAACCAACAAAAAAATATTCACTCATCCATTCATAAATTCCAACTCCTCAACAACGCAAAGAGGGTGACACTCATCGTCATCATCAGTCAGAATCGGTAGGGTTATACACACCCACGCAAAATCATCATAATTACAATTAATCGGCCCATCAATCAATAATCAAAACTGTTCCAACTGGAAATCAATATCTTCAATATCCATCAGATATTCAATCCCAAACTCATCGTCGTCAACCTTGCCAAATATAAAGTTCAAACTCGTAGTTGTCCAAGGGATCTCCGGGAAATCTTACAGTCGCCAGTCTGCCACAACGAGCCTGCATGTCATTGTTCATGTTGACATTAAAACATGTACGAACGTCTAGTGTCTCTAAATGAGGACATCCATCTAAGATCGTCTTCAAACCCTCGTTTTTCAGCCTGTCATATTTCTCGAATTTTTGATTTTGCAAGGGTATGCACGTAATTGCCCGTTTTAAAATTATGAATTATTTACCTGTTACCGACAAGTTGGAGATGGCGAAGCTCGTGCATGGTTTTTGCAATTCCAAGGGCCTCTTCATTGTCGAACTTGTCTGCGTCATGGATACCAGCCGGAAAAAAACAAAACACCGTGTTCAATTTAAACCGTTTCAGGTTGGACAATTCTTTCCCTACTAATTCGGGCAATTTTGAGCTGCATGATCCGTGTGTGATTTCGAATTCTTCTAAAAGAGGCTGTCTTTTAACTGTGTTGAGTACTGCCTCGTCGCGGATTTTGTAACACGATATCATTCTCAAGCTTTTCAGTATATTCGTCCTCGAGAATTTAATAAATTGAAAAATTAGATGATTTTATTTACAAATTGTAACTAGATCGTGGGTCATAACAACGAGAAGAAAAAGAAAAGATTACCTGTCGCAGAGGTACTGGAGAAGATTGTCATCACCTAGATTATCAATCCAGAACTCCTCAAGTCTGCCCCTGCTCCAATCAATGGCCAGCTTTATCGGATCCGTCAGTACGGTTGCATCATGTCCGTAACCATGATTAATTAAGTCGATTTTTCTCATAGATCGGGCTGTTCTTTCGCTACTCTTCTCCATGTACGACGCACTGATCCAGCGCTCTTTAACACCTCCAATATCCCCACCATCAGAAAAATAGTCATCAGTACATCTCCACTAACCTCCGCCCAGTTGCGTTGGTCTTGATCTTCTTCCATTCGAGACTCATCTTCAGGGATGGGGTCAGCGATCTGAGAGGTCGCCATTACAGTAATTACACAGGGTCAACGATGATTGCTTCGAATAGAAGAAATTTGGGCAATTGGGAAATGTTCTCCGGTGAGAAATTACTGGAGACGTTCTTAGCAATCAAAACATTGTCCCTCTTAAGTGTTGAGAGCCCAAAATTGTAAAATACTAAGGGGCCGTTTGGCAAGTGGAATTAGTAGAGTG
Organism: Luzula sylvatica; assembly: GCA_946800325.1. Classification (NCBI taxonomy): domain Eukaryota; kingdom Viridiplantae; phylum Streptophyta; class Magnoliopsida; order Poales; family Juncaceae; genus Luzula; species Luzula sylvatica. The sequence continues at coordinate 20,105,491 of OX326958.1, forward strand.
GAATCGGATTATAAGGTGGAGGAGTAAAAAATTCTGGAATTAATAATTCCAAAGTTTGTTTGGATGTCCAAATTATAAGATGCTGGAAAATATAATTCTTTGTTTGGTTGTTAATAAAATCTGGAATTTTGTTATTGGAAGTGTAGAAATAATGTTTAATTAAAATTGATAAAAATTATTAAGTATCATTCTTAAATCATCAAATAATATTAAATAAAAGTAAAAATGTATTGTTGCATTATTATTATTATATTATATTTTATCCAATTAATGATATTATTATATTCATACATAAAATATAATATTAATTATATAGATCTAATATAATTATTGTATTATAACAATATTAAATAAATTATATGAATATAATAATTATATATCATTATCATAATATATCTAATAAATATTAATAATATGTAGATAATTATTATAATATAATAATATATTATTATATTAATTAATGAATAATAATAAAAAAAGTAATTTTGTTATAATAATAAAATAATATTATACATCTTATTTACAATATATTAATTATATGAATACAATAATAATAAAGTACTAATATACATATTATTTATAATCAATGTATTAAATAACATGTAGCGGCGCGCATCGTTTTGACGTTTAATTTAGCGGTTAGCGTTAAGCGGGCGAAATGCCACCGAGCAAAATTCCGAAGTGATGTAGCGTTTATCTCCAAAAATTCTCTATAGCGTGCTATAGCGCCGTTACAGCGCCGCTATTTAAAACATTGTTTATAATATAATAATATATTAATTATATGACGATTCTAATAATAAAATAATAAAATAATAATAAATATTATAATGATAAAATAATATTATAATAATAATGTAATATCACACATATTATTTATAATATATTAATTGTATTAATATTAGAATAACAAAATAATTATATTATTATAATTATTATAATAATATTATAATACTAAAATAATGTTATACATATTTTATTGTTATAAATAATTATTATTATATCATTGCAATATAATATGAATTATTATTGTATAATTTATTAATTTAATAATTATCTAATTATTATTAAATAAGTATAAAAATGAGTAGAGGGAGAAAGTAGGAAAATTTGGGCCCCACTACTTTTACCGGATCTTGGTATTCTGACTTTTTTTGGAGTGAAATTTTGTGAACAAAAGAGGAAAAATAAAAGCCGGCAACTAGTAATTCCACTTAAATAATTCATCCAAACACCGAATTGAGAAGATCCGGCAATTAAAAACCCAATTCCACCTAAAAATCCATGCTGCCAAACAGGCCCTAAATACTCGCGCTACGCGACGAACATTTAATTATTTTTTTTTATTGTAATACAATTAGATACTTGTATGATAATATTAATAATATTATCTTAATATAAAGTTATTTGAATTTATTTATCTATAATTATTCATATGTTTTATAATTATTTTACATTATGATAACAAAATCTTATTTTTTTTAATAAAATAACAATACTTATATTAGTGTCATTATATAATAATATATAATATAATTTTACGAAAAACGTAAAAACAAGTATTATATCATTCTTCACAATATTACATATAATATCAAATACTAAAATAATGAATTATACAACACATGTAATAACACGTTATTATTTATATAATTGTACTAATTTTTATTGATTCAAAATGCAATGGAAAATATAAAATAATATAAAACGTAATAGCGGAAGTAATCTAATAAATAATATCAAAATTTAATTTATAATAAACATATACAAATTATTTCATATCATATGATTTCTTTTTATTTTACATTTTGTAAAATAACAATACAATTTGATATATATTTATAAGTTTAAAAAGTTATTTGGATGGATAAACTTTTTTTTAATTCTATTACTTTTTGAAAAAGTTTTGTTTGCTTAAAAACACAAATATAATCTACTTAGTATTATATGAGATTCTTATTGCTATAATCTATTACTTTTTCTTAATTCTATTACCCGTTTAGTTGACGGATCGAATATGAATATTACCCGGTTAAGATAAATAAGGATACGGGTAAACTTATACCCGTCCGTTGACATCCCTAAACAATGAACCTCCCACGAGATAATCATTCTACCAATATCAAATGACAAAAACAAAAATCTAAGAAATAACTTTGTTGGAAAAATATACCACAACAAAAAATATTATTAAATTGTAGGGTGTGATTTATTCTTATCAAGTGAGTATGGGTATGTATGCTATTTTTATTATTGAGAGGGTAAATATGATATTTTTATTTTTAAAGAGGTAAATACGATATTTTGGATTTTTAGAAGGGTAAATATGCAAAAGGTAAAATAATAATTTTAAATGTTGACCATTAAGTTTAACGGAAAAAATAGATGGTTTTTAATTTTTGGGCCAATATGATATTTTAGATTTATGAAAGGATAAAAATGATATTTTAATTTTAAGAAGGATAAATATGTAATTTTGAGTTTAATAAAGGGTAAATATGTAAATCCCCTTATTATTATATCATTTATAACCAGAAGAGACATTTTGTGTCTTTCATTCCGCTTCCCCTTATCATTTAAAAAACTTTGGAACAAAATAAAAATGACCGTTTTCCTTTATTCTTTTCCATTCCTCCCATCGGAGCACGCCCTTAAAAAAATTAATAAGAGAGTTGATTAGTCTCAACTAGATTTGATATGTTAAATTGCAAAATTTGGTGATTCAACCACACGCCAGTTTAGTTTTGTATGACTGAGATGTTATGATATGCATGTATTTCACCAAACAGTAGTATGATTTCCTTCTTCTCCTCTCAAAAAATAAAGATAAAACTAAGAAGAATGACAATTCTTTTAACTGTCTTTTAAAATGATTAATGAAGGAAATATGATATGAATTTATGAGAAAAGATAAAACTAAGAAGAATGACAATTTTCTCCTCCATTATTGTTAGCTAAAATAAAGATAACCCTTAATAAAATACTTTCATATAACACAAAATTAGGAATAAATTCTTCTCTTAGAAAAATGAAGTACAAATAATCGAGCAAAAATAAACATATAATAAAAAACTAGTATGTATGAGATAGAGAAAGAAAAAACATACAATTTTAATATCAGAGAAAATAAAATATGCAATTGAAAAAGAAATAACAAATAACCAATATTAATAGAAAACAATGTTTTTAGTAAAAAAAAAGTTTTGTACCTTTTTTTAGAGAAAATGCACATATTGTTCCGAGAAGGAGATGAAAGAGAACAAGAAAAGTTGTCAATGTATGCATTTTTTAGGGAATAAAAGAAGAAGAATTTTGGAGGCAAAATACACGAATCACAACAATCAATGGACCCACATATATGTGCCAAAAATTATATCATTTATAGCATGTGTGTTGCACGGATTCGACGTATCGGATACGATCATACAACATTTTGAAAAATAATTTAGGAACAAATCAAATACGGAGATACGAATAAAATCGGTTTTTTAAGTATCCGCACAACATAATTTATAACCAGAAGAGACATCATAAGATAGATTCTAATTTTAAACATTTCCCCTCTTCCTCATTCGGCCACGTCATCAGTTCGAATGTCAGCCATCCGATCAGAATTGGATGGTTGGATGTGGCCTGATTTTATCTAAGCTCGGCTCACATGCACCATTAGACGAATAAGACAAGAATCCATATTGAACCACGATGGACCGTGTCCATTCAAATCATTCCACCCACGATCCATATACTCCCTTTTCTCTCTCTCCTCATTTCTCAAACCCTAATTTTCTGAAACCCTAGCCGCATGGCGATTTTCTTTCTTTCCGTACGGCGGTCGCGCGATTCGCCATTTGAGATTCCCGCACAACCCCAAAAGAGAGAAAAACACGGGAAACCCTAGGATTCTTGCGGGATAGAAGGCCGGCGCGATTGGCAGTTCTTTAGACAGTTTTTTCGGCTTTTCGGTTGGATAACACCGGTGACACAAAAACCTAGCTGCAAAAACGGGAGGAAATCGTGTCCATGACGAGCGACGAGGATGCCGGCTTCCATGGCAGCCGCCACACGACGTGTTGCTTCTTTCGCTTGCTTCCATGTACGACATCTCGGCGAGCTAACCCTAAATATTGTTCCAATCGGGTAAGAGGTTATTTTTTCTATTGGATTATTGCCGTCAATCAACTCTGAAATGCAAATATCAAGTTTTCATGTTGGTTTCTTCATCTATTTTCAATATGTTCTTCGTAAACTTATCAAATTGGGGTATATATGATATTTTTCCCATTTTCAGGTTTTTTTTTTGGAAAATTAATGAAATTCAGTACTACTTGCGAGGTTTTATGATTTACGGAGGTTCTACCAAAATCAACTGTGAGCCGCGGCCGTCACCCTTCCAGGAATAATTACGTTCTCGCAAATTTTTCATTTCATCTCTGATTTTGTCCATTTGTCTTTGATTTTTTTTTGGTCCTAACTTTTGGTATTTTCTGTCGCTCAATTTCAGTACCCTTGATAGAAGACCAAGGTATGTCATGTGCTGCTCTTTTTTACAATTTGTTATAAATACAGGGACTAATCTGCAAATTTCCTTTTTGTGAATTTAGGTATAGAAATCGGTATCCTAACTACAATTGCAGCTCCAGCGAGTATGAAAGTAGAGTTCGAAGGAAATGTATGCCCTACTGGCGCGGTTCTCATGTCAAAGGTTATAAAAAAAAATTAAGTAATTTTCATAAAAATAAAATTTGAAAAATATCCATGTCCAATTTGTTTACAGGAACGATGCGGGATTTGCCGCTGCGGAATTAGCATTGCCGATTGAAAAACATGTTTTCGATTCCCGATCAATTGATATTGTTGGCATCGTTGGTACGTACCGAACATTCTGCCGTTTTCAAGGTATTATTAATTTTTTTTGTTTTTCTAATCATAATTCACTCTCGAAAGTCTAAATTAGTTCTCTTTTTATTTTAGTGTATTCAAGGGTCGGCAAAAGGTGTGCTGCGTATGACTATTTTGACTGCAACCGGAGGAGCTTTAAAGTTGGGCATATATCATTTTTGCAAAATCGTCTTTTTAGTTATACTATTTTACGTTTATAACCCTGTAGCTTTTTTTCATTTCTAGATATTGCGCTGTACAAGCAGCGGGCCGACACAGATTCTTCCTTTCTCTGCCGCTAATACTCTCCTCCTTCCCGCCTCCCCTCTCTCTTGCTCTCGCCTGGCTAGCTAGCTCTCTCAAATCTCAAGTAAGCTCCGTCCAGTTATTCTTATCTCATCTCGCATCTTCTATTGAGACAAATTTTGTATGCATTTAACTATTATGGATTTTTTTAAGCAATTGAGTAGTATTTTGTCTGAAGATTACGTCTCCATTGAATTTTTCGCTCTTCGGGACATAATTCTTTCATTTCATGATTAAGGAGTTCATTTAATAAGAACATGGAGAAAACAAAATCGAACAAAAGGGAAAATAATAAAGAGAAAAATGAGAAATCTAGAAATCGGCAATTCTATCCACAACAAAACAGGAATAAAATTGCGAAGAACAATCAAATATTCTCAAATCACCCTAATTCCCCCAAATCAGACTCTGTGATCAGGTGCAACTATAATTTTAGCATTTTTCAAATCACCCTAATTTCCCCAAATTATGAACATCACATGTACTCTTCTTACCCTCTCTACTATCAGGTTTACAAGGTTATTTATTAAGTTTCCTATTTTGGGATGATAAAATTTAGCATTTTTCAACTGAGGTATTGTTTGGTAATTTAAATTTTTTCAGGGGGTTCTTTACAAATTTGTCATGATTGAACTATTTGAGGGTTCTTATTTGAAATATTACGTGGCTCCTGAGATAAATATTTAAAAATAAATCACTAACCATGTATTTTATTTTACATTAATTAGGTATTTTTTTAATATTAATTAAGTACATTTCTTAATATTAATCAACTTTTTTTTTATAAATTAGGTACTTGAGGATAGAGGCTATAATAGCGCAATGGCAGATTTGTGGTTGTGTCGAGTAATTTAAACGTGTTTTTCATTGTTGGTTGTGTTCTTGAAAAAAATGTGTGATTCTTAGTTGGATCAAACTGGACATTGTTGGAAAACAAAAGTTAATCGAAACATGTAAAAATAACAAAAACTTTGCTTTGTTCAAATTCATTTTTGCACAAAAAAAAGAAAATAAAGAAAGCAAACAGACCCAAAATTTTATGAATATATAATGCACCTTTTGATTGTTCCCGAATAGCAACTTATATAGCCTGTTTACTTATTTAGTCAAAGCGTTAAGTTGGATATCAATAAGAAATAAGACAACAAAAGTGATATTTTGATATAAAAGTACAAATGAGGAAACAAAAAAATCTGTATAGATTGGATTAGCCGGATACAAATGCAAAATACATGTGGTGGTAGTGACGAAGATTGAAAAAACATTGTACGAATACGAATACAAGTAAAAAGCTCAAAATTCAAAAACAATACAAAAAAATTTACTTCAACAAAAGTTAAGAATTGCGAAATACAAATACAAGAGTATAGATGCAAATGCAAAGCAAGGTACTGATTCAATTTTGAAAATAAAATGTAAGTTAAAATATGTAGTATTTTGGACCAGAACAATTTTCATACTCTTTCGTACTCTTTGTTCATACATAAATGATACAAGTTGTTCAACAACATATCGAGCTCGGAAGAAAACAATAATACAACAATACACATAACTTGCAATCAACACATATCCTAGATAAAAACCAAACTAACAACACAACAAATACACAACTTCGACAATCCAAAAAATTATGAAAAATAAATTTTCAAACAACAAGGAAGAAACAAAATAAGCCCCGCGCAATTGCGCGGGTAAAACGCTAGTTGTGTGTATTTCATTCCTCTCCCCCTTGTCATAAAAAAAAACTACGGAGCAAATAAAAAATTACCCTTCTCCTTAATTATTTTCCATTCCTCCCATTGAAGCACGCCCTTGAAGAAATTAATAAAATCGATGATTAGTCTCGACTAGATTTAATTAATATGGTAAATTGCAAAATTGGGTGATTCAACCACACGCCCTTGAAGAAGAATAATTCTTATATTATTTCCTTTGCTCTAAAAGGAAATTAGATGATTCAATCACGCACCCGGTTTAAATTAGGTTTAATCTAGAAAAAAAGAATAGAAAGAGAGGCCGGTGAGATGAACCGGCGGCACGAGATTTGGGTGACGTGAGTGGTGTTGTCGGACACGTGTTTAGAGTGGAGGCCGAGAGAGAAGATTCAATTGAGAAAAAGCAAGGATAATTTGGTCAATTAATTTTATATCTGTTGATTTAATTAGATATAAAATTTGAAATTATGATTAATGTACCAATAACTCAGCAGTTTGGATATATTTGATATTTTGTGTATTTTAAGTGGATAAAATTGATACAATAGTGGTACGATTTTCACCAATATTAACTTCACAAAAAGAGTACTTCAAACCAACATAAAACTATTCATTCATCCATTCATAAATTCCAACTCCTCAACAACATCAAGAGGGTGACCATCATCATCATCATCAGTCAGAATTGGTAGGGACATCCGCACCCCCCGCAAAATCATCATAATTAATCGCAATATTCTCGAAATCAATATTCTCGAAATCAATATTATCGAAATTCAACAGAAACTCCATCTCGTACTCATCGTTGCCATCCTCGCCAACATAAAGTCCAAACTCATAGTCGTCCAAGGGATCTTCGTAAAATCTTACGGTCGTCAGTCTGGCACAACGAGCCCGCATGTCAGTGTCCATGTCGAGATTAAAACATCTACGAACGTCTAGTGTCTCTAAATGAGGACAGCCATCTAAGATCGCCTTTAAACCCTCGTTTTTCAGCCTGTCATATTTCTCAAATTTTTGATTTTGCAAGGGTATGCACGTAATTGCCCGTTTTTAAATTATGAATTATTTACCTGTTACCGACAAGTTGGAGATGGCGAAGCTCGTGCATGGTTTGTGCAATTCCAAAGGCCTCTTCATTGTCGAACTTTTCTGCGATACTGGGAGGCAAATAACGCCACACCGTGTTCAATTTAAACCGTTTCAGGTTGGGCAATTCTTTCCCTACTAATTCGGGCAATTTTGAGTTGCATGATCCGTGTGTGATTTCGAATTCTTCTAAAAGAGGCTGTCTTTTAACTGTGTTGAGTACTTCCTCGTCGTGGATTTGGTAACACGATATCATTCTCAAGCTTTTCAGTACATTCGTCCTCGAGAATTTAATAAATTGAAAAATTGGATGATTTTATTTACAAATTGTAACTAGATCGTGGGTCATAACATCGAGAAGAAAAATAAAAGATTACCTGTCGCAGAGGTACTGGAGAAGATTGTCATCACCTAGATTATCAATCCAGAACTCCTCTAGTCCGCCCCTGCTCCAATCAATGGCCAGCTTTATCGGATCCATCAGTACGGTTGCATCAGGTCCGTAACCATGATTAATTAAGTCGATTTTTCTCCATAGATCGGGCTGTTCTTTCGCTACTCTTCTCCATGCACGACACACTGATCCAGCGCTCTTTAACACCTCCAATATCCCCACCATCAGAAAAATAGTCATCAGTACATCTCCACTAACCTCCGCCCAGTTGCGTTGGTCTTGATCTTCTTCCATTCGAGACTCATCTTCAGGGATGGGGTCAGCGATCTGAGAGGTCGCCATTACAGTAATTACACAGCAACAATGATAGAGTGCAGGAATCAATCCACCGGACTTCCACCGAAATACAATTTATGGAAAATAATATTCATGGGACCCACCATATATTTACCTTAAAAAAGAGTGCAGCAATCAACGATGATTGCTTCGAATAGAAGAAATTTGGGCAATTGGGAAATGTTCTCCGGTACGTAATTACTGGAGACGTTCTTAGCCAATCAAAACATTGTCCCTCTCGTTCCTTGTGTTGAGAGCCCAAAATTGTAAAATATTAGGAGAATACCCGCGCTACGCGGAGAGAATGTAAATTATATTTCTTATTGCAATACAATTAGATATTTGTATGATAATATTAATAATATCATCTTAAAATAATTATCTGAATTCATTTATTTATGATTATTCTTATGATTTACAATTATTTTACATTATGATAACAAAATCTTATTTTTTTTTAATAAAATAATAATGCTTATATTAGTGTCATTATATAATAATATATAAGAATAATATATAATATAATTTTACGAAAAATGTAACAAGTATTATATCATTTTTTACAATATTACATACAATATCAAATATTAAAATAATGAATCATACAACACATGTAGTAATACGTTATTAATTATATAATTGTAATAATTTTTATTGATTCAAAATGCAATGGAAAATATAAAATAATATAAAAAATAATAGAAGAAGTAATTTAATAAACAATATCAAAACTTAATTTATAATAAACATATACAAATTATTTCATATCATATGATTTCTTTTTATTTTACATTTTGTAAAACAACAATACAATTTTATATATATTTATAAGTTTAAAAAGTTATTTGGATGGATAAATTTTTTTTAATTCTATTACTTTTTGAAAAAAATTTTGTTTGCTTAAAAACACACATATAATCTACTTAGTATTATATGAGATTCTTATTGTTATACTTTTTTGAAAAAATAAATAATAATACTTAAATTTTTTATTATGCAAATAAATTCTTATAAATATATTATGTAAATATATATTTCTTTGCATTGTATTTTCTTACATAATATCATTACAAATTTGATATTATGAAAAACGGTATTTATGAACTATGCTAATATGGATGTCAAATAAAGAGAAAAATAAAATTAATAAAATTAATATATTTGATGGGTTTATAAAATTAAATTTCCAAAATAATACTAATATATGTTGTCTTTTTTATAATATTATATATATTAAATTATTAGTATTTCATATATAAAATTTTCATGTTCCATTGCATTCACATTTGATCATGTAATCTTTTGTGAAATGTTAAATAATTGATTGAACTTTGTCTAATATGATTCAAACTAATAATAATATTTTATATAAGAAATTATTTGATTGGACTTTTTAAAAATAAATGATTGATTGGACTTTTTAAAAATAAATGTGAGCCTATTAAGAGTATTCAATTTTATAAAATGATTTTTTGAATAGTATTTTATTCGCAAATAAAATCGTATTTTCAAATATATTTTGTACAAGAAATTATTACATTTAAGTATAACATTATATTATCATTGTATTAATTTGAAAAACCATATCACCTTTTTTACAATATGTCTTGATTTTTCTCAAATATAATTGCTATTTTAAAATAATTTAAAATATTTTATTATTTTGAAAATATTTGCAAAAAAAAATTATATTTTGAACCATTTGCGATTTTCTACATTATATTTTAAATTTAAAAAAAAATACCAAACTAATGATTTTAAAATAATTTTCATTGAATTCAATTTTAAACAATTTGTACAAGAATTGAATATTCATTGTGTTAATTTTAAAAAATATATTATAATTTTTTTATACATTGTTTTTAATATTCTTAAAATATGATTTTAAATATTTCTAATATTTTTTATTATATTGGAGAATATAAATTATAATATTTTCTAAAAATAGTTTTTTCTAATAGGCAAACATTTTATTTAATTTTTCAAACAATAGTTTTTTGTAAAGTTCAATAATAAAATTAAAAATATGATATTTATTTTAATATATGATGTTTTCACTAATATAATTTTATAGACATATATTGGTGTGTAATATATTTTTATAGAGCGTCATTTTTATTATTTCAAAACTACAATGTCTATTTGAGTGATTATTGAACTTACAAAAAGTTTCCATAAAAAAAAGAGTTTGGGAGGCAAAATACACGTGCCACAACTAGCATTGGACTCCACGGAAAAAAAATATTTTGAGTATTATGTGTCAGAAATTATATCATGGAGCATTTAAGTATGTAAGTCGTTAAGGATGAAAATTTCGAAAAATAACCTCATTTTTCAAAATATTCTAGAAATAATTCAAATCGGATTTTTAAATCTCGGTGCTATAGTGTTTTGGAAAAAAAAAATATTAATTTTCTTTCAAAATGTACCTACCGAATTCTCCATCTATGTTCTAATTAATATATTGAAATAAAATGATAACTAGTACATGTTAGTTATTAACTTAATACATAATTAATATTTATTCGAATTCATAAATTTGAATAAATATTAATGAATATTTAATGATATGTTCTAATTATCACTTTAGTTAAATGTAATAGTTCAATAATGATATGTTCACATTAGATGTAATAGTTCTAATTATCCCGTCCCTGGGCCCGCGCAACGGATATGAAGGTCCGGTCCGGTTCCCAAACCCCAGATCACGTCTCTAAACGAGGACAGCCATCTAAGATCGCCTTTAAACCCTCGTTTACCAGCCTGTCATATTTCTCAAATTTTAGATTTTTGGGCATGCACGAAATTGCCCTTTTTCAATAATGAATTTTTACCTGCTACCGACAAGTTGGAGATGGCGAAGTTCGTGCATGGTTTTTGCTATCCCAAAAGCCTCTTCACTGTCGACCGTGTCTGCATCTTCGTTAACGGGAGGAAGATCATACCACATCACGTTGAATCTAAACCGTTTCAGATCGGGAAATTCTTTCCCTACTAATTCGGGCAATTTTGAGCTGCACGATCCGTCTGTGATTTCGAGTTCTTTTTTTTTTTTGATGAAAATAGTGTGGGCTCTAACATCCCACTTCTATTGATTAATTAAGTAGAGTTCAATTACAGCCTCTATTAGGTACTCTATTAGGTAATGGAGAAGATTGTCATCACCTAGAAAATCAATCCAGAACTCCTCAAGTCTGCCCCTACTCCGATCGATCAATGGCGAGCATTGTCGGGTCCGTCAGTACGGTTGCATCGGGTCCGTAACCATGATTAGTTATGTCGATTATTCTCCATAGATTGGGCTCATCTTTCTCTACTCTTCTCCAAGCACGGCACACTGATCCAGCGCTCTTTAACACCTCCAATGTTCCCACCATTTGAAAAAGTCATCAATACGTCTCCATTGATCTCCGCCCAGTTGCGTTGCTCTTCCTCTTTTTCCATTTGAGACTCGTCTTTCGGGATGGGGTCAGAGGTCTGAGAGGTCGCCATTAGAGTGCCGACGAGGATTGCTTCGAAATGGAAAAAATTTGGGAAATTGGAATTTTGAGGAACCTCAAATGCTTTCTTGTAAAAAATAATCAAATAAACCATTGGCTAGGGCCATTTCATATTCGTGCATCCCAACTCCAGTGAACAAAAATGAGGTTTTGAAAGACAGTTGGCGATATCAACCTGGTCAATTTTAACCTTTGTATTAATGTATACTACCGAATACTACGTTTTTCTTTTTCCTTCTTTGTCTATTTGTTTCGCTGCTCCTATCCAGAGTTGGCGATATCAACCTGAATACGATGCCCGGTTCAAGACGACGACCACAACGAGCTGAATTCGAGCTGGATTGGGTTTAAGGGTAAAATTGCTTGATTGTGTCTACTATGGACACAATATTGATTGATATTGGTTTCTGTATACACTAATTGCACAAATTAATTGGGTTTGGTTGATTACAAGTTCCCCATGTTCTTCATTGCTTTTTATCTTCGTCTTTTCGAACTTGAATTGATGAAAAAAATGTATTTTGATGCTGGCCTAAGATAGTAGAAAAAAAAAAAAAAATAGTCTCGTCACAAGTAGCACAAGAGGAAAAAATTCAGCTAATAAAGGATTTGGAGCGAAAAAAGACTGAATAAATGAGGCTCAAACTCAAACGTCAAACATTTGTAACTTAAAGATTTGTAATATTTGTATTTTAAAGATCATATATCGAAATAGTTTTGTTTTTGAATGAATTAGGTTACTCTGATAAAACTGGTAAATTTTGGGATGTCGAGACGTTGGACTTGATTGGATCTTCTTGATCCGAGGTACAAAATAAATTTAAATTCTGGAAATTTTACAAAAATAACCCTCTAAAATTTGTTTTATACTAATTTTTATAAGCTAAACAATTCACATTTTTATTTTCTTGCTATATGTATGAAAAAGAATATATGAATAGTTGTTTGGTGGCTGCATGATTGTATCATTCCAATTAAGGTGAATATTCTGTAGTATTGGGATATATCATATGAAATTAAAAGTCTAAAATAATCTTTTCTTTTTTGACAGATGAATTTAACGAAGGCTTTGCTTGAAGAAGAAGAAGCGGATAGAATGACCGTCAAAGAAAAAATCGAACACCAGGTTCGTATGCCCAAATTATTTATTTTTGTAGTGTTTAAATGAATTGATGTTGCGCCACCACCTCAGAAAGTAACAAAAATAGAGATATGATTTGTTATGATATTTTATATTTTAATGGTTTGTATGCCCTCTAAAATTTTCTAGTTTACTATAAAACATTTCCTAGCACCAAAGTTTGCCGGTTCAAATAATCAATCACTCAACACCCAAACATTGGAAAGAGCATATGGGTTGCAACTTGCAACCACAACACAAACTGTCATTAAAAATGAGAAGAAACACACCATATGCACATTCACGAGTACATAAAAGATTAAAAAAAAACATTTTCTCGCACGCATGCATACATAATAATAAGAAGAATACATTGTATTCCCATTAATGATAGTGCTCATAGAAGGTTAAAACTTAAGATATATTCTCGATCAAACCAAAAATTATGAACTAATTGTTCTCATTATATTCTGATAAAATTGCATATTTACCCCGAATTACATTTACCTAAATTGTAATTTCATGTAAAATTTTACCTACCATGAACCAAAACTTGAAATTTGATATGGTTTTCCAACTCTTGAAATGTCTGGTCATTCTTTATTGACACTTTTTCGAACATAACTGATACATTCCAAATTAACTCTGACGCTGGCATTTTTTTTTCTTTCTATTTAGTCAAGAATTTCCTTCCTTTTTTCAATCAATCGAACTTCACTCTTTTTTCAATTCTAACCGAAGAAGAAGAATAAAATCGTTATAAATTCTTCCATTAGTAATTATATTTCAAAAAATGTGTTATGATTATCTCAATTATCAAATATATACGTTGTATCAAAAAAAATGAGAGAAGTGCTATCCTTCCTTTCTTTTATTCAAAAGAGATATCTAGAAATACCTTTTTTTTTTTTAATTAACTGAGACGGATTCTGAAACCCGCACTCAGACTATATTAAAAAGAAATAGTATAGTACATGAGTTTGTATTATTTATTTTTTACTACACTTCCTTTCTTGCTTCCCTCTTGCCTGCTATCTAATAGCCTAACTTTTGAGCTAATCTAAGACTATCTCTCTATGTGGTGAGCATTTGTCTTGAAATATTCTTTGGCATTTTTTTTTTCATACTTGGAAACAAACTTGCACCATAATTGTTTTGTGTTTCTTTGACACTCGTTTGTCCAAAATTAAGATATCTAGAAATACTTATGTTTTGAAGAATTTGATAGCCAAAATTAGAAAGGCTCAATAAAATTATGTCGGACAATATTTCTTGACAGTAGTCATTGGGTATTTTTAGATTCAAATTTACTTTCTACACTACATGTACCCGTTCCCACAAGATCAAGTAATTACGATAATAATATTTAAACTGAAACATACGATATGATGACCTAGTTATCCCTAATTTTTTACACAACCTATCCGACCCGTATACGCCTCTAATAATCGGACTGCCTCTGCTAATAAGCCCTCTTATAAAGGTTTAGGGTTTAGGGTAGCTAGGCGATTGCAAGCGACGGAAGCTCAGACGAAAGGCCAACATGAGGTCGTCGGGTATTGGTTTTGTCAACGACTTACTTCAGTAGTTCGATCTTGTCCCGCCTTTCTTAAGCCCTCGAGATCTTGTCGAGAAAAACATGTAAAATAAAATATTATTGCAAATTCATTCTGAGAATTTGCTTACACCTTACAAAGATTATTGCAAAATATTGCTTGCCAAATGCTTATTCGATTTTTTTTTTATTTTTTATATTGGATTTTGCATACAATCTCTGGTTCTCGATATTGCATACATAACTTTTTTTGCATACAATCACTGAAGCACCAAAATCAATGGATTGTTTTCAATTTCAAGGACCACGATGGAACAATCCTAACCGTTTGTTTCAGCTCAGACGGAGTGGAAAATAAATATCTCACCATCGGAGGCGAAGATGAAGTGGTGCGAGTATGGATTTGGATTTCTCTGGTGTGTAATTGAGTCAATAAGAAGTGCGAGTTGGCCCCTCATAGAAGAGGCGAAGAATCAAAGGAGGTCCTGAGCAGGTACTCATTTTTCTTTATTTATTTATTGTATTTGTATTAATTATCTTTAACTTAATTAATTAACTAATATTTGGATTTTGAACAAATATTGAATTTGTGCAATGTTAAATTAGACATGGAAAGACGCCACGTGAAATGTAGGTACCCGAGATAATGGTTTTTGAAGTGAAATTTATGCGAAATTATGTTTTGATTTATGAATGATGTGCAAGTGGGTATATTATTGATTATTGTGTTAACTATTGGATATGCTGCATATGAAAGATCAGTTGATTTTAGTAATTTAATAAAGATGTAATTAGTTTGTTAGAATCAGAACAACTGGCGTTTGCGAGGGTTTTCCTAGTAGTAATATCAAATATCAAAACAATAACCAGAAATTTTTTGAGTAAATTTGAGAGATGCTACATAAAATTAGAAAATACTTGCCTGTTGCTCGAGACAATAGTTGGAGGGGTATCGAATATCAAAGTTTTATTCATAAAATTATTAAGAGTAAATTAGGGAGATGTTCTTATATATTTTTTTTAAAACGATAATTATTTTTAATCGAATTTTTGTTGATAAAAGTCGAGAATAAAAAAAATTGCATTGCAAGTTACAATAGTTGGACGGATAATCTGTTAGTTGTTGCAATGGAATGTGTCTTTTTTTGTATTCATTTCTATGTATAGGTTGTTTTAGTTAGATTTGCGATCATTTTTATAATTCACTATCTGGCTGTAATATATTTCCTGATTCATCATAATCTCGTAGAAAGTTACATATGAATCATCTTGTTTTGTGTAATAATCTGAATCAAAATTCTCGAAATCGTGCTCGTTTATTTGTGAATCTCTAACTAGATCATCGCAAATTATTGATCGTTACAACCTTTTTTGGAGACAAAACCCGCAAGATATGGATCGATTTCGAGCTCTTCCATGGCCGCCTCTTCCACCAGATGCGCAACAACAAGAAAGGCCTTCTCTTTCTTTTGGGTATTCTTCACCTCCTCCTGATCCCTCAACAATATACCCTTTTCATAATTCTGATTACCACCAATACCCTCATCCATGGCCGCTTATAGCTCATCGACCGTCCTCATTTCGTGCACCAAATCACTATCTCATGCGACGACCTCTTCTACTTTACACAGTCAAGAATAAACACATGCCTCTCATTTACCCATCAAATACCATTCATTGTGAGAATTCTCAAAATCAAGATTTGTTTTCCTACGAGCCGAGCTTTGATCATTATTTGTATGTCCGACCCACCATAACTGATGATTTGAATTGGAGGGCCTCAAGTAAACAACAACAAGAGCAAAGAAACTGGGCGGAAATCACCAGTGACGTCTTAGTTATGATATTCCAAATTGTGGGGACAATCAGTGTGGTAAAGAGTTGCGGATCTGTTTGTCGTTCATGGCGACAAGTGACAAAAGACGAGCCTGAGCTTTGGAGACGTATGGACATAACGAACAATGATTTTGACACGTTTAGAGTATTGACGAATGCGGCAAGGCTGGCCATTGATCGGAGCAGGGGCAAGCTGGAGGAGTTCTGGATCGAAGATTTCAATGATGATAGTCTTCTCCAGTACCTCTGTGATCGGTGATTATATCTCCTTTTATATACAAATGCATAATTAGTTACAGAAAGTAAAATAGCTTTATGTTTTCGTTGTCTTGAAATCTTAACACAGGACTAGCGTGTTGAAGAGTTTGCGATTGAAATACTGCGACAAAATCTCATCTGGATTGAACTCGCGAGCTACTGAAATATTAGGGAAAGAGTTGCCGAATCTCAAACGATTTAAACAAAATGGTATTTGGTTGGATTTTACTCTGCCTCGTTCTAAATGTTTCAAGATGTTTTACAATGAACAAGCGTTTGGAATTGCAAGGACCATGCATGAGCTTCGCTATCTCCAGCTCGATGGTAACAACAGGTAAATGATTTTCTTGCATAATTGTATGCTCCTTCTTAATATTCAATATTTAACAGGTTGACAAACGTGGATTTAAAGGCGATCCTAGAATTGTGTCCACATCTAGAAACACTAGACATATGCTCTTGCCACCATGTGATCGTGGATTCTGACATGCGGGCCCGGTGCTCCGGAATCAGGATCCTGAGGCTTCCTGATGACCCTTTCAAGGATGATGAGCCTCAAGGTGATATAAGAAGCATTATGGACTTTTCGTCGTCGCACATTATTATGAACTCCGGCTTTGATGACCCGAGCAACTTCTGACAAACTTTTGGACCGTGATGATGACCCTGACATTAGTGACTATGTTTATTCTGATGAACCTATGAACTCTGAATCTGATGATCCTAACATTCGTGGTGACTTTATTCTGATGATGATGATGATGATGATGATGATGATGATGATGATGCTTAAGATTGTGAATGTGCGTCTGGGGATTTGGTTTTCTAGTTTCATGTTATTCGAAAATGATGTTTTCTCTATGAGATCATTGTATAGTCTTTTTCGTTGCAAAAAGCTAAGATCATGTAATTATTTTTGAAAAATTATACTTTGCCGCCAGATTTTACCACCACATCCGCTATATCATAATTAACACACTTAATTAACAAGATAACTAACAAAAAATGCATAATTAACAGTTAATTAATATTAGTTAAGAAATGTTAATTCAATTATATGTTAATTATATATTAATCAATTGTTAATTGATCAAAAAATATATATTTTGATTAAAAAATATATTGATAGCAACAAAAAGAAACGGCAAGTTATGCAATCTAATTCATGATGAATGAAAGATAACATGAAAATACATAACATAAACAAAATTCCAATATTGTTGCAATATTAGTTTAAACTAAGTTTTCTGAGTTTTATTTTGTCGTGTCTTCGTCTTCTTCAACTTTAAATATTTGAAACTTTTTTTCAATTTTCACATTTTCATGTAATGTTTTTATTTGATGCCAGGTATTTTTGAGCATATCAAACAAACCTTTTCATCACTACGGTGAAAAAATAACAGAAATATGTAAAGGTTTTGGAAAAGTAGTTGACATAAACATAGAAAAAACGAGAACTGATATTTCTACGTTTGACATTCTCATTCGACATTCTCATTGAGGGCAATGACTGTGGACGAATTCCTCCAAAGCGGTTGTATTACTATGATGAGAAGTTTGTTAAGGAACTAATGATAACAATCAAAGCAAAACTTGATTGGTGGTATTTCATGGAATTGGATATGGGCAATGACGACGAATATTTCTCCGAGAAAGAATGGATTGTCCAACAAGCATTGCGTCAAGAGTCTGAGCAGTAGCGACTCTGTCACATATCCATGAATATGTTTGGGGAATTTTTTTTCTTTTTCAGATATCCTTCTTGCTATATACATGTCTATGTCGTATTTCGAGGTTATATTTTGTATGTTATGTGTTAGTGGAGAAAATAAATATGTTTCATGAAATGTTCTGTTAATTACAAAATTTTAATGTGGTAATAGGGTTATATTTTTTAATCACATTATCATCTAATATTTTGGTAATCATAATTTCACGTCAATAGCGTAATAACATCAAACTATCCAACATAATTGCACGACATCTCCAAAGTGTACGGCGCAATCGCGCGGGGTAAAGCTAGTTAGTCCTAATAACTAATTGGCCGTTAATTTTATCAAATTAGTTATGATTTAATCACTTTACTTATTGGCAAATCTACTAATATAAATTTATTTGACAAAAATACACCTTTCTCTTATATTAGAATTATGCGCTACTAAAAACTAGTTCCCTGGTTCTCCTTCTGCTTCTCTAGTTGCCAGTTGGAACAAAGATTCAAAATTAACTGTAACATATGTACGGATGTATGTATTTCAATGTAACATTTTAGTGTTTGGGTGTAAAATGATTTTTATGTAATTCAATCTAAAAAGAATTGAGAAACATTTATTGTGATATTTACATAATATTCTTTTCGACTTCTTCATACTTATATATTTAATTTAATTTTATGTATGAAGTTAAAGAAATTGCAAGTTTTTACTGCTTTCACGTCATCCAATTGTTCAGGACCGTCTGATCAGATTGTAAAATTTGACTCTCCATCTTGACCGTCTATTTCTGAATGCATTCGGTTTTTGTACACCGCGGTTATTTTCATCTATTGTCCATCATGAACTAAGTCCATGTCGTCTTGTCATGTATAAAAACCTAAGTTCTTTTTCTCTTCTCATTGTTTTGGTCCGCTCGACAAAATCTCGCAACGGCACTCCTTCCTCTCTTAAAAACGAAGCGATCCGGCAGTTGCGAGAGAAGACGAAGACGAGACCAAGAGAGTCAGGCACGAAGATCTGCCCAAACACGCCGTAGCTCACTCGCCGGATTGCTAAAAAAATGACGTGCATGCCAGCAGGGCCGGCCCGTCGATTTTGGAGGCCTTTGTCAAATGATAAGCGTGATTAACTAAAAAATAATCTTCTATTAACACAACATAAAATATCAATTAAATTTAATTCAAAATATATTCAAAATACTAAACAATTACAATTATAATCACTAACCTAAAATTTAGAAATTAGAGTCGATGTCTAGGCAAATTTGAGTTGAATAGCCAAATAAAAATCCAATTGAAGTTCAATTGCGCACAATTACTAAAATTAGAGAGAAATTGAAATCAAATTGGGATGAATGAGTATCAATCGATTGGTCCCTCCAACGTTTCAGACCCAAACCTGTTGAATTAGGCTACACACCAGTCGCTGCAATTGTCCTTCGGCGTCGATCAGACCCAACCTCTCCTCGGCGTCACCTCACCCCTCGGCGTCGATCGGATCCGGGGCAGCAGCGAAATCGACGCAACTAGTGGGGGCCACACAGGAAATGGGGGCAGCAGCGTCGATCGGATGTGGGGGCCACACAGGGAATGATTCGGATATTTTCTCTTTTGCTGATAGGTCCTTTTTTTTGTTTTATTTGTTTGGGCCAAACTAAGAGTTGGATTTATTTTTATACCCTATATATATATAAAAAAAAATGTGGCCTCACCAATTTTTGGGCCTTAGACAAATGCCTCTCTTGCCATAACAAAGGGCCGCCCCTGCATGCCAGCGTCTGGAGTATACTGAGCAACAGTTCCACCAATTTGCCTCCGGGTTGAAGATTGTCATGCTTGAAACGCTAACAAAGGTACCAGATGGCCCATATTGACTGAAAAGTGTCGTTCTGACGATAAATAAAAATCACGGTACTTCCTTCAAATTGTGAGGTAAAACCGTTCTTTCCTTGTATTTTCTCTGAAATTGGGTTGCATGAACACTTCAATATTTAATCTCCTTGAAAAGTTTGAATCTTCCATTCTATTTGACGATTATGATTTAGAATGATATCATTCCAGTTTTGCGCAATTATTTTAAATTGCACCCAGGAAGAAGTATTGCAAGTTGGCCTATTTTTAGTAAGAAATCAGTAAGATTTCTTATATTGAAATTGTATCGGTTGGTTTTTTTTACAAAGTTGTGTAGATATGGTGGGAGAAGTCGATTAAGGACATAATTAGGGTTTAGAGTATCAATTAGATTAGGATTTGGAATTGTGTATATTAAAAATGATTTTTTATGGAAAGTTGGATTTGTATTTTTATTTGTATATTGAAATTATGTCTTGACTCAAGTTAGCCAATTCGCGAATAATTCGCGAATTATTCGCGAATAATACGAATTTTTAAAAATACGCGAACTTCGCGCATTCAATTCAGTGATTCGGAAATATTCGCGAATTTTATGGCAAAAAAAAATTCGGCCGAATTTTTGCCGACTTTTTCAAATTGGAAATTTTTGCAATTTCTATGTTAACACTTACATGCCTAATATCATGAATCATGATTCGTATCTATTATAAAGTGATTTTTGTCTCTTTCTGATATGACTATGTAATTTCTAAGTTTGGATGGCAATGACAACAATGTTTCTAACTTATTTTATTGATTGCAATTTATTTCGATTTATATTAATTGTCTTGGCAGATTTGATAATTTGTAATTTGTAATTTTGTATAAAGGCAATACATGTTGTTTCTTAATTTATTTTATTTCATGACCAAAGTTTGGAAACTTTATTTTGGTAACTTACATAAGGAAAACAAATATTACTAACAATAATTATGAACATCTCTTCTTATATATAACAAGTTTTATTTCTTCATGTCGTATCAAAAATTATTTGATTATTTTCTCTTCATAATTTTCAAGAAATTCAAGCGGAATTCGATTTTTATTATTTGCATAGGAGCCAAAGATCTAAAGGTTTGTTATTTTTATTTTGTTCTATAATCTTTATTGTAAATCATAAATCCTTGTTTCATAAACTTAAAAACTAATTATTTTGTCTGTCTGTTTTGTTCTATTTCTCAATGCTCAAATTTGTAGGTTTAACATGGTAAAATCTAAGGATAAATTCTGGGAACATGCTATTGATCTGAAAGGTCGATTCAAGTGCAAACATTGTCTCAAAGAATATTCTGGAGGAATAACGCGGATTAAAAATCATTTATCGCGTCTAACTGGACGCGATATTGCAGCATGTGAGAAGGTTCCTGACGAGGTGCAGGCCATGGCTGTCCTAGCTGTTGGTCCAAACAAAAAACCTAGAAGTGCAATGTATTTGAACACCAATGAAGTGGAGGGTCATATTTCCTCATCCTCTGCAGGTTCAGCACATGTTACCGTGACCACCCAAACCACTATCCAAGAAATATTCAACAAAAAAGATAAAGAAGCGGTTGATAACTTGGTCGGCAAAGCTTTCATAATGAATAATATTCCATTTAACATAATCCAAACCCCGTCATTTATTCAAATGTGCAAAGCCATATCTGATTTTGGTGTAGGCTATTATTTACCGAGCTACTCCACCCTTCGAAGAAAATTGGTGCCAATTGCAAGAAACAACGTAACCCAATATGTGTTAGATGCGCAAAAATCTTGGGATTTAACTGGTTGTACAATAATGTCGGATATATGGACCGATATGAAAGAGCGGTCCTACATCAACATTGTTGCTTATTCTCCAAGTGGTGCTGTTTTCTTAAATTCATTCGAACGGTCTGCTGATAGAAAGACCGGTCTTTATCTTAGAGATATAATCATTTCGGTTATGGAGGAGATTGGACCAGAAAAAGTGGTACAAATAATAACGGATAATGCTTCGAATTATGAAAGCGCGGGTGAAATGATAGTTGGGAGATATCCTCATATCTATAAAACTAAATGTGCTGCACATGGTATTCAACTCCTATTGAAAGATATTTATCGAGATGTTGAATGGATCAAGCAAATGTTTGATGAGGCTCACAAAATTGTAAATTATATGTATAGGCACATAATTGTACTAGATCTGATGAGAACGTATACAAATAATAAAGAGCTGAAAAAACCTTGTAAAACGCGATTTGCATCGCGTTTCCTAATGCTTCAATCTGTTGTAGAGGTTGAAGATAGCTTGAGGTCTTTAGTAGCATCTTCTGATTGGAGAAATATGGATTACAACAGTTCAGCAGAGGCACTAAGAGTGATGGATATTATACAAAGAAGTAGTTTTTGGGTTGATAGCAAAGAAGTGTTATTGGTATTAGAGCCTCTTATTTTGGTTTTACGTTTAGTAGATGGAGAAGGATCTACTGCTGGTTATCTATATGATGCAATGAGTCGAGCCAAGGAAGCGTTGAAGCAACGTTCGGGAAATGACCCGGTCAAGTACCTCAAGTTGTGGGAGTTGTTTGAGGAAAGAAAGAATAATAATATTCTCCACCCGTATAATACGTTTTACGAATAATATACGTATTGACGTTCCCGTACTTGAGCATAGTTGTTCAATTCACGAATAATACGCGTATAATTTACGAATAATTACGTATTACGAATAATATACGTATTGACGTTCCCGTACTCAACCTGATGAATAATTCGCGTATTTTATAATTGTTTTAAAAAGACACGAATAATACACGTATTTCCGTATAATACGTTTTTTAGAAAAAAAAATATAATTTTTAAAATAAATAAAAAAAACATAAATTTTCAAAAATGATTAAGAAAATCAAAATATCAATAATAATATATAAATTTATGATTTTGAAATAAAATAAATATTGTTTAATAAAATAATTATAATTATGAATTATTTATTGATAAACAAATGTATATTTATATACTTTTATATACCGAATTATTGCTCCGTATTATGTAAAATGACCATAACTATAGACGAATAAGCGAATTGACGAATTATTAGCGTATTGCGTTTTATTTGGAATCGTGATAAATTGATTTGTACAAGTTGAGTAGAGTTCAATTAGTAATGTATTGAGACAAAATATCAATGGTACCGAAAAAAGTTGAATGGTACCTACCCAAACAAGTTAACAATGGTACCGACAATGCATGTGTGCCAATTAAAGTTTGATTCACCAAACTAAAAAACATTCATAAAATTCGGAACTTGACAAAATTACAAATTTCTTCTAGGAATTTTTAGTTTGTTTTTAACATATTATTTTTTTTCATTGGTTTGTATATATGTGGTTAGTTTTGTCTTGAAAATACAAAAAAAATGTATAAGTAATTATATTCCTTCCTTAGCCTTCATTATCTTAGAAAACAACCAAACAAAAACATTTATAATTTCTTTTTAACTTTTGGTTTCTTAATTTTCAATTTCTCACTACATTCAAATAACCAATCCTAGAGTACAAAATTACTTTACATCTGAACAATCCAAACAAGCCCAAGCGGAAGAGCCGAGACGACCGACTGAACTTCAGACCAAGCGGAAGAGCCGAGATAAACTAAACCCTTCTCTTCGTCTAGAGTCCGTCGTCTCTCTTCTTCCCGGAGAGCATCTCATTCAGATCGTACGAATGTGATTTGCTCTTGAACGAAGTGATGCTACCTGCAGCCCTTTGTTCCTCTCATCCTCTCCTCCCTCTTTCAGGTTCAACTTCACTCTCTCTCTCTCTCTCTCTCTCTCTCTCTCTCTCTCTCTCTCTCTCTGCATTTGTGAGTACGCAAGTGTTTTAGTTTTAACGTTCTTTTGGGGAAATGGGGGAAACATAACTGGGCTCAATTGAAAATAGGGCAGTAAATTAATGAAATTGCTGTCAATCTTTTCCTCGTATTTTTTTCTCTCAATAATTGTTGTGAGTATTTCCCTTATTCATGGAATGGAAGCACATAGGTGATAATTCTGATGGAAAAAGCTCTAATCTTTACAAATGGAGGATGGTTATTTCTTACGACGGAACAAATTTTAAAGGTCATCTCTTTCTCTTTCTCTCTCTCTCTCTCACACATCCTCTCCAATTACGTTTCATCAATTGAAAGGCATAATTGTCTAATTGAATCAATTAATTGAGGCTGAGATTATTGAATTGCTGAAATGGTTCAGGGTGGCAATACCAACCAGCTCCAATTCGAACAGTACAATGGTACATAGAGGACGCACTCCTAAGAATCACAAAGCTTCCTCGAAACCAACTCTCTCTGGTCGGAGCAGGCCGCACCGATACCGGTGTCCACGCTTCCGGTCAGGTTTAAAATTAAATTAAATTTTCTCCTTTACGAACAAATTTTCAAAAATGCCCCTGCTTTTTCAGGTATCGCATTTTACAACCCCATTGAACTACACCGCTCTGGACGAAATCCATTCAGCAATGAACGGAGTGTTGCCGAAAGATATCCGAGTAAGAGAAATCAGCGCTGCGCGGCCCGAGTTCCACGCAAGATTCTCGACCAAAAGCAAGGTTTATCGGTACAAGATCTATAACGAACCCGTGATGGATCCATTTCATAGACTGTACGCGTACCATAGTACGTACAGATTGAATCCTCGAGCTATGAGGGAGGCTGCGACGTTTTTTATCGGGAAGCATGATTTTTCGTCCTTTGGCAATGTGCCGTCTAGTTGTGACGGTACGCCGTGTCCTGTTAAGGAGATATTTCGATTCGACATCAATGAATTGGTACGTTAAGTTCTTATTTTTTTTATCTCAATATTAATAATGAAGAAAATATTATGTTGTTGGTTTTTTAGGATTCTCTTTTGGAGCTTGAGGTCGAAGGTACGGGCTTCTTGTATAGACAAGTGAGGAACATGGTAATTCTATGATGTTGATTTTAAATATTAAATGTTTGGAGATAGTACCGATATGGGCAATTTTACAATTTAGCCCACATTGTCTTGATAGGTGGCGCTGTTGATCCAAGTAGGAAGAGAGGCACTGCCACCTGGCATTGTACCGAATATGTTAGCAGCGAGAGACCGAAAAGTTCTTGCCAAGGTCACATTGTTGGCTCCGCCTCATGGTTTGTGTCTAATGAGTATAAAGTACGACCCCGAGATGTTAAAAACGCCTCCTGAGTCACCACCTGTCAGCTTCGGTAGAAATCGTACTGTTAGTAAATGTAAACTTTCCTTTTATTAAAATTCATTCCATTTCATTTTGTTTTGAGTGATAAAGAAGTGTAAACACCCCTACATTTTTCATCACAATTTTTTATTTTGAGGAACTTGCTAAAAAAATGAATGATATTAAGTTATAGTAATTTATAGATGATTCATATTTAAAGTCTGCACTTTTAACCAAGTTTAAAAGTTACTGATTTGATTGTAAAAAAATTGTATTATAATTTATAATTGAAGTGTCTATTGTAGACTGTAAAGTTGAATTACTTGTTAGGACTTGATAGAATGTTAACCTACAAATGGTCCATTATGTTTACCACTTGTAATTAATTGTCTAAACAATTCTAATGTTACATAGAAATTCAAATAGAGAAAACTGAACGACTTGTTGATTAAGTTTTTTGAATTTTGATTATATTTCTATTGAGTAGAGAATTATTTGTTGGATGTCGCTATAAATCTTCGTCAACGTGTTTTCTTGAAAGTTATTTCAATCCAGTTTTATTCGGATTCCGAGCAGAAGATTCAACTTTGTAATCTGGCAATTTATATTTTGGCGGTGTTGTTAAATTGGATTATTAAACATTACCTTTGTATTTTGATATCGTGATAATTTGATTGATAATAGAAAAGTTATATTGCTTAAATTAAGTACGATTATAAAATTAGAATTTAGTTATTATTGTAATATAGGAACAACTGATAATTAGGTTGGTAATTAAATTGCTTGCTTTGTATTTCAGTTTAGTAATTAAGGTTTATGTTAGTAATGATAAATTAGGGTTAAATAATTTGATTGATAGTTTTGTCTAGAGCGGCCAATAGTATTTAGTTAATCATAATATATATCATTTTACATATATAATTACGTATAATCAATCCAATTAAACCCCTTCAATTGATTCATTAAAAAATCAATTGAGGGTGTGTGAGAGTGCCATGTACTTTTCCTTCATAAAACGCTTAATAGATCATGTCACGTGGGTGAGCAGGGGTAACGAACAATTGCAGATTATTTAGATAACAATTGAAGATTATTTAGATTCGATCCAATGATCACAAACTAAAACACTAGCGTGACGGTCTTTGTTTCGAATAATATTCTAAATTCATATTTCTTTTTTGTTAGAATTTAGAATATGGATATTACGTGACAAAATATATTCGTAACTTGACCTATGAATATTCAAGAGCGGGGTGATATAACATTTTTTTTTTACATTTTTCTTATTGTATTGACGTGATGATATTTTGTTATTTAGTATATGACGTTAGTCGTTAAATCAATAGATAATAAAAGAATAAATATGTCTGATTTAACACGCGAGGTACTAATTAAATATATGATAACTAAATAAATAGATCTAATTTGACGCATAAATATTTTTAGTTTCACATATATATTTGTTTGAAAATATACTAATTAAATATATGATAACTAAATATGTCTGGGTAGGCGAAGGTTATCCACTCTCTGCTAGTACAAACACATCATTATTATGAAAATAATTAGAGAAGCATAATTTGTCATTGAAAATTTATGCCATAATACTATGTACAATTGGCCCGATCGGACCTTAAGTGTGGTCCCTTCTTGCAATTAGAGGTGGCAAATCGAGTTCGAATTCGAAAAAACTGTCCAACTCGTCCGTGATCCGATAAATTTAGAAAAGTCAAAACGACCGAACCGTACGATCCGAATGCGAGAAATCCGATCCAATACTGATCCGATGTTAGTGGGTTACGTATTATACCGACCAAATTCGACCTGAATCCGAATTGTTCGGAACCCGATGAACCCAATAAACCCGATACAGATAAGCCCGGAACCATATAGCCCGAACCCAATTTGACCCGCTTAAAGTCAATTCAAGGTCCAAAAAATATCATTTTCATATAACTTTGGTATTTCTAATTTAAGTTTGAAAGTACAAATTATAATATCAAAATAACTTTCAAATTTCAAAATGAATAAAATATTCATTACTAATTGTTTTTTTTTTCACAAATCAATAAATTCATAAAAATGACAGTCGACTTGAAATGAATTTAATCACGACAAAAAAAATTAATACAATATCGAAATTGAATTTTGATATTTCACAATAACTTACTAGTTAATATCATATATTTTACATTTTTCGATAGTAAAAAGAGATCGTACTTTGAAATAAGAAACATAGACCTGGATTTTGAGAGTAGTTTAATTTTATATCCAATATTTCAACAAAACTTTATTCCAAAAATATCCAACACAATCCGAATTCCGAAAGAATCCGAATTCAGAATGAACCCGCATCCGATTAAATTCGAAATCCCAATTTAACCCGAGTCCGGATCATCTCGAACTTGAAAATCCGACCCGACCATAATTTTTAATCGAAATTGAACCGACCAAATATGATCCGAACAGAACCCAGCATGATCCGAATTAATTTAACACGAAGAGGTCTGAATCCTAAAATTAGCCCGAAATCCGAAATCCGATGAATCTAATCCAAACTGTCAAAATCCGTCTGTTTGCAACTTCTACTTGCAATTAAATAAATAAATAAATAAGAAGACATGCTTACTTGCATATTTATATTAACATAAATTCTAACTAATCATCTCACGACCCGGCCCGGATGTCATATCTATTCAAGGAATCCAACGTCATTGTTTTAAGTAAAAAAAATGACGTTTCAAAAGGCACCCACCCACATGTGAAACAAGCCCGATCGGGCCTCTTATAAAAAAAAACTAAAATTTGACGAGTCATAATTCATGTCTATAAATATTTATTGAGACATCCAATGGCTATAAAAATTGAATTTTCCAATATCTTACAACATATGTGTTTTTTTTTTTAACTTTACACACTTAACCAATTAGAATATGAGTTCATGACTAGATATAATTTATACAATACATTAATTGCGTATTGGTTAAACGAGCGTTAGGCTGAAAATTTATTGAGACAAGTTTAAACTAAATTCAGTTCATTCGGATTAAACTCAAAATGATAGGAAGGTTAATAATGAATTAGATAGAGAAATTATGGATTTTTTGTAACTTTCATTTTAACTCATGGTCGTCTCTCTTATAATATATATGAGAGAGATCTCATAAAGAAAAAAAAACAAGGCTTATTTTATTTTCTTCCCTACTTTGTGGAAGTATTATTTTTCATTATTTTAAAAATTTATTTTTTTATATTAGTCCGAAAAATTGGAGCACATGTCTTTATTTTTTTTGAAATATAAAATTTTCATTTTATGACTGCATTATTTGATCGGAACCGAAATAAACCGAAGATGTAAAAACCTTGCAAACCGGACGAACAAAAATATACCATGCACTAAAGGACGTCATATATTTATAGGACAACAATGGAACGATCATCCATTCAGACTTGTTCTCGACTTATTTATTGTTATTATTTTATTAATTTAGTTTAATTAAATATTTGGTTATTTTACTTTAAAAATAATACGAGTAATTTTATGGTAGAATTAAAAAAGAAAATTATTTATGTTTTTTGAATTAATGAGAATATTTATATATGTATGCTAACTCATTTACATTTTGCCTAACAATAATTGATAAAAACACACTTACGTATTATAATTATAATTATAATTAAATACATTAATACCCAAAATAACTTTTTATAGAGAGTTACGAAAAAGACTGTCTTACCACTAAACTCCCCAAGAATAATTATTATCATCACCAGCACTTTGGAAATTAAAAAGCAAGCAAATATTGACACGTCCAAAACCAGCCCGATCGGGCCTCCCATTAAATAAAATCAGCCCGATCGGGTTTTTTTTATAGTCCCTACTCGGAAAGCAAGCAGAGCTATCATCATCCAATTTACTCTGAATGTCGCAATAACAGTGGGTCCGGCCCGAATATAACTTCATCTTCATGCATTCACACGTTCAACCTAAAGAAGGATGATCTGGGCTGCCTTGGTCACGATCAACATGTTTTGTAATGATAAATGTATGTGTTCTGTGACTCTGGCTTGTCATATATTTTTGCTTTGATTTGGTTGATTCTGTAATTTTGTTGCACATTGTTTGATGATAGTTCCATTCTTCTTGATCTTGAATAAGATGTATTGTAATGTACGCAAACAAAGCCCGGTCGGGCTTTATGTTAAACAAAGCTAAAATTCTCCATGTTATAATTAATTAAATAAAACATAATTCTAATGAATCAAATAAAAGATGACAAAATTTGCATGGCCCGAACTTACTGAATAACAGTAACACCCTCTCTTCCAACAAAAAAAAAAAAAAAAAAAAAAAAACTCATACAAACTATTTTAGATTGAAAAGAGAAAATTTTATTTTCAAAGTACAATTTCATATATATATATATAGAGAAATGCTAAAAATCCAAGGACCTAAAAATTAATACTAATTACCCTCAATCAACCCATGATTCATCAAAACTATCCCCAATGCTTAAAGCATAGCCCTATTCGCCTATTTGGCATCATACAAGTTTAATTAACAGTTAAAAACCTCAATTAAGATCCAATTCATCCAAATCAGTTAATTTTGACAAAATTAATAAATGATCAATAAAATCAGCACACAATTCAATCGAAACTGAACAATTTCTACAAAAACTTAAAATGAATGGAATGCGGTCATGAATATATTAAAATCATTATTACCTCTGACATTGGGCCATGTTAGCTGAAAGTACAAAATCGTCCAGAGATCCAGTTTTGGTCTCATCGCCACACCCTCAACACAAATGAAAGGATAGAGCGTGGTGAGAGCTCCATAGATATACTTTTCTTCCGAGAGATCCAGTTTAGGTCACCTTTGAGAGCTTTAGACAGTTGGTCTGGACATGGAGGCCGCTTGAGAGGAGCTCGCGAGAGGAAAGTAGAAGGCGAGTGGAGGTTTTGACATAGAATCAAGCTTTTGACGTAGCTCTCATTCATTAACGGAAGTGAACGTTATAAGTTAACGAGAGCGTGTATTTGAAAAGTTGCACGAATCATGATGGAAATCTGAGGGTTAAAAATCCTCAAGCAAAAAATTAATACAACTTGTACAAGTTTTTTAGTTATTCTCATATATATATATATATATATATATATCAATGGTTAGAAATGTTTGAATGGACAAATGGTAAGAAATTATGTTAATCATAATCGTTTATTATGGTTTAATTGTTAGAACATTATTTCAACATTGGGTTTATATTTAAAATATTATGTATTGTAATATTGTCATTTATATGCTTATAATATAGTGATCAATTTTAATTATAAAATTAAGCATTAATATGTCAATTAAGTTGTGGGTCATTAATGTGTAGAATATTGTGGGTGGTGATTCTATTTTCTATGATGCGCTGAATTAGAAGATCTACATTAGGAAGCCCAAAAGACAAGTCTTTTGTGAAAAGATGTCTTGTGACTATATAAGCAATTTGGTCCCAAGTACATATGATGAAGAAAAATTCCCATTCTTGAATCTGTCCCATTAAGATGAAAGAGAGATCCCTTTAGAGAAAATCAAAAAGTCTATAAATTGGACATCATAAAGTATTTGGAATTCATTCTTGCAATTAAGTCTCCATGAACGCAACAACGGTGATGACGCGATATCAATTCGGACGGATTCCATACGCTTCCGCATACGGTTGAAGTACGATTTTGTTTTGAGATAATTCGGTTGAATTCACATAGTTATTACAGTCCGTTTTGTACGGACAAATTATATTAATTTATTATTTAATTTACGGGACGGTGCCGGATCGTCGCCGCCCCAACATTAATATCAATATATTATTTATTATAATATTATAATATTTATGTATTATTTATTATAATATTTTAATATCACGTATTATTTATTTTTAACATTTTCTATTTTTTTTATAATAGTTTAATATGTAATGATTATTTATTAAAATGGAAATATATAAAATAAAAAGTATGAGGGTATAATGGTCATTTTTTAAAAAACATAACAAAAAGATAGAAGATTTTTGAGAGAATATAAAAAATGTTAGAATGTTTTGGGAGTTTTGGAAGAAGAAACAAATATAGGAGATTTTTGAGAGAATTTGAAAAATATAGGGAATTTTCTAAAAAGGCAGAGAATTTTTCATAATTTACAGAAAATTGGGATATTTTTGAAGAATTCCCCTTATTATTGTTATTGTTGTTGTTGTTGTTGTTATTATTATTATTATTATTATTATTATTATTATTATTATTATTATTATTATTATTATTATTATTATTATTATTATTATTATTATTATTATTATTATTATTTTTATTATTATTATTATTATTATTATTATTATTATTATTATTATTATTATTAATTATTTTAGTTAATTATGTATAAATATTATGTACGGACAAATTATATTAATTTATTATTTAATTTACGGGACGGTGCTGGATCGTCGCCGCCCCAACATTAATATCAATATATTATTTATTATAATATTATAATATTTATGTATTATTTATTATAATATTTTAATATCACGTATTATTTATTTTTAACATTTTCTATTTTTTTATAATAGTTTAATATGTAATGATTATTTATTAAAATGGAAATATATAAAATAAAAACTATGAGGGTATAATGGTCATTTTTTAAAAAACATAACAAAAAGATAGAAGGTTTTTGAGAGAATATAAAAAGTGTTAGAATATTTTGGGAGTTTTGGAAGAAGAAACAAATATAGGAGATTTTTGAGAGAATTTGAAAAATATAGGGAATTTTCTAAAAAGGCACATAATTTTTCATAATTTACAGAAAAGTTGGGATATTTTTGAAGAATTCCCCTTATTATTGTTATTATTATTATTATTATTATTATTATTATTATTATTATTGTTATTATTATTATTATTATTATTATTAATTATTTTAGTTAATAATGTATAAATATTACCAACATAAAATGTGTAGTTTCTCTTTTTTGCGAGTAGATTTATTCGTACTTGTTTTTAAAAAAAATGTAAAGCAACAATTAGGCAAATAAAAGACAACAATATCAATATATTCTAAAAGAGATTATACATGGCATTTCATGGTTTCTCCTTTTGGCTTTTTGATGTGTCAATCGAAAAAATTTACTAGAGGTTAATTGGATTGATTAATAAATCAAAGTTAGTTTGATTGATTTAGTTAATGAGTTATTATCAATCTAATTAAACCCGTTCAATTGATTAATTAAGAAATCTATTGAGGATGTGTGGGAGTGCCATATATATTTTTCCCTTCATAAAACGCTTAATAGTTCATGTCACGTGTGTGAGCAGCGATAAGGAACGATTGCAGATTATTTAGATTCGATCCAATGATCGCAAACTAAAACACTAGCATGACAGTCTATATTTCGAACATGTTTCGTTGTGTATATGTATATTCTAAATTCATATTATTTATTAGAATTTAAAATATGTATTTTACTTGACAAAACATATTCGTAACTTGACCAATGAATATTCAAGAATGGTGATATAAAGTTTTTTTACATTTTTCTTTTTTATTGATGTGATGATATTTTGTTGTTTATTATTAAATATGATGTTAAATCTTAAATGAATAGATAATAAATGAATAAATACGTCTGGTTTAAGACGCGAGTAGGCATTACTTAAATATATGATAACTAAATAAATGATCTAATTTAAGGCTTTTTTAGTTACGCATATATATTTGTTTGAATTTTTTGATTTTTCGCTAATTACAAACACGTCATTATTATAAACATATTCAGAGACACATAATTTGGTTCCTCCTTGCAACTTTGGCAAACCGAGTCCGAATTCGAAAAAATCGTCCGACTCGTCCACGACCCGATAAATCTAGAAAAATCAAAAGG
This sequence comes from Luzula sylvatica, assembly GCA_946800325.1. Classification (NCBI taxonomy): domain Eukaryota; kingdom Viridiplantae; phylum Streptophyta; class Magnoliopsida; order Poales; family Juncaceae; genus Luzula; species Luzula sylvatica. Next base: position 20,139,184 of record OX326958.1, read on the forward strand.
ACCGAACCTGTGCGATCCGAATCCGAAAAATCCGATCCAATATTGACACGTGTATTAAACCGACCAAATTCGATCTGAATTCGAGTTATTCGAAACTCGTTGAATCCAATGAATCCGATACTGATAAGTCCGGATCCATATAGTCCGAACCTAGCTTGACCCGATTAAAATAAATTCATGGTCCAAAAAATGTCATTTTCATATAACTTTTATATTTCCAAATTAATAAAATGTTTATTATTGATAATTTTGTTTGAAAAGTAGAAATTATAATATCAATATAACTTTCAAATTTCAAAATGAATAAAATATTCATTACTAATTTTTTTTTTTCACAAATCAATATATTCATAAAAATGATAGTCGGCTTGCAATGAATTTAATCATGACAATTTTTTTAATAGTATCAAAATCAAATTTTGATACTTCACAATAACCCTCTAGTTAATATCATATTTATTACATTTTTCGAGAATAAAATGAAGTCGTACATTGAAATAAGAAACAAAGACCTGAATTTGGATATGAGTTTAATTTTATATCGAATATTTCAACAAAACTGATTTGTAAAATCATTTCAAAAATATCCGACACAATCCGAATTTTGAAATGAACCCGCATCCGATTAAATCCGAAGGATCATCTCGAACTTGAAAATCCGACCCGACTATATTTTTCAATTCGAATGATCCGACCAAATATGATATGAACCCAACATGATCCGAATTGATTTAATCCGAAAAAGTCCGAACCCTAAAATTAGTCCGAAACCCGACGAATCTAATTCGAACCGCCAAAACCTGTCCATTTGCCATTACTACTTGCAATTAATAATTACTAGGAAATTACCCGCGCTTCGCGGAAAGTTTATTTATTTTATTTTATCATAATTTATTCATAATTATGAATTATCATTCGTTATTCAAATAATTTAAAAATATTGTGTTGAGTGTTTGAATTTACATATATTATTTTGCTTAATTAAATTTGATGATGACAAAATTCATTATACTATTTTGGAATATGATATAATGCAAAAAATTATTTAGTATTTTAATAAAACATACAAAAAAAATTTAAATGATAATATAATTAATAAAAAAATCATATATCAACATACATAAGTTGGTTGGTAAAAAATTAATGCGCGAGTATTATTATGGAGGTGTTGACATTAAAAATTTGAATCTTCGTTGAAATTGATTTTTTTAATTATTAATATGTATTAGAAAATCATAAATATAAATTTGAATTCATATTTTGTATGATTTTTTTTTTTTACCTTAAGTTGGTTGTATTGTTTGGGGTAGTTGCATCTTAAAGTATATTGTTTTTTTTTTCTTATTTCTTGGATAAGTCTTTCTCCATCATCTTTCAAAATAAGTGAGAATCATGAGTTATGAAATTTGTATTCATATAAAAAGTTTAAGACATATTTTTGGATTTAAGTATAATTTTTGGAGAAATTTTTATAGATGTATGAAGGAATATTTTGTTACGGAACATTTTTAGATGAGCAGAGAATTATCCTATGGTTGGTTATTTTTCTAGAATAAATGAAAGATACAATGATAAATGTAAGAGAAATAAATTATCGTCCTTAAAGAAAATGAAAAGACAAATTACTACATCATGCAATCTATACCATAAATAATTTAATGTTTCATATTGAAAAAAATATATATGTATTTATTGTTTTGGCGTCAAAGAGGTCATACTTAGGAAATATTAAATATCAAGATTAAGATTTATTAAGAAAAAATGTATATAGCTTGTGTATGTCAAAAAAAAAATTAACAAAAAAATTCTTAGTGTTTTGTCATGTGAACATGTTATATTTGTTGTAAATTCTTTTTAAAGTTATGTAGATCATACATTTTCTTAGATAGTTGTATAGTTTATTAGTTTGAAATTGTTTTTGAAATCTCTTATATTATAAATGAAATAATTTTGAAATAAATATTATAATATTATTAGGTGTTCTTCTAAAAATATCATTGTACGATAATAAGTTATGAGCATATATTATTCACACGCATATAGTTGTCTCTAACTCTAAAGTTGGATGATCAAAAAAGTATTATATGTAAGTTTAAGTATTGAAATAAACACATGTAAGATGGAAAGACAATTATATCAAAAAAATTAATGTTTTATAATAAAAATATACACAATCATTGATTTATTGGAAGTGAAAAATATCACATGTAATTATTAAATATGTACATGAAGTTTTTTTTAACAACATAATATATAATTTTTTTAGTTTGAAATTGTTTTTGAAATTTCTTGTATTATAAATTCTTTCATATTATAAATGATAATTTTCAAATAAATAATATAATATCATTATTTAGTGTTTTCATAAGCTATCAATAATATACTATTTTATTCTTGTATTATACACATATTTTGTTCACATCATATAAAAGTATATAAGTCTTAAGTACCATGAAATAATAATAAAGAATGTTAATACTATAATTTAGCTTACATATAGTATACTACAATGTATCTTCACATAGAAGATGCAAAGACAAAGTGTACTAATTTTTTTTAATATTTTGTAATAAAAAAGCATATACATGCATCGATTAATTGGATGAAAGTTATTATTTGTAGTAATTATTGAATATAAAAAATAAAGATTTTATGAAGAACAACAATGTATAAATTTTGTGTGTCAAATAAAATTTAACAAAACTCTTAATATTCTTTGCCATATGGAGAATGCATTCAGTATCGATCGTTTGATTTTAATCATATGGTTTAGATTCAAAATGTCAAACATGACATGGCAAGATCATAGATGACATGTCTCAATGAGATTGCTTAAAAGTTAGTGTAAAATAATGACACGCAAATTATTACATTAAATATTATCTTCAAAAAATCTAGTAAAAAAATTAATGATGGGATTAAATAATATCACAAAATCTAATGGTGCTAAATAATACATACAAATGACCACACAAATTATAGATATTATAAAATCAAATATGAAATTAACGTGTAAGATGAAGCCAGTCACACAATTCAATGATTGATAATGATGTACAACTATGATGATGTGGATTCACAAGAATGCATATAGATTGGTGCAAAATAAGGAGGTGGTTAAATTAAAATTGTCAATAAATAAATAAAAAAATGTGTTTTTACTTATATAGTTATATTAACCTAATTTATAACAAATAATTTCATGACCTGGCCCGAATGTCAATATCTATTCAAGGAATCCAACGCATCATTGTAAGTAGGGGTGTAAACGGTTCGGATAGTGGTCATACCAGATCCGGATCCGTATTTTTTTTCGGATACGGATACGGATACGGATATTCCCGGATCCGGATACGGTTCGGATATTAAACGGATACGGATTCGGTTCGGATATCTCGGATACGGATACGAATCTGGATATTATTCGGATAGTTCAAACAGATATTTTGTATGTAACATAACTATCTATTTTACCAACGAATCTTAAACAATATCAAAATAATACTTAAATAATACATAAAAGGACATTATAATTTTACGAAACAAAATCAAGTATTTGTCAAATATTTTGGGATTTGGAAAAACATACATGAAAGATTAATTTTTTTTTAGAATGGACTTGATTTATCAATTATAAGTCATGCAAACATAAACTTATATTGGGTTTATAAGAACATAGTTATTTAAAAACATAATAAATTTTCAAAAACGGATATCCATTTTTATACTGTTATTCGGATCCGGATAATATCCGGATTCGGATCCGGATCCGATCCCAATTATCAAAACCGAATCCGGATCCGTTCGGATCCGGATAATTTTATTCGGATTCGGATATTTAGGCGGATTCGGTTCGGGTCGGTTCGGATAATATCCGGACCGTTTACATCCCTAATTGTAAGTCAAAAAATGACATTTCAAAAGGTACCCACCCACATGTACAGAAACAAGCCCGATCGGGCCTCGTATTAAACAAAACTATAATTCTTCCAACGAAAATAATACTTTTAGTTGTTCAAATTAAAATGGCAAAATTTTGAGTGGCCCCATCTTTACCAAATAACACCTTCCCACTCTTTTCCTGGCCTGAACATTAACCGAATAACACCCTCGCCTCCAAAAGTTAAATAAACTCACAAAATCATTAAGATTGAAATGAGAAATTTATTTTGAAGGTATAATTTTTTTTATAATAAATGAAGTAGTCTCGTATGACATCCATCAGTTCATGTCACTAAAAATTGAACTTTACAATCTCGCACATCATTTTTTTTTTTTTTTGTATTTCATACTCAACTAATTAGGATATGAATGTATTGACAAGATATAATTTATACAACATATTAATATCGTATTGATTGAACGAGCGTTAGTTTGAAAATTTATTGAGGCAAATTTAAACTAGATTCAGTTCGTTCGGATTAAACTCAAAATGATAGGAAGGTTAATAACGAATTAAATAGAGAAATTATGGAATTTTTGTAACTTTCATTTAACTCATGGTCGTCTATATGAGAGAGATATCATAAAAAAAAAGGCTTCTTTTATCTCTCCTCTACTTTGTATGAGTATTTTTTTTTATTGTTTTTAAGGAGTTTATATTTATATTAATTGAAAAAATTGGAGCACGTGGCTTCATCTTTTTTGAAATGTAAATTTTTCGTTTTACGACCGCATTACTAGATCGGAACCGAAACAAATCAGAAATGCATAAACCTTGCAAACAGTCAAAACAATAATATACCATGCACTACAGAACGTCATATGTTCATAGGACAACAATGAAACGATCACGCGACACCATCCAGACTTGTTCTCGACTTATTTACTGTTATTATTTTATTAATTTAGTTTAATTACATATTTGGTTATTTTACTTTAAAAATAATAATAGTTAATTTTATGGTAGAATCTTTTTAAAAAAATAATTTATGTATTTTAAATTAATTAGAATTTTTTTATATGTATGATAACTCATTTGTATTTTGTCTATTATTAATTGATAAAAATACACTTACATATTATCATTACATAACTTTTTTTAAAAATTTACCAAGAAAAATGTCTTGCCACGAAACTCCCTAATAATAATTAATATCACCAACACTGTTGAAAATAATTTACTCAAAAAAAAAACACTGTTGAAAATATACATATTTAATTTAAATATAGAAACTTTGGAAATTAAAAAGCAAGCAAATATTAACACGTTCAAAACCAGCCCGATCGGGCCTCCCATTAAATAAAATCAGCCCGATCGGGCTTTTTTTTTGTATGGTCCCTACTCGGAAAGCAATATTAACTATTATTTAATCTAACGTGTCTAAATAAAATATAGGGTTCAATGGGATTCTCAAACATCCCATATTTTTGTTTGTTTTCTATTCAAAAGTTTCCAATATTCTTAACGTCGCAACAGCAGTGGGCCCGGCCCGAATATAGCTTCATCTTCATGCAAGGTCGAATTTAAATTTAAGTCTGTGTTGTGAGAAAAATAAAATGGATAATTATAACGTACCCCTTATTTCTCCCACCGTATTCTCTCTGTATCACCAATTAATCATCAATTGATAATTAATTAGTTTGATCATTAACAAAAAATATCCGATTGACAATCAATTAATATTAATTAAGAATTATTAATATATGTATTTTAATTATATATTAATTAATTATTAACAGAATGTTCTTTTGTTAATTACTTGAATGATTAACCACTAATTAGAGATATAAAAGATATTGGGGAAAAATAGAAGGTATACTATATGGCCTCAAAATAAAATAGAGGTCATTTGCCGTGCCGTCTCATTTCCCGCAACATCATCTATATTATCGATTAATGATTAATGACACGAGTAATTAACAAAAATACATCTCGTTAATAATTAATTAATATATAATTAAGGTATACATGTATTAATAATTTTTAATCAATATCAATTAACTGTTAACATGATGTATTTTTGTTAATTACTTTGGTTATTAATCATTACTCGATAATATAAAGAATGTTGGGGAGAAATGAAGGGGCATGACAAAATATATGTATGCACAAGAAAACTTTGCAAAGCCGTTGAAGAATAAGCAGCTGTCACTTTCTGCATTGTTGTACAATAAGAATTTATTTTTTGTGAAATTAGAATATGCAAATACCAGCCCGATCGGGCCTCTTAGTAGTTAGTAGACACAGCTAAACTTCTTTGCAACAAAAAATAATTATACCCGGTCAGACTTCTATCCTAAAAAATTCCTTGGCCCGAATAACACCAGTCTCCATTATAAATCCGAAATGTCTTTCATGATATTTCAATCCACTTTCTTCAAAAGAAAAAAAAAATTTCCCTCCAATTTAAGTTTTCAGAAGCTCCAACAATGGCTAACGATAACATTGCAGTCAACCAAGAGCTACCGGCTAATGCTCTCAATCTCAACAATCGGCAACAAGCTGATCCAAAAGGACTACCTGTGAACTTAGCCCGCGTCGGAAGATCCATTGCCATATCGGCACTTGTGGCTGCATTGATGCCACTGCCAGAAGTCCTTACTTCTCAAATCATCTATTTTCGATGCGCTTTTTACACGGCTCTTCTCGTCCTCTTTTTCTTTGGACTTGGGATGATAGTTCTCAGCTGGTTGGTTTCGGATGATCCGGTGTATTATGGTATTGCAGGAAGAGCCGTGATGCGAGCATCTCAAATAATGCTCGTCTTTTCTGGTGCGTTGGATCAACTCTTGAACATCAACTAAAGAAGGATGATCTGGCCTGCCTTGGTTACAATCAACATGTTTTGTAATGATATATGTGTGTTGTGTGACTGTGGTTATCATATATTTTTCTTGCTTTGATTTGGTTGATGCTGTAATAACGACGCTAAATAAAACATGCTCAGTATGCTTATTTATTATTAATAACTTAACTCCTAGTCATCCCACGCTTCAATTACCAACTTACTCAATAAAAGATGACAAAATTTACCGACACATTTATTTTGGACTCATCTTTATGTAATCTCTTCGTGTCACATCATCACAATTATTTAAACCATTAAATCACGATATGTGACAACATAGGAATCACGAATTAACTTTTGATTTTGTGTGATTATGTTTTATTTGTATACATTTATGTGTCCCTTATTTTACACATAATTTTAAACAATTTTAGAAATCCACATCACATTACACTAATATCATTCGTTAGTTTCATGTTGGATCAGTTGTATTCGATTTTGAAATTTTTCACAATATGCTACATTATCAATTGTGAATACAAATAGAATGTGAATAACTTAAATATCTAAAATTAATAAATTAATATATAATATCATAAAACATACATCAAATATTATTAGTATTTTTTATAATATAATAAAAAAAAAATTAAGAAATATATTCATAATTTTATCTTTACTTTGAGATCCATATTTATCATATATTCAATATTTTTCTCTTACTTTAAATTATGAAAACAATTATGTAAAAAAATATATAAAAATAATTCTAATTAAATTAATGACTTGTAAGCTTATTATTATATTTATTATTAGAACTATAAATGAAAAAAATTGCACATACTATTATGTATGTTATATTTGTATTTTTCAATGTTTTAAATTGCGATATTGCGGTCCGTTGCGGTCGGACATTTTTTTTGTAGCGGATTGCGTTTGCGGGCGCAATTGCGGCGCTATTAACTTATTGCGGATATCAATTGCGATATTAATTTATGTAATAATGATGTCGTGTTTTAAATACATTTTTCACAAAAAAATTTCACATGGGCAAAAATAATTTTTGGCGGGGCAAATTTCGCCATGATTTTGACAGGGCTGATACAGGCAATTTACAAAAATTAACTCTCAAATGAATTAAATTTGAATAAATTAATATCTGTCACCAAATGTTTTGAATAAATTAACTCTCACTTGAGAGTTCATTGTTTGACGGGCAATTGCGACCATGAATTGCACAAAAACAATTTTGCATTCACAAATTTTAAATTGGACAATTGATTAAGGTGGTGCCTCCAAAATTATAAAAATATCTAAAGGGGAATTGATACAAAAAAAAAAAAAAAATATATATATATATATATATATATATATATATATATATATATATATATATATATATATATATATATATATATATATAGGGTCATATATGAAAATATCTCATAATTTTGCCGTGTCGAGTACCAGTCATCGTCAAGATCTCCAAATTAACCTCATTTTCAGCACTAAATCAACCTGATCCAGTAAATAAGAACACCGAAATATTCTGAGTTCAGTTATTACAAATTAATCCCTCGATCTTTTCAAAATTATATTTCTAAAAATAAATTTAGAAGTGTACTTTCCAGATTTCATGAAGAAAATCAAATTAAGTATATGAATCAATATAAGCATCATACAAATCAATTGAAATGGTAAATCAAACTCGAATTAAAGTCACATATTACGTAGGATTCAACAATTTAACAAAAAATAAGAAATCAGAAAAACCTATTTTCAGCACGAAATCAGGAAGAAATGATAAAATCCTCGTGACTAGAAATGATTGTATATATTGAGGGCTCATTGCAGGTTAATTTAGGAAAACATTGTAGAAATTGAGAGTTAATTACACAAATTAGAGATTAATTGCAAATTAATGTTAAGTATTCAGGGGATTTTACATTGTTCTTACCGAAACAATTTGTGACTAGAAATTGTACCAAAGTACTAGCATAATTAACCACGAAATATGCAGATAAATGAACTACAATGCTCAAAATGGACTAAATTTTTTCGAAAATTCAGAAAAAACAGAAAAAAAAACAGAAAAATTACCTGCACCAGTCAAAAAGTAGGGCTTTGCTCGTTGAGAAGTGGCCGTCTGGGGCTTTGCTCGTAAAGAAACGGGGTTTGTTCGCGATAAAAGTGGCCGTCAGATCGTCTTGCTTCTTCGTTTCCTCTCTGCGAGTCGAGAAGAAGGAAAATGAGTAACCCAAAACCCTAACCCGCTATTCCTACCACTGCAATCCGCCATATGTGCCGCTATGGAGCCGCAATAACGCCGATATAGTGTTTGTTGCGCCAATTCGCCATTTTCGCAACAAGTTATGTGTGGTGTTGCGTTGAGCCATTTCTAGCCGCTATTTTCGCAATATCGCCGCAATGGCGGCGCTATTTAAAACACTGGTATTTTTACTTTAAACAAATTCATGTTAATCTTCTAAAAAATTAATAAAAATGAAAAATATTATTATTAAACACAAATAATTTCTTTAACTTATAAAATATTTTTTTCAATAATGATCATGAAACATAAAACATTTCACACACAAATAATTTTTGTGAACTTTTAAAATGTTATTATTCTTATTTTTAGATATGAAATTTTTTTAAAATATCATATGATTTTTCTTTTTATTTATGTCAACGTAGTCACGTATGTTATTTTTTTATTTTATAGTAAAATTTATTCATTTTTGTATGTTGCATTAAAGTACTAAATAAATATAGCATAATAATTTTGTCATCATCAAAATTTGTTTAATCAATATGATTATTATTTTCACGAAGTCTTGTGTTTGATTCCAGAAAATCACAACTATATATTATATGTATGGTCAAACAAATAAAACAAACCCGCCGCAAAGTACGAGTAATTTCCTAGTTTTTATTTTCAAAGCACAGTTTTATTTTCTCCTGTAAAATATACATAAAAAACATAAAATACGAAATAATTATGCCCGAGCATATTAAGAACTATTAAGTTTATTCATGATCTTAAAAAGAGGGCAATATGCCAATATGTAGTTAATAGATGTGTGTTGTGCTAAAGGCCCAAGAATCGGTGGATCATCTGTTTGGAGAATGTTAGGCGGTAAGGAAGAAGTGGGAAGCTTTCAGAACCTGTACGAATAGAGAGAATTCACTCCATCGCGAACTTCAGATTCAGGTACAGAGAGTTTTTGAGCCAACATCGAACAAACAAGCAGTACAAGCCTCGGCAATGTTCGTTTTCGTGCTATGGAGAGAGAGATGCATATTGATTTTCACCAATTGTCCTGAGAAGTCGAAACGAGAACTCATTGAAGAAATACAAGAGATCTATTTGATTAGAGCTAAAAATGGACGTGAAGAGGAGAGAAAGAACAAGATGAGGAGAGAAGGAGTGAGATTCGAGAGGAAGAAAGAGGTATACTGAATGCTAGGAGCAGCAATAATGGAGTGGAAGAAGAAGAGGATTGAGGAGAGAGAGAAGAATAAGGTGAATCGGCAGAAGACTCGACAGAAGTAGGTCACGGGTGAAGTAAAGGCCCATTAAGGGCGTGTTTGCTAGGTCAGTTTTGTGTAGCAGCAGGAAACTCATAGTTGCAGGAAACCAATATATGAATATCAGGAAACTCTGGTAGCAGGAAAATGCAAAAACTACGATTGTAGGATGTTCAAAAGGTGTTTGATGAAAACTTAGGATTGTTGTTGTTATTGTTGTGTTGTTGTTGTGTTGTTGTTGTTGTTGTTGTTGTTGTTGTTGTTGTTGTTATTATTATTATTATTAAAATAATAATAATTATTATTATTTTTCTACATTTTTATTATGTATTATTATGTATTATTATTATTATTATTATTATTATTATTATTATTATTATTATTATTATTATTATAGAGAATAAAAACATATAATCACTATAGAATATTTTAGAGAATAATGGAATATAATCATTAGAGAATATTAGTGAAGAATATTTTTTTTAATAATGACAAATAATTATTATATAATCTTTAGAGCATATTTTTTTAAACACAACCATTATATAATGAAGCAGTGTCTCTTTCATTTTTGAAACACAACTACATTCATCAAAGTTCAATACATAGCTCTTTATATTCATATCTACAATAATGAATCATTTTATTCGTCGAAAAAATAAAAAAGAAGAAGAAGAAATGCTAGATTTAATAATGGCATACAATCATCAACTACCATCGGCATCGTCACAAAAGACTCCATGCCATACATCCATCTTGCGAGGTGAAATGTGGGTTAAAGAAGTACTAGAAGGCCATGAATGTCGTTCGAAACGCGAATTTCGCATGGAATCTCATCTTTTGCAAGCTTTGGTCCAAATATTGAAAAATAGACAAGTTCGAAACGCGAATTTGATATTATTATTATTATTATTATTGTTGTTGTTGTTGTTGGTGTTATTATTATTATTAATTTCTAAATATATTTTAATCATTTATTAATTTATTATTATTAATTTCTAAATACATTTTTAACTTGTAATTATTTATTATTATTATTATTATTATTAATTCCTAAATACATTTTTAATTTTGTATTATTATTTATTATTAGTATTATCATTAATTTATAAATATACTTTGATTATGTACTAATTTATTATTATTATTGTTATTAATTTCTGGATGTATCGTTAATTTTGTATTAATTTATTATTATTATCATTATTAATTTCTAAACACATTTTTATTTATGTATTATGTATTTTTGTTATTATTATTATTATTTCTAAAGACTTTTTTAATTGTGTATTAATTTTTCATTATTGCAATTATTATTATTATTAATTTCGAAATCATGTTTAATTGCACTAATAAGTTAATTAGTTGTATAATAATAATAATAATAATAATTATTATTATTTATTATTATTATTAAATAATTAGTTGTATACTTATCACATTTATTTTCAAAATAAGTTAATCATCAAAAAATATCAATCATATAAATTGATGAATATAATTGGTTAAAAATAATAATAAAGCATGCCATGGACAAGCATGAACATTTTAATAGATAAATAATATGATGTATTATTTTATTAATTTATATTCAATCAATTGCCAAAACTTATCTCGGATGTAAGTTTTCAAAAGCTCATAAATTGAGGCTAATCTTAGGATTTTAATCATTTAGGAATAAAAAACTAGGATACAAAAGAGGTGACCGAACACCCACTTATTCAATCCCCATGAAACATGGCTTTCCCTCAAAACTAACTCCCAAAACTCAAAGACCGAACAGGGCCTAAAGAGTTTTGCCAGTTTTCATTTAACTCTTTGATGAGCTAAGTAATGTATTTTACATCAAAATTTTATTTTTTGGGCCGAAATTATAAGTTCAGATCATTTCGATTTTCGGATCATTTGGTTCCGGATCGTTTCGATTTTCGGATCATTCGATTTCGGATTGTTCGGTTCCACTTCGGTTTTTGGATCCTTCAGTTACTAAAAATCGAGTTTTCGGATCGTTCAGGAAATTTACAAATATAATATATAATACGATTATGCTATTATACGATTTTGAAACAATAATATAGATTATTTTTATTTTTATTAATATATATTCGGGTCATACAGATTTTTAAAAATTTAACTTTCGGGTCATTTGGGTTTTTGGTCAGGGCGGCCTCACGTCAATTCGGTTTTGGGATCGTTCGTGTTTCGGATCATTCAGGTTTTGAGTACTTTGGTTTCGGATCGATTTTGGATTTAGGTCATTCGGTTTCGGTTCGAGGGTTATTCGATTTCGGTTCAGTTTCATGTTATGGTCATTGACTTTTCAATATTATCGGTTCGGGTCAGGTTTAGATGGGTTGGGTCATTTTTCGAGTTGGGTCATTTTCGGCCAGCTCCAATGGAGACCCTTACGAGATGTCAATGGGTCGGGACGCGTAATACCTGAAACAAAATACCCTTGGGCCGGTTAATACACACAAAAAAAGATCCTGTCAGGGCGGAATTTTTACCCGCGGATATACCCGTTACCCGGAAAATACCCGACTAGAACTCGAAAAATACACGAAAATATACAAAAATATTCGAAAATACCAATGATATGAACTTTTTGGATGTTTTATGGATTACTTATTTGTAATATTTGCATTTTTAATATATTTGTACAAGTTGATTGTTCTATGTATTTAATATTGTTGGTGATTTTACATACTTGTATAGTAAATTTTAAGATTTTTTTATTGGTGACTTTCGGGTAACGGATTCGGATATATCTGTTACCTGCAGGTTCGAGTATGATTTTTGCCGGCAAGTATTTTTTTTATTCGGATTTAGATAATACTCGAAAATTCAAGTTCGGATATGGAGACGACTTATTCGATCCGGACCCATCTCATTGACATCCCTACCCTTACACATGGTACATGGTGCATATGTCCCTAATGTCTTTATTAATCTCTCCAATATAAAAGGA